>CM075723.1:153647445-154137209 GCA_037974335.1 Prionace glauca
TTGAAGTCAACGGACCGATGGCTGGTCTGTCGGATTTTCTGTCCCGCCTGTGGTATATCGCAGCCCGTGTCTCCTGCCAATGAAATATGGCCAACAATGCCCATGCATTGTACATGCGCACTGGGTGGGACGGTGGTTGGCACTGCTGCCTCACTGCACCAGGAACCCAGGTTCAATTCCTGGCTTGAGGTCACTGGCTGTGTGGAATTTGCATGTTCTCCTCGTGTCTGCGTGGGTTTCCACCGGGTGCTCCGGTTTCCTCCCACAGTCCAAAGGTGTGCTGGTTAGGTTGATGGGCCATGCGAAAAATGGCCTGTTAGTGTCCTGAGATCCATAGGTTAGAGGGATTAGTAGGTAAATACGTAGGGATATGGGGGTAGAGCCTGGGGGGGATTGTCCTTGGTGCAGACTCGATGGGCTAAATGGCCTCTTACTGCGCTGTAGGGTTTCTATGATTTCTATGAAATGAGAGAGTGCAGAATGTAGTGTTACAGTCATAGCTAGAGTGTAGAGGAAGATCAACTCAATGCAAGTCCATTCAAAATTCTGACAGCAGCAGGGAAGATGCTATTCTTGAGTTGGTTGGTACGTGACCTCAGACTTTTGTATCTTTTTCCTGATGGAAGAAGGTGGAAGAGAGAATGTCCAGGTGCATGGTGTCCTTGAATATGCTGGCTGCTCTTCCAAGGCAGCGGGAAGTGTAGACAGAATCAATAGATGGGAGGCTGGTTTGAGTGATGGACTGGGCTTCATTCATGATCCTTTGTATGTTCTCTTGCTTGGGCAGAGTGGGAGCCATACCAAGCTGTGATACAACCAGAAAGAATGCTTTCTATGGTGCATCAATGGAAGTTGGTGAGAGTTGTAGTGGACAAGCCAAATTTCCTTACTTTCTTGAGACAGTCGAGGCTTTGGTGGGCTTTCCTAACTACAGTGTGGGCATGGGGGGAATACCAGGACAGGTTATTGGTGATCATCTAAAAACCTGAAGCTCTTGACCATTTCTACTTTGCCCCCGTTGATGTTGACAGGAGCATGTTCTCCACTATGTTTTCTGAAGTCGATGACAATCTCTTCCATTTTGTTGATATTGAGGGAGAGATTATTGCCATATCAATACATCCTGATACATGGGGCATTGTTCTAGAAAGTAAACAAGCTGGGTTCAGGTTGCAAGTTGTCCCCTATGAAGATGATGGTCATTGACCTGAGTCCATCTGTACAACTGCAGACGCAAAACATTGGCCGATAAATGCAGCCAATGAAGAAAGGTTACTCAGACCATGAAATCTGCTCCTTTCCAAGATCACGTGGTGTGTGGAAATAAGGAAACCCCCTTACCTCAAGCCTAATGAGTTGTTCTTACAGCATCCAGTTACTGGCCACACGAAACCTCCTTCTCAATCCAACCGTTGACAGTTATTCAGAGGTGTGTTTGACAGTATTGTATCAGCCCTCACACCCCTTGGCTGGAATTTTCCACTCTGCGCAGAGTGCTGGCTGAGGTAAAGACAGCTGCGTGTATCTCTCCAGTTGCACAGCCGAGTTTTCCCTCTGGATTCTCTGGCACTCTGTGCGCAGAAACCCCGGGGTGTGGTCACACTGGTGAGGCAGCAACGCTGGCTCCACAGACATCGGGGCATTACTGAACCAGATGAGTTTCTATCACAATCAAAGAGAGTGTTATGATCACCATGACTGATTTTATGAACTAAATTTAACTTTCACACCTTCCAAACTCATGACCACTCCAGCCTGGAAGGATAAGGACAGCAGATACCTGGGAACATCACCACCTGGAAGTTCCCCTTAGAGTCACTCACCATCCTGACTTGGAAATATATCTCCGTTCCTTCACTGTCGCTGGGTCAAAATCCAGGAGCATCCTCCCTAACAACACTGTGGGTTTATTTACACCTCAGGGACTGCAGCAGTTTATAAGAAGGCAGCTCACCACCACCTTCTCGAGGGCAATAAATGCTGGTCTAGCAGCGACGCCCACATCCCTTGAATGATTTTTTTAAAAAGTGAACCTGTGTCCCCAGGGCATTAACCTGGGAGTCTGGATTCATCCAGTGATTGACAAAGGCAGCATAAGAACATAAGAACATAAGAAATAGGAGCAGGAGTAGGCCATCTAGCCCTTCGAGCCTGCCCCGCCATTCAATAAGATCATGGCTGATCTGTCGTGACTCAGCTCCACCTTCCCGCCCTCTCCCCATAACCCTTAATCCCCTCTCTTATCAAAAACCCATCAACCCGCTTCTTGAAAATATTTAGCGAGGCAGCCTCCACCACTTCAACGGGCAGAGAATTCCAGAGATTCACCACCCTTTGAGTGAAGAAGTTCCTCCTCAACTCTGTTCTAAACCGCACCCCCCTTTACCTTGAGGCTGTGCCCCCTAGTCCTACTGTCTTTTTTGAGCGGGAAGAGTCTTTCCACCTCTATCCTATCCATCCCATTCATCATCTTATACGTCTCAATGAGATCTCCCCTCATTCTTCTAAACTCTAACAAGTACAAGCCTAGTTTATTCAGCCTCTCTTCATAGCTCAATCCCCTCAACTCCGGTATCAGCCTAGTAAACCTAGATGCGGAGGAACTTGTTTATGGACAAGTGGTTAGGCTCAGGGTTATGGCTGGGGAGAGGGGGGCGGTGGAAATAGTTTCAATAATAGTTTTCCAAAGGAATAAATACTTGAAAGAGAGAATTTTATACGGATGTGGACAGGCGGACCAACTGAATATCTCTTCGAAAGGGCTAGCACAGACCTTTGGGCAAAAGGGCCTCCTGTTGTATTATACGGTTCTATAAAATGGTGCTTCTTTCGTCTTCCTGAGGTGGGAGGAAGGTGAGCTGGGAGTCCTTTGACCAAACAGAAAGATGATTCGAGTTTGTGTCACCGCAATGGTGGTGACCCAAGAGCGTGTAATACTGCAGATGCTGGAAATCTGAAATAAATGATGCTGGAAAAACTCAGACAGCAGCTGTGGAGAGAGAAGAGTTAATGTTTCAGGTCTAACTGATCCTTCTCCAGAAGGTCTGAGCTCTGTAGAAGGATCATTCAGACCTGAAACGTGAACCCTGTCTCTCTCTCTCTCTCTCTCCACAGACACTACCAGAGCTGCTGAGTATTTCCAGCATTTTCTGTTTTCGTTTCAGATTTCCAGCATCTGCAGCAGTTGCTTTTATCTGAGAGATTAAAAGATAAAAGGGATGATGATATAAGGTGGTAACGGGTCAAGTAAAGGCACAAAAGCTGGGTCAAGGAGGATGTGTAAATGGTAACAGCAGGATTATCATAAGAACATAAGAAATAGGAGCAGGAGTAGGCCATCCAGCCCTTCTAGCCTGCCCTGCCATTCAATAAGATCATGGCTGATCTGTCATGGCTCAGTTCCACCTTCCCACCCTCTCCCCATAACCCTTAATCCCCTCTCTTATCAAAAACCCATCAACCCGCTTCTTAAAAATATTTAGTGAGGCAGCCTCCACCACTTCAACGGGCAGAGAATTCCAGAGATTCACCACCCTTTGAGTGAAGAAGTTCCTCCTCAACTCCGTTCTAAACCGCCCCCCTTTTATCTTGAGGCTGTGCCCCCTAGTCCTACTGTCTTTTCTGAGCGGGAAGAGTCTCTCCACCTCTATCCTATCCATCCCATTCATCATCTTATACGTCTCAATGAGATCTCCCCTCATTCTTCTAAACTCTAACGAGTACAAGCCTAGTTTATTCAGCCTCTTCTCATAGCTCAATCCCTTCAACTCTGGTATCAGCCTAGTAAACCTCCTCTGCACTCCCTCCAGGGCCAAAATATCCTTGCGCAGGTGTGGCACCCAAAACTGCACACAGTACTCCAGCTGTGGCCTCACCAATGCCCTATACAGCTGCAGCAAGACCTCCCTACTTTTATATTCAATCCCCCTCGCTATGAAGGCCAGCATCCCATTCATCAACAGCTGCTGTCCGAACAGAAAAGGAAACTGAATGGGAACGGTGTGTAATTACTTCAATTGGCCATTGAGGTTGGCCCATTGGAATATGAACTCTCTGATTAAGGATCCAACTGATGGACCAACCATGGCGGCTTTGCCTCATACTTAACCAGGAGTGTCAGTTCCTCTGGCACCCCCGGAGATAGATTGTTAACTACTAGCACTCTGTGTACTGCTGTTAGAGTTGCAAAGAAAGGGATTTTGCTGAAGGAACTTCTGCCTCCGAAGACTTATTACACAGTGGTTGTAATCTGAAATTGTTGAATTCAATTTCTAATCTGGAAGTCTGTAAAGTGTCTGATTGAAGGATGAAGTGCTGTTTCTCAATATTAGAATGCTTGATACTGAGTGTTAGTTGCCCAAGATAGAAAGTGTTCTATTTGTGAGCAATAAAACCTGTCACATCGATAAAAGAAGGAAGACAATTCTAACAAAAACTGCGCCAGATCTGCCATGGTCCACTTACACAGAGTTATTCCATGTTTCACTTCTTCAGACAAATACAGACCATCATTTTCCTTTAACTCCCCTGACCATTCAACATTGAGCTGAACTTTACAACCCCCACACCCCCAAATCCACATCACCTTCTGATGGAGGAGGTACAACTATCTTTATGTGTTTCCACCCCTGAGCTGTCATTTGCCCACCTGCCACTGGCTTAAAAATTGAGGCTGGGTGGGAAATGTCCTTAAGGACCTTAATTAGGGCAAGGGTGGGCTAGCCATCTGAGGCCCTTCCTGTCCTCATATAAAGGCACCACAAGTTCAGGGCAGGCAGGAATCTGAAGGGAATCCTTCTTCTCCAAGAAATTTCACACACCACTCTACCTCTCCCCCACAGCCACAGAAATCGCTAGGAAATGGAACATAAAGTTCTGGTCCTTGTTCCAAACCTGGTCTAAGGTTCGCTTCCCAACCTTTACCATCTGTTCTTCCTTCAGTGATAAAGACCACAGCCAATACAAGCCATGCACTCTGATATGTTCTTCTCAAAGCTCTTTACTACTCAACTTCTCTCAAAATTTTAACAGATACCACAAGAGCTATGAGGACAACTTGGATCGATTAGGCTTGTATTATGTTGAGTATACAAGATTAAAAGGTAACATAATTGAAGTGGAGTTGAGTTGATTCTAGGATTTGATAGCACAGATAGAGAGAAACGATTTCCCCATTGAATGAAGAATTGCATCGGAGTAAAGTTGAGAGCATAACCTTAAAATTAATGTCAAGCCACTCAGGAGTGACTTGAGGAAAGATTTCTTCCCACAAATGGGAGTGGAAATCTGCAACTTTCTTCATAAAAAGCTACTGGAACTATGGGCCAATGGAAAAAATGGAATGAAGCATCAAGGAGCTGAATAATCTCCTTCTTTTCCCAAACTATAGTTAACTGGAACATTGGTGACATTCCCTGACTCCTCTTGGATTCCAGAGATCCCCATTCTAATAAAGTAGCCAGTTTTGGTTATGCACAAGATGTTTTAAGAGGGTTTTCAGTTCATGGTACTGATGAATACTAGGTGACTAGTTCACGACACTGTTCTTGCATTTTTATGTGGGTTTGGTTTGTAATTACTCCCATTGGGACCCGCACCTATGGAATGTTTTTCCCCTATAATGCTGGACTGGAACTGCTACAGGAAAGACCTCAAAACCTTGCCACATTCTTACAACTGGAAAGCTGACCCATGCTGACAAACTAGTATTGCACCTTGGAGTAACCAGGTATGATACCGTGGAAACGGAGGGATCTGGATCACTGCAGATCCCTTGAACACTTCTACCAATCACATGGAGCATCATTAGGACAAGGAATGTTTCAGTTTGATTAGCTATCAAGATGAGGACCGTCGTATCAGTTAAAAGGGAAATTGGACAAGTATTGGAAAGGAAGATATTAAAAAGAGACAAGGAGGGGGAAGATTAGAATGGATGACTCCAGCTGAAGAGTGTTTAGTACAGTAATTGCTGTGAATCTATCAGAGTGATGCTAATATCAAACCCAACATATTGCACAAAGTTTTGGGCCAGTAAGTGTGTTTCTAACTCTGACTCTCTAAGGCCTCTGTGGTTGCTTGAGCATGAATCAGGACACGTATTCCGCAAAGTGCTGCCCAGTCATCTCCTCCTCCCCCCCCCCCCCCCCCACCCAACCATTCCCATCCCCCTCCACTCCCTCCCTGCCCAGCTGCTTCTGCATGAACAACTGAAGGCGAGCGTTCCACACAAAGCTTCCTGTGAGAATCTAGACAGAGCCTGTGTTGCCAGTCCAGGGTTTCCGGTTAATAGCTCTGCCGCTGCCAACCTTGGGTTTATCAGTGGGGTGCCAGGTGGTGATCAGGATACTGTGGTAAAACTGGAGAACAGGAGCCATCAGTTGGGGTTTTCTTGAGTGTCAACTTTAAGACAGATTGGAGTTCCCGCATTTGACCGTGACAGTTAGGATTGCATGAGCAGAGCTGTTTACGTTGTTCCTTGATGCCTTCACTCAACATGTGGACCTTTCTCAAATATTCTGTAAGCTACATAATCCACAGTGTGAGAATTTATAGATTAAGGGACCATCTGAGTCACCAAACTACAAGTGTCGTAGTGTGAAAGTCAAACACATGAGTCAATGTTACTGTAGACTTCACCAAAGCCTCTGTGGTGCTCATTCAATCAAAGGGAGATAAAAATGGAAATCTATTCCATTTCTTCTTCACTTATATCATTAAGTACATCTGTGGTCAGTTACCATGCTGCAATCTCCTCATGTTATTCTTATTATATTCCTCTTCCTAACCCGAAAGCAACATATTCTCTTTCCTTCAATCAACAGGTGTCAGGAATCTTTCCTTGGCATCAGAGGGTGACACACAACAAGAATCTTACAAAAGGTGACATGCCAAATATCAGATCTCTGATACTGAAGACATGCTGGTCAGATCATGAGGTGTGAATATCTGAGGAGCAATTCCTGAAGAGCAAAGTCCAAAGATGAGCATGTTAGGTTGATTGGCCATGCTAAATTGCCCCTTTGTATCTCAATATGTATAGTGGGGGAATTAGTGGGATAAATAGGTGGGTGGATACATGGGGTACAGGGATAGGGCTTAGGCAGGATGTTCTGTCGGAGAGTTGGTGTAGAATCGATGGGCTGAATGGCCTCCTTCCACACTGCAGGATTCTATGAAGATCTTTCATGTTGCATTGACAACTGGGAAGCATTGTCAAAGTTGGTCAGCAACTCAAAATTAAAGGTGGTTTAAAAGCAACAGTGAAATAGAGAAAAATAAATGTCCATGGGCGGAATTTTATGGCCTTCCTCATCCCAAAACTGTAAAATCCCACCCAAGGGCAATAGACCTTCCCATGTCTGCACCTTGCACACTCCGATTCCTGCGGCAGGCAAGGTGGTAAGATTCTGGACACAAGTGAGGACAAGTTGTCCATGATAAGGAATAGTGAAAACCAGCCCATGGAAATACTTACTACTCTGATAGCTGTTGCATTGCTGACGCTGAACGTAAATTCCTGTTATTGTTGACTCACCTGGACAATTATGGTCCCCAACCTTGTGTATCTAGTAGGATCCCATATTCAATCTGCAGACACTCAATTTCAGCAACAAATAGCTCTCATTTGTCATCAAAGAACTCACTGCAAGAAAATGGATGGTGTTGCAATCTTCTGCAATACCGGAGGATAACACTTTCTGAAAGCTTTGCAGTTGAGCCTCGTATCAAGAACATGAATTGCATCCATCAAGTCCAGCTCACTCTGTAGTCACAGGTATAAATAAATATATGTTGTTGGAAGCCAGCTAAACACATGAGGGGGAAAGCAGTAGAAGAATGTTGATAGACAGTATTGGGGTTTAGTAGGAAGATGGTCCTAAGGAGCATAAACACTGGCATTGACCTGATGGACCAAATGGCCAGCTTCTGTATAATGAATACAGTATTTTGTAATTCCATGTATAGGACGTGGGATAAAAGAGCCATATTGGGTATGACTGACAGTCAAGAATCATCCAATTGCTTTCCAGACCTTGTGAAGGATGGATGAGTTAGACAACTAATGAAGAGGGGATGCCTGGTTATGTGATAAAACCTCTTGAAATATGTCCAACCAGAGTTGACAACCCATATGGTAAATTGGGGTGTCCAGACATTATCTGAATTGAATTGATTTATTATTGTCACATGTATTAGTACACAATGAAAAGTATTGTTTCTTGTGCAGTGCACAGACAATGCATACTGTTCATAGAGTACATAGAGAAGGAAAGGAGAGCATGCAGAATGTAGTTTATTATTGTCATATGTATTGGGATACAGTGAAAATATTATTTCTTGCGCGCTATAGGCACAAAGCATACCAAACACAAAAATAGAAAATGCTGGAAAATTGCAGGAGGTTTGACAGCATCTGTGGGGAGAGAGAATAGAGCCAACATTTTGAGTCCAGGTGACGCTTCGTCAGCTGAGGGTCAGCCAGATTCTAAGCATTAGCTCTATTATCTCCTCACAGATGCTGTCAGACCTGCTGAGATTTTCCAGCATTTTCTGTTCCTGTTTCCAGTATTTTGCTTTTATCGTAGAAAGAGCATACCATTCATAGAGTACATAGGGAAGAAGGATAGGAGAGGGTGCAAAATATAGTGTTATAGCTGGCTGGAAAATATTTTTCTGTTCTAAAAATCATTCACAAACCTCGCAATTCACTGACATTATAGACATGATTTAATTTTTATAAACGGGTGATTTGGTCAGGCAATGAGTTAGCCGCCGCCCGTTGCTAAGGGCGGGGAGGGTCCTCCGCTGCGGGCGCCGCCATCTTGTTTCGCTCAATGGGGGAGGGGGAGAGTGAAGGAAGCGGCAGCGGGGAACAGCTCAACATTATCCGGCTCCATCCGCACTCTTTGTGAGATGGACGGCCTCCTCTCCCATATCATCCTCTTCGTTGGGCTCTGGGCTTCCCTGCGGCCGGTGTATGGCGACTCCCTGGTGAACGAGGATGTTAAACGGTCGATAGATTTGGGGACTCACTTGGCCAAAATCACGGCCGAAATGACGCTGTCCAACAGCGGGCCCTCCCCGGCCTCATCCTTCATCCTGGCGGTGGAGCCGGGCCTGGAGAAGCACCTGGCCTACTTCGGAGTCACCGTAAGCTATTCTGTTTGCCCAGTGAAGCTCAGTAACGTTAATTGCAAATGCTTCTTTGCGAACTTTAATTGCAAACATTTATTTGGCAAACCGAATGCGCTGCGGAAAGATTAATCCAAAAGTGTTGATAAAGCGAAATAACCAGTTGCATTTGCACAAATGGGGCATTCATTGATTTCCAGGAAAGATAAGGAGCGTTAACGTGTCTTTGAAAGTGGTTTGGGGTTGGTTGAATGAATGACACTGCTGAGCTTCCGTGTTCCTGCAGTCCCAGGAGTTTGACACGTATGCACAAAGCTCAGGGTCATTTACCCACACACACACACACACTCAGATCCTAATCCCATTGATCATTAACATACATTACAATTTCAGAAAACCAAGTTTAAGGAGTGATCTGTATTAAAATATCTAATAAAAAGTTTAAACTTTTTTAAAGTTTATTTCTTGGTGTCACAAATAGGCTTGCATTAACACTGCAATGAAGTTAGAATCATAGAATTCCTACAGTGCAGAAGGAGGCCATGCGGACCACCAAGTCTGCACCGACAACAATCCCACCCAGGCCCAATCCCCACAACCCCTTATATTTAACCAACGCGTCCCGGGACACTAAGGGCAATTTAGCATAGCCAATGTACCTAACTGGTACGTCTTTCGGACTGTGGGAGGTAACCAGAGCACCTGAAGGAAGCCTTTGCAAACATGGGGAGAATGTGCAAACTCCACACAACTGGTGATTGAAGCCAGGAATCAGATCTGGGTCCCTGGTGATCTGAGGTAGCGGTGGTAACCATCATGCAACCGTGCTGCCCAATTAGCAATTTTCTGCTTTTTCTGTTGCGTTCAAACTCTCACTGGATCTCATTTATTTCCCCAGTTAACACTAATGGCTCTGAAGAACAGTAATATGGACTCAGTGTTAACTGTTTCTCTCTCCATGGATGCTGCAAGACCTGCTGAGTTTATCCACCATTTTCTGTTTCTATTTCGTTCTTCACCTAGACCTTGACTCACTAGCCAATGAAAAGAATTGCATTTATGTAGTACTTTTGACAATCATTGGATGTCTTAAAGTAGTTTTGAAGCGTAGTCACTATTTTTAATGCAGGAAAGGTGGCAGCTTATTTGTGCTCATTAAGATCTGACAGATGTTAATGTGATAGTGTCTAGATAATGCTGTTGTGATGTTGATTGAAGGATAAGTTTTAAAGTTTAAAAAAACAAAGTAGTACTTTGAAAAAGAGGAGTTATCTTCTGTTTCCTGGTCAATTGCCAGTTTGACTTCAATTGCCAGTTGTGTGGAGTTTGCACGTTCTCCCCATGTTTGCATGGGCTTCCTCCAGGTGCTCCAGTTTCCTCAACAACAGCATTTTCTTAGAGATTGGACCTATTTAGTAACTCATCTGAAACATGCTGTCTCTTGGCAGTGCGGTGCTTTCTCCGCTCTGCACTTAGAATGCCAACCTGAGTGTTTGTGCTTAAGTATTGGATGTTTCTCAAACTCAAAAGCTTCTGGTTGAGAGTTGTGAGTACAACCCATTTTGTAACCCATTGAACCAACACAACAGTCTCATTTCACTATTAGGTATGGTTGGAACTAGCCTGGTGGCATCCAAAAGATGCTTTGAAATTAGCTATGTCAGGAAGTACTTTTATACTTTGTGGAAAGCTGTCTTTTGGCTGTCGTATGAAACTTCTGCATTTAGCTTCTGTAAAATTCTTTACATGTGGGCTCATGTGACGTGAGTGCAGAAACAGCTGCGTCTCCATGAGCTCTAACGCTACTCAACTTTTAGCCCTTTCTTTTAGCCTGATACCACAAGTACCTAATCTAGGAGTGGAAATTCTGTACTATGTCCCTGGAAGATTTTTGGTTAAGTTTTGGGATAAAGTGCAGAGTAAAGTCATGAAAATCCTCAATTGGAAGAAACACTCTGGATGGAGTTGCACTGTTAATATGGCGATTTGGTCAGTGAGTGGCCTGTCCACTAGTGGTGTTGTAGGTGATGACTGCCATTATGCTTACGGTTATAGAGGTAAAACTCTGCTTTTGGCACAATTTTAGTGCTCATATTTCTCAACTGCAGAATGCTGATAGCTTGATGAAGTGGAGGAATGAATTGCTATTGTCAGGAATGCAGCTTCCTCAGCTGAGGCCTGCTTTCAATCCTTGGAAAATCAGCCAAATTGGATGTCAGATATCCTGATAGACCTGAGAGCGGCTTTCCAGAAGGCGTTCTAGTTAAAGGTTTTGAGAACTGGCCACCATTCTTCAGAGTAATAAAGTTTATTTGTCACAGGTAAGGCTTACATTAGCATCGGAATGAAGTTACAATGAAATTCCACTAGTTGCCACAGTCCAGTGCCTATTTGGGTCAATGCATCTAATCAGCATGTCTTTCCAACTGTGGGAGGAAACCCTTGCAGCGATGGGGAGAATGTACAATCTCCACACCGACAGTGACCCAAGCCGGGAATTGAACCCGGGTCCCTAGCACTGAGAGTAGCAGTGCTAACTACTGTGCCACCATGCTGTCAACCAAGGAGGGCTGGATCTTTGTGGTGCATTCCAGGTTTGGGAATGACACGAAGAAATAGCGATTTGGTTGGTGCCACGTTGGTCCACTGTGCCGCCCCATGTCAACACAAACGCTGGACGTATGAATCTTAAAGGGGTCTGTTGTACCCTGTTTTCAAGGTTTGGCCCCTGGCCAGCAACATGCGTTTTCACAGCTTCAGTAGCAGAGGTTTTGATGAAGCTGGAAAGCATCTGAAAGCTATCTGGAATTCCCTGCTTTACCCTGCTACCCTGAGGGTGACATCTGATGGATCTTAAGGCTGGTTGATAATCCTATTAAGGCCTTGTCCTGTTAACTCCATGGAAGGCAATAATTTGGAGCCATAATCTGCAGTTCATCACCAATCCTGGACATTACTGCTTGTCACTTGCATTCCTTCTTTGATTTTGATAATTAATGTTGACAGGGTGATCTAGTCTATAAGCAAAAAATTTGCCTGTTTTTTTTATAATGGAGTGCATCCCTCAGCAGGTTCCTTTAGTTGCTCCAAGCTTAAAAACGCTTCTATATCCTTGTATCGGGCAACAGGTGGCACTGCTTTTGGTCCTGTGTCAAAATTGAATTCTAGTGGTTTAATAATGTAAAGAGCTTGAGTGTGTTGGGGAACGCACTGGGTAGATTGTATGGCTTACTGCGTTTACCCCAGTCCAACGCCAGCATCTCCACATCATAGATTGTATAGCAGCAGGGCATTGAGATACTTATCCTTTTTTGCTTATAACCATTGCATTTATAATGGTGGTGTATACTGTTGTGATTTTCATGACTAATAAGTGCCACTGTGGGGAGGTGAGTCTACACACCTGGTGAGGAAAACCCCTTAAAGCCATTAGTTTTAGTAGTTTCTGTATTTTTGTCACTTTGAAGGCAGAGAATCTCTGACGGACTCCTGTAATGATGTAGCCAGAGCACACATCCTAGGAAAAGACATTGTTTTTCTCAGTGGCACTCCTGGTATAGCTGGAAATTGGAAAAGTACACTTTGGTGAGCACCTAAGCGAGGAGCAAGAATTTTTGGCTGAACAGCCTTTTCTATACCTGTGTCAATACTCCCTAATGTCCTTGGCTGAATACACAATGGCCACAGCTCCTTTGAAAATCCTGGAATGTAAGTTACGTGGCTCTGTCTCTAGTATCCTGTAAGCGAGGGCATGCACCATTATGCCATGTATTCGTGGCTTTAGCTTGTTATCCTTTTTCTCGCAATCTGTGCAATATCTTTTCGTTGTTTTTAATAATCTGAACCAACTGCGTTAGTGCTCTTTTCTATCATTCTGTAGGTAAAATGATTGGTACAATCCAGCACAATCCTTGAGTTTGTTGTGTTGTGAAGTTGGTGTTTGTAAAATTATAAAAACAATTGTAAAATTCTAAGAGGTGAAAGTATTGCATGGTGCTGTTTAAAAGGTACTTTTTTGTGTTTAGAAAGTTTTTAAAAATGCAGGTGCATATGGTTGGTGCAGTACACAGACTGAAACATTGTACTGAAGGAGGAAGAGCAGGGTTGTCTTGGTAACAGGCTTTAGGCATTTAAATGTTTGAATTTTGCCCAATCAGTTTAAATGAGGCACTTAGCAATCTGTTAGATTTGAAATTGATGTTTTGGTAACCTGAGAACCAATCATACTGTGGAATATATTGATGTCATCAGGGGTATAAGAGATGAGGGACAGTGAAACAAACAGGGAAAGCATCTACCACCTGTCACTGCTTACAGCTCAGAGAGAGAACCGCTGGCTCTCATAACTTCATTTATTCCTTTTTTTAAAAAAAAGCTTCATCTCAATAGTGAAGATAGCAAAAGAAGACAGGGATTCCAGACACAAGAAATCAACAGAGAAGACCAGAAAATTCTGGGAGACGTAAAACCTGGTTGTAATTTAGAGAGTGACTAAAAATTCTATTCTTTTTGTCAAGTGGGAATTGTATTGATCTAAACATCATTCCATTAGAATCGTGTTTATTCAGTTTGTTAACAGCTAGTTAACTTGTTACTGTTAGTTAAATAAGTAGTGTTGTTTGTTTCTTTTTTGTTAATGTCAGAGAATTGTTTTTGAACCACAAAAGTTGTTGAAGAGCAGATTGTACCTCTTCACAGATTATGATGCGAGGTACTGTGAGTGGTTTGGTGTTAGCTCTCAGGGTGGGGGACCAACCTCCACTTCATAGCAGTTGCATTGTTCGTACAAATGTGGAAAATCTTC
Organism: Prionace glauca; assembly: GCA_037974335.1. Taxonomy (NCBI): domain Eukaryota; kingdom Metazoa; phylum Chordata; class Chondrichthyes; order Carcharhiniformes; family Carcharhinidae; genus Prionace; species Prionace glauca. The sequence continues at coordinate 153,661,385 of CM075723.1, forward strand.
AATAAAAATATATATATGTTTAAAATTCTTTATCGTATGAGCATATTCCAGCCCTGCACTGCTCTCAAAGCCCACATCCATTCTTTTGGGTGACTGTTGTGTTCTACTAGCCCGTATTCCATTCTGAGAGTGCTAAAAACTCCTGCCAACGCTAAAAAGTATAGGTTATGTGCAGCGTTTGATTTGATTTATTATTTTGTCACATGTATTAGTATACAGTGAAAGGTATTGTTTCTTGCACATGATACAAAGAATACTGTTCATAGAGACAGAAACGAGAGAGTGCAGAATGTAGTGTTACAGTCATAGCTAGGGTGTAGAGAAAGATCAACTTAGTGCAAAGTAAGTCCATTCAAAAATCTGATGACAGCAGGGAAGAAGCTATTCTTGAATCAGTTGGTACGTGTCCTCAGACTTCTATATCTTTTTCCTCACGGAAGAAGATGGAAAAGAGAATGTCCGGGGTGTGCGAGTCCTTAATTATGCTGGCTAGTTTTCCGAGGCAGCAGGAAGTGTAGACAGAGTCAGTGGATGGGAAGCTGGTTTGTGTGATGGATTGGGCTTTGTTCATAACCTTTTGTAGTGTCTTAGTCTTGAGCAGAGCAGGAGCCATACCAAGCTGTGACACAATCAAAAAGAATACTTTCTGTGGTGTTCCTGTAAAAGTTGATGAGAGTCAGAGTGGACTTACCAAATTTGCTTTCTCCTGAGAAAGTAGAGGTGTTGGTGGGCTTTCTTAACTATAGTGTCAGCATGGTGAAACCAGGACAGATTGTTGGTGATCTGGACACCTAAAAACTTGAAGCTCTCGACCATTCCCACTTCATCCCCCTTTGTCTTCCACTACACTTCTTGAAGTCGCTGACTATCTCCTTCATTCTGTTGACATTGAGAGAGAGATTATTGTTGTTGCACCAGACGTCATCACACGCCATGAATTCAGATACTAAGGAGATGGCTTTTCTGTTTTCCACTTTTTCAGACTTCATGCAGACCAGACTTTGCAAAGGGAGAGTTTTTGCTCTCTTTATTTATTTGGTCTGCATCATTTTTAATGCAGGCAGTTGCCTGGGTCGCCCTTGACAGCGAAGCCCAAGATCACAAGATACTACAAAGGTAGTGAACGAAGCCCATTCATTACTCAAACCAGCCTCCCACCTATTGACTCTGTCTACACTTCCTGCTGCTTTGGAAAAGCAAAATTAAGGACCCCATGCATCCTGGACATACTCTTTTTCACCTTCTTCGTCAGGAAAAAGGTACAAAAGTCTGAGGACACCTACCAACCGACTCATTCGGCTTTTGTGGGGAGTGCACACTCTGCTTGAGGTGTCAATAAGTAAGTTGCACAAAATCCCATTTGCCTATCACCCACTGTGCTTTTGGCCCAGTGCCTTATCACTGTAATCTCCTCCAGCCTGTCAACTCAGCATTGCTCCAGTTCTATGCTTTTTTATACATTCCTAATTTCCACCACTCCTCCATTATTGGCTGTGCTAGCAGCTGCCAAGACCCTAAACCTCAAAAGTCCAAAGTGTGGCGACAGTACGGCTGCCTCATAACGTCTCAATGAGATCTCCCCTCATTCTTCTAAACTCTAATGAGTACAAGCCCAGTTTATTCAGCCTCTCCTCATAGCTCAACCCCCTCAACTCTGTCCCAGAACAGATCCTCGGGGCACTCCACTGGTGACTGACTTCCAGGCAAAACATGACCCATCTATAACCACTCTTTGCCTTCTGTGGACAAGCCAGTTCTGGATCCACAAAGCAATGTAGAGCCACGTTTGATTCCCAGCTTGGGTCACTGTGAAGTCTGCACATTCTCCCTGTGTCTGCATGGAGTTTCCTCAGGTTGCTCCAATTTCCTCCCACAATCCGAAAGACATGCTGGTTATGTACATTGGCTATGCTAAATTCTCCCTCAGGCCCGAACAGGCACTGGATTGTGGCACCTAAGGTTGGTTACAGGAACCGTGGTGTACAAAGGCTGTAATAAATCTAGTCAAGAAGAAAAGAAAAGAGCTTACAAAAGGTTCAGAGAGCTAGGTAATTTTAGAGATCTAGAAGAGTATATGGCTAATAGGAAGGATCCTAAGAAGGAAATTAGAGCCAGAAGGGATTATGAGAAGGCCTTGGCAGGTAAAAATAAGGAAAACCCCAAGGCATTCTACAAGTATGTGAAGAGCACGAGGACAAGACTTTAAAGAATAGGACCTATCAAGTGTGACGGTGGAAAAGTTTGTATGGAACCAGAAGAAATAGCAGGGATACTTAATAAATACTTTACTTCAGTATTCGCTATGGAAAAGGATCTTGGTGGTTGTAGTGCAGACTTGCAGCAGACTGAAAAGCTTGAGCATGTAGATATTAAGAAAGAGGATGTGTTGGAGCTTTTGAAAAGCAATAAGTAAGATAAGTCGCCAGGACCGGATGGGATGTACCCCAGCCTACTGTGGGAGACGAGGGAGGAGATTGCTGAGTCTCTGGTAATGGTTTTTTTTGTCATCAATGGAGACGACAGGTTCCAGAGGATTGCAGATGTTCCTTTATTCAAGAAAGGGAGTACAGAGCGCCCTGGAAATTATAGACCAGTGAGTCTAACCTCAGTGGTTGGTAAGTTGATGGAGAAGATCTTGAGAGACAGGATTTATGAACATTTGGAGAGGTATAATATGATTAAGAATAGTCAACATGGCTTTGACAAAGGCAGATCATGCCTTACGAGCCTGATTGAATTTTTTGAAGATGCGACTAAACACATTGATGAAGTAAAGGCAGTAGATGTAGTATGTATGGACTTCAGCAAGGCATTTGATAAGTGCCCCATGCAAGACTTATTGAGAAAGTGAAGGGGCATGAGATCCAAGGGGACATTGCTTTGTGGATCCAGAACTGGCTTGTCCACAGAAGGCAAAGAATGGTTATAGATGGGTCATGTTTTGCCTGGAAGTCAGTCACCAGTGGAGTGCCCCGAGGATCTGTTCTGGGACAGAGTTGAGGGGGTTGAGCTATGAGGAGAGGCTGAATAAACTGGGCTTGTACTCGTTAAGAGTTTAGAAGAATGAGGGGAGATCTCATTGAGACGTATAAGATGATGAATGGGATGGATAGGATAGAGGTGGAGAGACTCTTCCCGCACAAAAAAGACGGTAGGACTAGGGGGCAAAGCCTCAAGATAAAAGGGGGGCGGTTTAGAACGGAGTTGAGGAGGAACTTCTTCACTCAAAGGGTGGTGAATCTCTGGAATTCTCTGCCCGTTAAAGTGGTGGAGGCTGCCTCCCTAAATATTTTTAAGATGCGGGTTGATGGGTTTTTGATAAGAGAGGGGATTAAGGGTTATGGGGAGAAAGCGGGAAAGTGGAACTGAGCAGCGACAGATCAGCCATGATCTTATTGAATGGCGGGGCAGGCTCGAAGGGCTAGATGGCCTACTCCTGCTCCTATTTCTTATGTTCTTATAAATCCACTGGATGAGGAAGTGGAGGGATGGGTTGGTAAGTTTGCTGATGACACAAAGGTTGGGGGTATTGTGGATAGTGTGGAGGGATGTCAGAAGTTGCAGCGAGACATTGATAGGATGCAAGACTGGACAGAGAAGTGGCAGATGGAGTTCAGCCTAGATAAGTATGAAGTGGTTCACTTTGGCAGGTCAAATAGGATGGCAGGATGTAATATTTAATGGCAGGACTCTTGGCAGTTTGGAAAATCAGAAGGATCTTGGGGTCTGAGTTATTTGGATGCTCAAAGTAGCTGCGTAGGTTGAAGCTGTGGTTAAGAAGGCTTATGATGTACTGGCCTTCATCAATTGAGGAATTGAATTTAGGAGTCGAGAGATAATGTTGCAGCTGTATAGGACCCTGGTCAGACCCCACTTGGAGTACTGTGCTCAGTTCTGGTCGCCTCATTACAGGAAGGATTTGGAAGCCTAGAAAAGGTGCAGAGGTGATTTACAAGGATGTTGCCTGGACTGGGGAGCTTGCCTAATGAGGATAGTTGAGGGAGTTCGGCCTTTCCTCTTTGGAGAGACAAAGGATGAGGGTTGACCTGATAGAGGTGTATAAGATGTTGAGAGGTATTGATCAAATGGATAGTCAGAGGCTTTTTCCCAGGGCTGAAATGGTTGCCACAAGAGGACGCAGGTTTAAGGTGCTGGGGAGTAGGTACAGAGGAGATATCAAGGGTAAGTTTTTCACTCACAGTGATGGGTGCGTGGAATGGGCTGCCAGCAGCGGTGATGGAGGCAGATTCAATAGGGTCTTTTAAGAGACTTTTACATAAGTACATGGAGCTTAGTAAGATAGTGGATTATAGGTAAGCCTAGTAATCTCTAAGGTAGGGACATGTTTGGCACAACTTTGTGGGCTGAAGGGCCTGTATTGTGCATTGTTTTTCTATGTTTCTGACTAGGGGATTTTCACATTAACTTCATTACAGTGTTAATGTAAGCCTGCTTGTGACTAATAAATAAACTTTAAACTTTTTAAACTTGTCTGATTGCACTTCCCTGAAGATCCTTGTAAACCTCTTGCCTGTTTTGATGTACTGTAGAAGCAGGATAATATTGAGGGGCTGATGCTCAGATATTGAGTTGTTGGTGCAGGTCTCTTTACTTGAGACCATGGGTCTTTAAAGTCCGAAACCAATTTTGGAGTTTTCAAGATGCCAATCTTGGATCAGTTAGATAACACACTTGCCTCTGAGTCAGACGTTGCTGTGTTTGAGTCTAACTTGAGACCAGCTCAATACACCCAGTGCTGCACCCTGGAGTGCTGCATTGTTGGTGATGCTGCCTTTTGGTTGGACGTTAAACCAAAGCCCGACCTGTCCACTCAGGTAGATGGAATGCTTCCTATTGCAGTATATGAAGAAAAGCAAAGAAGAGCAATATTTATCCCTCATCTATCGTCACTTAACAAAGATCTGGTTATTATTTATTGCTGTTTGCAGTGTACAAACTGCTCAGTTTCCCTACACCATTACAATCATGTGTCTTCTCTCCCCCTCAAGTGTACCCTGCTGAAACTGGTAGATTTAAACAATGTTTTATCTAATGTCTTGCTTTTCTGCATTGGTTTAGTAATGCTGTCTTTCATGTTGGGTAACTTGGGATGTTTGTTCTAATGGCTTTCGAATAATGGCAAATATATTGCAGTGGGTTAGATATAGAGTAAAGATCCCTCCTAGACATGGGTGACGGAGTGCTTTCTAACCTTGTACTGTCCCTGTCCTGGGAGTGTTTAATGGGGACAGTCTCAAAGAGTTTTACTCTATCTAACCCCGTGCTGTATTTGTCCTGGGAGTGTTTGATGAGGGACAGGAATTGTTTGATAGAGCAGACGCAGCACGGATTCGTTAAGGGGAAGTCGTGTCTAACGAATTTATTGGAATTCTACGAGGATGTGTCTAGTGCAGTGGACGGAGGGGAACCAGTGGACGTGGTGTTTCTCGATTTTGAGAAGGCGTTTGATAAGGTGCCGCACAAAAGGTTGTTACAAAAGGTTAGGGGCATGGAGTTGGGGGTAAGGTGTTAGCGTGGATAGAAGATTGGCTGTCAAATAGGAGTCATGATGTGGGTATGCCGGCGTTGGACTGGCGTAAACACAGTAAAAAGTCTGACAACACCAGGTTTTAGTCCAACCTATTTATTTGATAATATACTCACAAGCTTTCGAGGGGACTGCCTCTTCGTCAGGTGAATGGAGAGTTCTGGCCTCAGACAGAGTATATAAAGCACAGACAGTTTAGAGATTACTGATTAGAATGCGAATCCTTACACCTGTCTGTGCTTTATATGCTCTGTCTGAGGCCAGAACTCTCCATTCACCTGACGAAGAGGCAGTCCCCTCGAAAGCTTGTGAGTATATTATCAAATAAACAGGTTGGACTAAAACCTGGTGTTGTCAGACTTTTTACTGTATCAAATAGGAGGCAGAGAGTAGGTGTCAATGGGTGCTATTCAGATTGGCGGTTGGTGACTAGTGGAGTGCCCCAGGGATCGGTGCTGGGGCCTCAGCTATTTACCATTTATATAGATGATCTGGAGGAGGGAGCTGAGTGTAGGTTGTCGAAATTTGCTGATGACACAAAGATAAGTGGAAAAGCAAATTGTGCGGAGGGTGTAGAAAGTCTGCAGAGGGATCTAGATAGGCTAAGCGAGTGGGCGAGGACCTGGCAAATGGAATACAATGTTGGCAAGTGCGAGGTTATCCACTTTGGCAGGAATAATAGTAGGAGGGATTACTATTTAAAGGGCGAAAAGCTGCAGCATGCTACGGTGCAGAGGGACATGGGGGTCCTTGTGCATGAGTCGCAAAAACCCAGCCTACAGGTGCAGCAGGTGGTCAGGAAGGCAAATGGATGCTGACCTTCATAGCGAGGGGGATTGAATATAAAAGTAGGAGGTCTTGCTGCAGCTGTACAGGGCACTGATGAGGCCGCAGCTGGAGTACTTGTGCAGTTTTGGTCGCCGCACTTGCGCAAGGATATTTTGGCCTTGGAGGAAGTGCAGAGGAGGTTCACTAGGCTGATACCGGAGTTGAGGGAGTTGAATTATAAAGAGAGGCCGAATAGCCTGGGCTTGTACTCGTTGGAGTTTAGAAGGATGAGGGGGGGCATCTTATTGAGATGTATAAGATGATGAAGGGGATAGATAGGGCAGAGGTGGAGAGGTTCTTCCCGCTCAGAAAGGACAGCAGGACTAGAGGGCACAGCCTCAAGATAAGGGGGGTGGGGTGCAGTTTAGAACAGAGTTGAGGAGGAACTTCTTCACTCAAAGGGTGGTGAATCTCTGGAATTCTCTGCCCGTTGAAGTGATGGAGGCTACCTCACTGAGTTTATTTAAGACGCGGATAGATAGGTTTTTGGTAGGCAAATGGATTAAGGGTTAGGGGGGGAAAGTGGAACTGAGCCACTTCAGATCAGCCATGATCTTATTGAATGGCGGGGCAGGCTCGAGGGTCTAGATGGTCTATTCTGCTCCTATTTCTTGTGTTCTTATGACAGTGCAGAGGGAGTTCTACTCTGTATCTAACCCTGTGCTGTACCTGTCCTGGGAATGTTTGGGTACAGTTGTACTCAACTTTACACTGAGTAAAGTTCCCTCAGTGTAGAGGGAACTTTACTCGATTTCAATCCATAGGGAGATCTATCAAGAGGCCACAGGACTGAGTCCTTCCACAATTCTCTTGTTTCTCTTCCTGAGATGTGTGAAATTAGCTGATTGAAATCAGCAGGCAGTTGGTGTATGAGAGATCGTATATCAGCCTTGTCTTATTGCTCACTTGTAACAAAGTTCAGGCTTTATTGCAGAGACCAGGGCATATAATCTTGACTGACAATGTAGTGTGGTACTGAGGGTCTGGTACACCATCGCAGTTGCTGTCTTTCAGATGAGATATTGGAGCAAAGCATTGCCCACACCACACCTTTGTGAAGTTCATTGGGACGTGCTAAGGCTATGGGAGAATTATATAAATGCAAGTTTATTATTTCATTTCAGTGTTTGCCATTCTGACCATGAGCTGAACCAAGGCAAAAAAGTGATTTCTATCTGTTAGTGGAAAGTAATCTGTATGGGCACGTTTTATCTCTATTGAAAAGCTTGCTGAAAGTTGGTATCTGGGCTCCAACGCAGAGATGGCTCCTGGTATTATTTCATAAGATCAGTTGTAAATTGGCTAAGTTTTATGTTGATTAATTGGACTGTATTATTTTATTCAGTTGAAATCCGATGATGAAGAAGAAATTTCATTGGCTTTGGAAGAGACACGTGTCACAGGGCAGAGGTAAGTAGTTTATCTTCATTCCGCCTGGTACTGTCCAAATTGAATGTCCAGTTTTCCACATCTATTTTCCTTGCATTTAAACTGCAAAAAATGAGTGGTTTCCTAAAACCTGCTTCCTCTCCTTTCTCAATGTTACGTGATTTTCATTCACTTTTGTTAATGTTGCTATTGCAACTTCTTCAACCATCCATTTCTCTGACTGCTTCTGTATTTGAAAGCTCCAAATCATTCCCAATAAGTTTTATTTTAAAACATAAAAACTGACACCATCGCGTTTTAATCATTTAGTACCTGTGCTGTGACTGGGATTCAAAATGACAAAAAGTGTGATCGACGGTTGTAGAAGATGGTTCAATTGGGATTTCCAAGACTAATATTATTAGGTAAGGGACATAGGGATATGGAGCAAGGTGAGTAAGTGAAATTGAGATACAGAACAGCTTTGATTTTAATTTAGTGGAGTAAACCCAAGAAGCTGAATGACTTTCTGCAGTTATTTTTATTTACACACCCTCTAATTTCTCACACATTCCCTAACCTGTATGATCAAGACCAGTTGTAGCATTCCTACTCCTTCTGCGAGCTTAGCTATTCCGAACACTGGGACAGAGGATTGGTGAACTGCCTTCATGGTGGGCCATTGGAGAGCTTGAATTTTGTAACATTCACTTTCTGAGAAGTCATTGCCATCTGGTTTATTTCAAAGCAGTGAGGGAAGTGGATAGAGAGGTGGTGGCGTAGCGGTAATGTCACTGGACCAGTAATTTAGAGACTCAGTAATGCTTTGAGGACCAGAGTCTGAGCGTTATCCTGGTGAAATTTAATTTCAGTCAAAATCTGGAATTGGAAGTTTGTCATAGAAACCCACCTGTTTCAGTAATATCCTTTAAGGATGGAAATCTGCCATCCTTACCTAGTCTGACTCCAGACCCACAGCAATGTTAAATGCCTGTGCTAAATGGCCTAGCAAGTCACTCAATTCAAACGCAATTAGGCGCAATAGTTGCTGGCATGGCCAGTGATGCCCAAATCCCATGAGTCAGTTTTTTTTATGTTGCAACATCTGGCTTGTGCCAACTCTGCATGTTGGTGAGATGTAAAGGTGGCAGTGTGTCCATTTGAAGTACAGAAAATCATCCAGCCACATGATAAATCATTCTGTCTGTAAATTTATCTGTCAACAAAATGCTGGGAATACATTTGAGTAATGGTTACAGATCTGTCAGTAGAAGGTGGATACACCAGGATCCGTGTAACTTATGAATTTTTGATCTTGGTGCATCCATTTGCTTTTCTCCCCACCACTGGTCAGTCATCTCAAGCCTACTCCATGGAATTTCATCCTGCCATTCCAGCTTCATTTACACAGGATATACATCGCGGAAGCAGACCATTTGGGTCAACCTTCTGGTGCTTATGTTCCATTTGAGTACACTCCCCTATTTCCACCATGAAATCTGACATCGTAATCCTCTATTCCTTTCTCCCTCATAGTTGTCAACTTTGCTTTAAATGCATCTATGCTGTTTGCTTCAACCACTTCCTGTTCTACGTTTTCACTGCTCTCGGGATAAAGTGGCACAGTGGTTAACACTGTTGCCTCACGGGGCCAGGGACCTGCGTTCGATTCCTGGCTTGGGTCACTGTGGAGTTTGTACGTTCTCTTCGTGTCTGCATGGGTTTCCTCCCACAGTCTGAAAGACGTGCTGGTTAAGTGCATTAACCCGAACAGGTGCCGGAATGTGGCAACAGGGGGAACTGCATTGCAGTGCTAATGTAAGCCTTACACGTAAATAAATAAACTTTAAGCGGTTTCTTTTGAATTGGATTTCTTGGAGACTATCTTACACCAATGGTTTTGTTATATTGGCTTAATATTACAATCTCCAATGCAAATCACATTCAAAAAAAACTTCCAAAGCGCTTCCACCTTCTGCTTGAGTCATGAGTGCAGTAAAATGTTTCCATCTCTCTGGCTCTTGCTGCAACAATGTGAGCTCAGTGCCATCCAGGATGAAGCAGCCCACTTGATTAGCATTCAGTCTACTAGCTTAAACCTTCACTCACTGCATTACCAATGCAATGTAACTGCGGTGTTTACCATTTACAAGAAACATTGCAGGAACCTGCGAAGGCACATTCGATAGCATCTCCCAAAACCATGACCATTGCCACTTAGAAGACAAGAGCACTGTCATATGGGAACACCATCCTAACTTAGACAAATATCTGTCTTTCCTTTGTTATCGCTGAGTCAATATCCTGAAACTCCCTAAAGTAGCTGAAAGCAAGAGAAAATCAGGAATGACTATGCTACTGGACTAGCAACCCAGAGATTGGGAGTTCAAATCCTACCAGGGCAATTCATGAGACTCATGGGGCTAATCCCAAAAGAGAAAATGCTACAAATTGCTGTAAAGGACTATCTTCCTCCTTTCAGTGAAGGCAGCTAGTCTGGCCTACATGACACTTCAGTCCTTTGTTGTGAAGTGGCCTCACAAACCCCTCCATTCTAAACATGATTCCAATTTGAAGACCCAATTTCAACTTGAAGACTAGAACTGGATGATAAATGTAGTGATGCCCATGTCACCCATCCCCTGTGAGCAAATAATTTCCTGTCATCAGATTGAGTGTGCATTATGGTGTTAAAACTATATTGGGTTAACTCATGGGGCTTTTGTTTATTGAATCTAATGCTCCAAAGAAACCACCTGAAAGCGAGTCCACTATTTTCTGTTTTATTTGCAGTGGCAAGTTCTTCAAAGTGAAGTTGGGAACGCAGCTAGCTGCTGGTGCCAAAGTCAGGCTGGCACTTGAATCTACATACACACATGTCTTGCGTCCTTTCCCAACTCACATTGCTCAGGCTGAGAAGCAATTTGTGGTCTTTGAGGGCAATCACTACTTCTACTCTCCGTATCTCACCAAGACCCAGACCACTCGCGTCAAGCTTGCTTCGAAGAACATTGAGAGCTACACCAAGCTTGGTAACCCCAGCAAATCTGAGGACACTGTTGATTACGGACCATTCAAAGACATTGAGGCCTTCAGCCAGGTGAGGACAGCAAGTTTGTTTTTAATGCTTCCCCATCTCCGAATCCTATCTACACCCTCCTTGTCAAACTCCTTGGCTTTTCCTGAAATTTGGCACATAATGTCGCATTCACATTGTGAACCATTCAGAGTAAAAGAGACATGACTGATTAATAGTCCAGCTGGGACCCAGTCTGCTCTCATTAATCTGGATGTATGTCTCCTGCATGTATTTAACCTTGTTTGCTGTATTTGTAGTGGCAGTAGGGGTTCTGCTCTGCAGTTTACACTGCTTTGCCAGCCTCTTGGCAAAACGTGTGTTACACCTTTGCCTGATGAACCCAGTAAGATTGGGAATTATATCTGTCAGCATTCCATTAGTGATTTGTGCCTTGGGCCATGTCTTTCAAATGGCATAAGGGATTATGCAAGTCAGTGTGGTGTAGTGACATTTGTCAACAAATGTGACTGTCAATTTGTGCAGAGTGAATAATTAGTTTGTGATCTTTCTTAACGTTTCAGGATACGATGAGGTTGCATTATGAGAATAACAGCCCTTTTCTGGCTATCGTCAGCATGACCCGTCTAATAGAGGTGTCGCATTGGGGTAATATTGCTGTGGAGGAGACCATTGATCTGAAGCACTGCGGCGCAGTCCTGAAAGGGCCGTTCTCACGCTATGACTACCAGAGACAGCCCGACAGTGGCATCTCATCCGTTAAGTCTTTCAAGGTACACCTTGCTGTCCTGCCACACGGGAGATGAAACAAATGCTACAGTACAATGTGGGGCAGTAATATCAATCTGCTGGATAGTTTGACTTGGGTCACTTGTTGGTTTCACAGGTGGACAGAATGATTCACGTTTATGGATTTTCACTGATCAGAATGCAAAGATCCTGGGTTCAATCATGGAAAACCCTACTTTAAGCTGGCATACATGTGATTGGCTGAAGTCATTTTCTCAGCTGTACAATTCAGTTGAGGAACTGGGGTTCAGTTCTAATCGCAGACCTGCAGATGGTTATAAACATATTTTTCAAGGTGGCAAGATAGTTTAATAAGGCATATGGGATCTTGAACATTATAAATAGAGGCATAGAAAACAGAAACCTGGAAGTTATGTTAAATGCATACAAAACAATAATTCCAACCCAACTGGAGCATTGTGTTCAATTCTGGGCACCACATTGTGGAAGGTGCTGGATAAGCCAGAAAATATTTATTGAAATGATTCCAAGGATGAGGGATTACCATTGCATGGAGAGAGACTTTAGAAGCTGGGGTTCTTTTCCTTAGAAGACATTTGATAGAGATATTTAAAATTAAAAGAATCCGACACATTGTAAAGAAACTACAGTTAGTGGTTGAAGGGTTGATAACCAGAGGACATAATGCAATTGGCAAAAGAAATTGGCATGGAGAAAATAATTTGGCAGGAAAATGGGCAAAGAGCAGGAAAGTGAACTGACTGGATTGCTCTTTGAAAGAACCAGTAACAGACTTGAGAGGTTGAATAGCTTTTGATTTTGCTAGACTGTTCAACAAAATAGGTTCAAGTAATCCAAATGTCTCTCTTCCTACAAAAATATAGTAGCTCAGACTTTTCTGCATAGAATACACTCTGCCATGTATTGGCCTATTCCACCAACCTGTCTCTGTCCTCCTCCAGTCTGTCACGATCTTCAGAGTTCACATTACCTCCATGTTTTATGGCATCTGAAAATTTCAAAACTGTATCAAGTTATTAATGTGCAACAGAAACAGGAGTGGTTCTAAAACTGTTTGCTGTTTATTGCAGACCATCCTACCTGCTGCCGCCCAGGATGTTTACTATCGCGATGATATTGGTAACATCTCCACCAGCCACTTGGTAGTTCTGGATGATTCCGTGGAGATGGAAGTCCGTCCTCGCTTCCCGCTCTTCGGCGGCTGGAAGACTCACTATGTCATTGGATACAACCTGCCCAGCTATGAGTATCTTTACAATCTCGGTTAGTACCTATCCCAGCTTCTGAAATGGGGGTGAGAGGTCAAACAGTGAGTGCTATTTATTTAGACTCTTCGAGTAGCATCCACTTTGAAAATTGCATATCTCATCTGCAGTGAAAGTTACTGAGAGTAACTGACAGGAATCTGTTTGTGGGTGGTGTCTGTAATTCTGAACAGACGTGAGGACCAGTCTGAAGCCTGTCAACCCTGGGTGAAGTGCCACATCACTGTCCAAAACCCCACAGTTCTTGTTCTGTTTCTCTATCCTGCAAGAAGGCAAGAACTTTTACTGAGCATTTCAAGCAGTACCTCATCTAAATGACTGGCCTTTGTGCTTTTTATTTTATCATTCAAGGAGTGTGGGCTTGGCTGGCTAGGCCAGCATTTATTGCCCATCCCTAATTGCCCTTGAGAAGGAGGTGGTGAGCTGCCACCTTCAACTGCTGCAGTCATGTGGTGCAGGTACACCCAGTGCTGTTAGGGAGGGAGTTCCAGGATTTTGGCCCAGCGACAGTGAAGGAACGGCGATATATTTTCAAGTGAGGATGGTAAGTGACTTGGAGGGGAACTCCCAGGTAGTGGTATTCCCAGGTATCTACTGCCTTTGTCCTTCTAGATGGTATTGGTCGTGGGTTTGAAAGGTGCTAGCTAGGTTCCTGAAGTGCATCTAATGGATGGTACAGACTTCTGCCATTGTGCATTGATAGTGGAGCGAGTGCACATTTGTGGAAGGGATTCCAATCAAGGAGGCTGCTCTATCCTGGATGGTGTTGAGCTTCTTGTGTTGTTGGACCTGCACTCTCCCAGACAAGGGGAGAGTATTTTGTCATCTTAAGCTGGGACTTGTAGGCGGTGGACAGGCTTTGGGGAGTCAGGAGGTGAATTACTTACTTCAGAATTCCCAGCCACTGCAAAACTAGATTGAGTGCCAATGGGGTATTCAACTACAGAAAGTGGAGCCTCCTGCTTAAATGGTTGGGCCAAATGACCTGTTTGTATGCAGTGGACCTCTGTATACTCTGTGGAAGCCCAGACCCAATATCCATTCAGGAAAGGTTCCAATTCCCTGAGGCTAATGATAGTGGTTACAAATTGCCCAGGGTCAGATTTGTGGAGTATCTCATTGGCCTGTGTGGTTCAATGCCAGGCTTTGTACTGACTCACTAACCCATCAGTATCAGAAATAATGCTGCTGAGATTGGGTCAAACCCACATGTCTCCCATTCCTGACCCCTGCACTGTTACTGTGATTGGTTAGTTATGCGTGTATTGTATTTCTTTCATTGAAACTGTTTAGTTGCACGTGTATCACACTTCTTGTCTCTTTCCAGGTGACCAGTACGCTCTGAAGATGAGGTTTGTTGATCATGTGTTTGATGATCAAGTAATTGATTTTCTTACCGTGAAACTTGTCCTTCCAGAGGGAACAAAGTAAGTGATCAGCCAGACTTTCGGGGTTTGGGGGAAGGGTTATTTGGGGTCTGGGGTGTATTTTTATTCCTGAGAATTGCTCCCCTCTGGGTAATGTCCTATATCGGATGTAGTCGCTGGTCTCACAAAGTGAGAGCTCCTAGTGAGTATTGCCTTCTTTTCTAATCCAGAATCAAACTTAGTCTTTCACTTGTCTAACCAGCGTCAATGAACACACAAACATCAGGACCTGTTCACCCATCATCCATTTGCTCACTACATTGGCTCCCAATTAGCAACATCTCAATTTAAAATTCTCACTCCTGCTTCTAAATCTCTCAATGGCCTTGCCTCTCTCTACTTCTGTAATCTCCTCCAGCCCTAGGCCATTCTAAGATATCTGCATTTCTCTAATAAGTTAGCATGCAGGTACAGCAAGTAATTAAGCAAGTTATTGGAATGCTATCCTGTATTACAAGAGGATTTGATTTATTATTGTCACATGTATTAGTATGCAATGAAAAGTATTGTTTCTTGCGCACTATACAGACAAAGCATACCATTCATAGACAGAAGGAAATGAAAGAATGTAGAGTTACAGGGTTCCTACAGGGATCTGATCTCACTGACCCTCCAACATGTATACCAGTGACCGCCCTCCCACAAACTCATGGCTCTTCACATATACACTGATGCCTCGGCCTGATTTTTCAGAGTAAAGACCTTCAGCATTCTGAGAAAACATTCACTAAAGATCTGTGCACTTTAAAAAATGGAGACTTTGACCAAACGCTGTCCAAAATTGTTGTTTCGACCTTTTACCTAAACAATTTGAAGGTCAAGCAAGAATTTCACATCCAGTCCTGTAGCTGACCCCTCACCCGCAACCCAATCCAAAGTACCCTGACAACACACTGAACTGTACATCTATCAGCAACACCTCCAGAACACAGCAGCAAAGCTCTAGACAAGAGTGAATTTCATCTGGAAACTTGGCAGTGGCACCTGGGGTAGCGAATGCTTCACTCCCCTTGGTCTACCCAACGTACTGCTGCTTAATAGCTCAGGAACCCTCACACAAACCTGATACATACCCAACCTCCACCCCCAGGAAGTCATGGTGACCATTTCTGGGGCGTGGAGACCAACACAACTGGATTGGCTTCCTGTGCTAAAATGTATTGAATCTCCCAATGCCTGCAGGATAACATCCTCAAAGAATATCACTGGCTGACTGCTAACAAAGCACTCCTGTGCACTGGATTGAAAACAGATCAAATCCCATAGATCCTATTAGAACACTCTCCACACCCTATAACCTGAAGACAGCCCCATCTCTTGATGGACATCTCTTTGTTGTCTGCAAACATCACCAACCACAACCTGGTAACTGATCAAGTGAAATCCCAGGTTTTGCCTTCCACAGAAAATCTGAAGAACCCTCAACTGCTTGAGTATGAGCCTGGCTGATGTGGTCACTTGCTCCACAAATAATATGAGGAATAGCTCAAGTTGTGGCCATGCCTATCCAGATCAGACATCCTGATTTTCTACCTGAGACATCTACTTTTGGTGGCATCACAGTATTCAGATCAACTGAACCTATTGAATGGATTATTATCTTTAAATTGAAGTATAACTGCAGCCCAGTCTGTACAAATAAACATAAAACCTATCCTAATATCACTCACGCACCCGGAGTCACATTTAGTTTGATAACATTGTTTTGAAAGGCCTTGGCTACATTATATTGATGGCATTTTATAAATAAAAGTAATGAAGTTAGTCATTAGAAGCAATTAGTAAATGATATGCTGCTATCTGAGGGACAGTGAAGGAGAATTGGAAAACCAGGCCATTTTCTTTGCCTCCCTTTGCTCAGATCACTGCATCCAAATGCAATGCCCAGACTTGAGATGTACAAGCTTTCACTGCTCATGGCACGAAAATGTTGCCTGATGCGATACTCCTCCACCTTTACCAATTACACCGCACACTTTAAACGATGAGAAATTGGTTTAGTGGGACATTGATGGTGAAGGAAAGAGAAGATTACATTGAACAGTTTTAAACCAGGTGATATGAGAGAGTCTGAAACATATTAAATCCATCTGTATGAGGCTGGACAGTCAACGCGGGAAGAGGTTGCTGCTTTCATCTGTATATTTTTCTCATCTGTACATTACTTGTTGCAGATAACAATCTTTGGCACATTATTGAGTCAGAGTAGACAGAACTTTACTCTGTGTCAACCCCAAGCTGTATCTATCTTGGGAGTGTTTGATGGGGCAGTGTTGAGGGAGCTTCACTCTGTATCTAATCCCATGCTGTACCTGTCCTGGGAGTGTTTGACGGGGACAGTGTAGAGAGAGCTTTATTCTGTGTATCTAATCCTGTGCTGTACCTGTCCTGAGAATGTCTGATGGGGGTGCTGGGTGATTGAGTGGAAAATTCCTTTATCTAGCATTAAAATTCCCTGCCCAAAGCATGAAAGTGTAAGTGCTCAGACAGTTCATTTTTCCCTGCAATTCCATAGGAACATTCACGTCGACACTCCATATGTGATAAACCGACAGCCTGATGAGCTTCACTATACCTACCTGGACACTTTTGGGCGGCCTGTCATCATTGCTCACAAGTCTAATCTGGTGGAGCAGCATATTCAGGATATTGTTGTAAGTTGATTGGATGTGATATACCAGTTATAAGGGGCTCATAGTGAATACTCTGACTGGGGAGGGAAAAGGAGAATTGGTGATAGTGAGGCTGACATGTCGGAGCCGGTGATATTCAATTTGTGTATTTTGTATTGTGATGCATTTGCCTTTTTTCAGAACAAAGAACAACACAGCACGGGAAACAGGCCTTTCAGCCCAACGAGCCCATGCCGCCGTTTTAACATTGAGTGCCCTCCTCTACCCGTGACCTTTGTCTACAGCTTTTGGGGAAGATTGAGGGAAGACTAATTTAGGGACAATTTGTTACACCAATCAGCCTAAGAGCATATTTTTTGGGATGTGGGAGGAAACCAGAGCAACCAGAGAAAACCCACGCAATCACAGGGAGAATGCGCAAACTCCTGCAGACACCGGCCCAAATTCATGTATCTGTGCAGCAAACAGTGATAGTCACTGAGCTGTCATGTTACCCGTCAGATGGTCCAGTTTAAGTGTACATTAATGACTTGAAGCACTAGGCAACTCTCAAAGCAACATCCAAGAGCGGCCCTCACATGACCCACCGCGTATATGCCCCTTGTTGGTTAACAAGGCGGACCGAATCACCTGTGAACATGCAAAACTTAGACAGACATTTACAGAAGCCCCAGAAGTGCAGAAATAAAGCAAGTGAGCCATGAAATATTTTGGAAGGTCCATAGGAATCAATTGATTCCCAGGGACGTCCCAAAGCTTTTGATCTTTATTTAGAAAAGTCTCCTGTATCCCTCCATCTCTAGTCCGCTCATGCGCCAGTCTAAGTAAGCCTTAAACAACCCCAGCGTGCCTGCCTCCACCACCTACTTGGCAGTGCATTCCAGGCCCCCACCATCCTCTGTGTGAAAAACCTCCCTCTAACATCTGAGGTATACCTCCCCCCCCCCCAAGCCTGTGGCCCCTCGTAATTTATTGTATCCAATCTAAGGAAAAGCTTACCGCTGTTCACTTTATCTATACCCTTCATAATCTTATACACCTCTATTAGATCTCCCCTCATCCTCCACCTTTCTAAGGAGAACAGCCCCAATTTGCACAATCTTGCCTTGTAGCTCAGGCCTTCTATACCAGGCAACATCCTAGTAAACCTCCTCTGCATTCTCTCCAGGATCTCCACGTCCTGGTAGTAAGGCAACCAGAACTGGATGCAGTACTCCAAATGCAGGCAAACCAACGTTCTATACAACTGCTACATTAGACACCAACTTTTATATTTTATATCCCTCCCTATAAAGGCAAGCATACCATTGGCCATCTTCATCACCTTCTCCACCTGTACTGCCACCTTCAAGGACTTGTGTACTTGCACCCCCAGGTCCCTCTGCATTTCTATACTCTTAATAGGCCTACCATTTATCGTGTAACTCCCCCCTACATTTTTTCTTCAGAAATGCATCACCTCGCATTTCTCTGGATTTCTCCAGCCATCTTCGTATCATCTGCAAACTTGCTGATCACACCACTTACTCCCTCTTCCAAGTCATTTATGTATATTGCACATAACAAAGGCACACCACTAGTAACAGACCTCCAGCTAGAAAAGGACCCTTCCACTACTACTATCTCCTATTACCAAGCCAGTTCTTAATCCATCTAGACATCTGTCCTTGTATCCCATGAGCCTCAACCTTTTCTACCAACCTACCATGAGGGACTTTGTCAAATGCCTTACTGAAATCCATGTAGACGCCTCCATGACTCGTCCTTCGTCGACCGTTTTTGTCACCTCCTCAAAAAATTCCACCAGATTCATAAAGCACGACCTCCCCTTGACAAATCCATGCTGCCTATCACTAATCAAATTGCCACACTCTAAATGCTTATACATCCTATCCCTAAGAATCCTTTCCAACAACTTCCTATCACTGATGTCAAACTTATCAGCCTACAATTACCAGTGTTATTCCTACTACCCTTTTTAAACAACGGTACCACATTCGCTATCCTCCAGTCCTCTGGGACCTCACCTGTGTCCAAAGAGACAAAGATTTGCGTCAGAGGCCCAGCAATTACATCCCTCATCTCCCTAAGCAGCCTAGGATAAATGCCATCATGCACAGACAAACTAAGGCTGTGTTTGCACCTCCATTGCCGATCATCAAGGCATTAATCTGGGCTGTATTTAAATCTGTTCTAGGTTTCCCAACCCAAGCCCATCACTGTCTGGGACTGCCTGTGAGGTGTGAATTTTATACCTTCGTATGTACTAGTAATATTCTTTGTGTGTTCATTGGTTTGATGTATGTCTCCTCGCTGTTCCATCCCTTCCTGAGGACGCTGTGTGAAATTGTTGATGTGGAGATGCTGGTTTTGGACTGGGGTAAACATAGTAAGAAGTCTCACAAGACCAGGTTAAAGAAGTCCAACATGTTTATTTGGTAGTGCAAGCCATTAGCTTTAGGAGCACTGCCCCTTCATCAGGTGATTGGAGTTTTGTTCACAAACGGGGCATATAAAGACACAAACTCAATTTACAGAATAATGGTTGGAAAGTGAGTCTTTACAGGTAATCAAGTCTTCAAGATACAGAGGATGTGAGTGGAGAGAGGGTTAAGCACAGGTTAAAGAGATGTGTATTGTCTCCAGCCAGGACAGTTAGTGAGATTTTGCAAACCCAGGCAAGTCGTGGAGGTTACAGATAGTGTGACATGAACCAAAGATCCTGGTTGAGGCTGTTCTCATGTGCAGTACTTGGCTATCAGTCTCTGCTCAGCACACATGACTATCTGTAACCCCCATGATTTGCCTGGGCTTTCAAAATCTCACTAACTGGACTGTCTGGAGGCAATACACATCTTCTTAACCTGTGCTTAACCCTCTCTCTGCTCACATTGCCTGTACCTTTAAGACTTGACTGTAAAGATTCACATTCCAACCATTATTTTGTAAATTGAGTTTGTGTCTTTATATGCCCTGTTTGTGACCAAAACTCCCAATCGCCTGATGAAGGAGCAGTGCTCCGAAAACTAGTGGCTTGTGCTACCGAATAAACCTGTTGGACTTTAACCTGGTGTTGAGAGACTTCTTGCTGAAATTGTTGAGCCGTCAGGGAGTTGCCTGCAATAATAATTGCACTTTGTCCTTTTTTTTTCTCTTGTTTTCAGGTTCACTACACATTCAACAGGATCTTGATGCTGCAGGAGCCCCTATTGGTGGTCGGAGCTTTTTACATTCTCTTCTTCACTGTCATCATTTATGTGCGTTTGGATTTCTCAATCACCAAGGTGAGCTGGTTAAAGTTAACCTCAATAATACTGTCATTGTGCCTCCCATTAAATTGTTGCTCCAGAAAGTTTAATCCATCTAAAACTCTGTTGCTTATATATTGCGGCAAATTTTAGTCCCATGCTCACTATATCCTCTGACCTACTTGGGCTCTCAGGCTGGTAAGACCTTGATTTAACCCCATGCACACACAACCAGTCCCTACCCCCCTCAGTTTCTTATCCGTTTACCAGCTGTGGCTCAGTTGGTAATGCTTTTGCTCTTGAGTTAAGATTGTGGGTTCAAGTCCCACTCCATGACTCGAGCACAGAAAAAGAAATCAAGTTTGATGCACAAAGCTGCAACTGAGATCAGCTTTCAGCTGAGACCCTAAAGAGAGGCCCTATGTTTGGCTTCACTGCTGGACTCCCCGTCCCAGATCAACATCAGTCATTCAGGTAAAATCACTATTGGACCTTGATGTTCACAATCCGACTGACAGATTCTCCGTGTTACATTGGTGACTGCACTTCTTAAAAATGTACCTCAGTGGCTGTAAAGTTTTGTGGCACTTGATGGTGATAGTTGGCATATAAATGCAATCTTCCTTGTGTTCAAACTTCTCTGTGACTTTTAACCATTCCCTATCTCTAATCTACTCCATACAACCTTCCAAGGTCTCTGTGCTCCCCTAATCCTAACCTCTTGAGCATCCCCAATTTTAATCACTCCACTGTTAGTAGCTGTACCTTTAACTGCCTGACCCTGATCTTTGGAGTTCCTTCCGTAAACCCCTCCACCTCACTCTCCTCCTTTTAAGATGCTCATTAAAATCTTCTCCTTTGACCAAGCTATTGGCCACATGTCCTAATCTCTTTAATAACTTGGTATCAGATTTTGGTTCATATTTATTCCTGTGAGGTACCTTGTTTCACTGTGTTAAAGATGGTATTGTTAGTTTCTAAACCTGCAACATCGTACTTTGGTTAAATCCTCTCAGTATCAAAATCATTTTTCTTAATTTTCTTTCCCCTGTCCCACTCCCAGAGTTTGTGGCGACATTGAACTGTACAGAATCCAGTTTGGTTACACTTTCTAAGCTAACCATAGCAGCAGCATTTCTTGGTTTTATTTTATTTCTTCCCTGTTCTTTCCACATGACCTCAACCCCTACAGGACCCAGCTGCGGAAGCCAGGATGAAGGTAGCGTCCATCACTGAACAGGTTCTGACTTTGGTCAACAAAAGGCTGGGCTTGTACCGCCATTTTGAAGAGGCTGTGAATAAGTACAAGCAGTCACGGGACATTGGCACGCTGAATAGTGGCCGCAAGACCCTGGAAATAGAACACCGGGGTCTTTCTGCCGACATCAGCACCCTGCAGTCAAAGCTGAAGGCTGAAGGATCAGACCTGGCTGAGAAGGTAAAAGATTCATGCTTGGTCAACATCAGAGGGCAGATATAGCACGGGGTTAGATACAGAGTAAAGCTCCCTCTACACTATCCCCTCATCAAACACTCCCAGGACAGGTACAGCACGGGATTAGATACAGAGTAAAGCTCCCTCTACACTGTCCCCCATCAAACACTCTCAGGACAGGTACAGCATGGGGTTAGATACAGAGTAAAGCTCCCTCTACACTGTCCCCATCAAACACTCCCAGGACAGGTACAGCATGGGGTTAGAAACAGAATAAAGCTCCCTCTACACTGTCCCCATCAAACACTCCCAGGACAGATACAGCATGGGGTTAGGTACAGAGTAAAGCTCCCTCCATATCATGATCCAAACACACCTAGGACAGGTAAATATACTTGTTATTAACTGGCTGAATTATTAGGAAGCTGGAAAAAACACTGCAGATTTTGCAATGAAAAAACACAATATTTGAAACTTCAATTGTATCCATTGCTTCTCCCTCTTTTTTAATGGGATGAAAGGAATTAAGAGAGTACTTTCTGGTATTGTTGTAGACGGTGGAGAGGCTCTATCCCTTGTTTAGAGGAGGGACATAGGTTTGTGGTACGAGGGACAAGGTTAAGATGTACGAGGCAAGTATTTTTTTTAGAGTGGTGGGTGCCTGGAACTCGCTGCAGGGGGAGGTAGTGGAAGCAGATACGGTAGTGACTTTTAAGGCGCATCTGGACAAATACGTGAATAGGCTGGGAATGGAGAGATATGGTCCCTGGGCAGCATAGTTGGAGACCCCAAGGGCCTGTTCCTGTGCTGTAATTTCTTCTTTGTTGAGAGTGGCAGTTTTCATGAAGTACTATCACCTAGCTCTAATCACAATTCCTCACAGGATCATCCTTGAATAGGATAACGCTCTAGTTTCTCCCTTCCAGAACAAACAAATTCATTAAACCATTTATTCCCCTGTTCTTCTTGACCCTCATCAACCTTTGTGAGGAGCTGGAGGACTACTCTCACCAAGATCTAGACCTCCACTGCTTCCCTCTTCTCTCCTAGCCCAGAACTCTCATCTTTTGCTAGTTTTTCTCCTCATGCCATCTCTTGTCCATAAGATTATCTCCTGGTTCCACCCTGTTCCCATTTGAGATATTTGATTCATTCGCTATAGAGATGTCATTTTTTGTTTGAGCTCCTGAATGTGGGAAGGAGAGGGGCTGGGGTGGGCTGTGTGTAATTTGGTGCTGACTCTGACATTCTCCTTCAGGTGGCTGAGATCCAGAAGCTGGATGGCCAGGTGAAGGATCTGGCACTGAAGGCATCTCAGGAAGCAGAGCGACTGGTGGCTGGCAAAGTGAAGAAGGAGGTGTACATTGAGAATGACAAACACTTCACCTCCAAGCGGCAAGACCTGGTGTCCAGGATTGATAACATCTTGGACACCTTGTAGTCAAGATCAGAAACCTGTGTGCATTTTGGTTTATCTCCTGTTGCCCTGTAAATGCAAGATCAGATGGTATTAAATCAGTTATTTCTTTTTTGATGTATGGTGTGGGTCGAATATAACTGGGTCATGGGGTGCTGACTGCTTCCGACTTGAGGCTTTTACAGCAGACAGGAAAGTTGCTCTTATTTTTCTCTTTTTCAGTTGTTAAGCAATCCTCTGCCCATGCCCCTGCTGACAAGTCCTTTTGCGGTTTTAACAGCAGGGTAATGATGATGTGGAGTGAGATTAGGAGCGAGTTGCTGAGTGTGAAGATGATCGCGATATGTTTATTTGAAGAACCTTTACAGACCAAACATTGCCCTTATGTAATCAGTTTAATTTTTTATTTTTTTTAAACGGAAAATAAGCTGCGTTTTTTTTTACTGTGAATCATCGTGAAACCTCAGACTCTGGACGGTTATTCCAGTGGGAGAAGGGGGTAGGTTCGCTCCCTCCCAAGTTCAGTTTCCGCTTCCCCCGGGTCAGATACTTACTTCAACACTCTTGAATTTCTTAAAGTTGGACAGAGCAAAAATTAAAAGTACAACTGAATCAGTTTCCCTGTCTCTGATACTTGTGGCTGTTAATGTAATATTTTAATTTTTACATTTCTCTCCCTTATACACTGCGGGGGGTGGGGAATCTAAGGGAGGGGAGAGTTAGAAAACTAGAGCTAGATTCTTGAACAGGAAGAGGCACTGTTCAACAGGAGTATACCAAACAATCACTCTATACCCACCAAGAAATCTTCAGCGGCTGGGGTGAAGAAGAGAGAAATGAGTCAGATCATCATTCTCCTGTTAGCTGTCAAGTGTCCTCTGGTGGTAAAATGAGAGAGACCATCAGATTCAGTCAGGATCAGGCTTGGCAGCAGATGAACAGTCTGCCAGCTGAATGATCAGTTAAGTGATCGCTATCAGGAACTACAAAGACTGATTGATTTTTTTTTCCCCCCAGCCCATCCCAGCCCAGCCCAGCCCTTTGCACCCAGAGGGAGAAAGTTCCATTTAATTTCACAGCTTTCCCCAAAGTTAACAACACTCATTCACTTCAAAATTTAATTCACTTCCATTTTGGTGGAACCAACATTTCTGTGTCAGTCAAGCAGTGCATGATCTGCTCATTCCTCATCACTTGGGATCTTGCTGTGTGCAAATGAATTGCTGTTTCCTCCAAGTGTTTAGTCTTCACAAATACTTTGGCTCTGAAAGAGGTCCTGAGATGCTATATGAATATTAGACTTTTTTACTTCAGTGAAAAATAATAGGTTTGCTTTGCTAATTTTACCCCGTGTCCTGCTGTGACTTCTGCTTTCTTCTGTTTAGCATTCTGTATTTCATGAGTGACAATCATTGCTCAATCCATATTCTTAGCCTATGCAAGTTTAATTATCTGTGTAAACAATCAGTTAGTGAAATTCCACTATGCACTCAGTCACCAGATCGCTGGGAGCATTATTACAATTGCCTCTGAAAGCTTAGGGCAAAGGAAAAACACATTAGCCAGGGTTTGGCTCTGTTCCCTGGTTGAAGAGCTCTGATAATTACAGTGAAACAACTACTATAACACATGAAGAACAACACTAGGAAAACAAGCAAAACAGCTATTAAAGCTAAAGTTGTCAATATTGTTTTGGACAAATAAAGAATGTACTCGTTATTACTGTTAGTCAATTGCAGTTAACTTGGCTAATTAAAGTTTTTCTAACGTCTAGTGATAGCACAAGGAGAAGCGAGTTGGGGATCGGAATTCAGGGTGCAGGGAAGTAGATAAGGTGGAGTAGGGAGGGAGCAGGATGGGGAGAAAAAGAACCGCTGTCATTTGGGATCTAGCAGAAGCCCACTCGCGTCAGCCACTTGTAACCTTTACCACAGGCTGGAAATTATTGAAAATGATCTCCATTCCTCCTCCAGTTCTCAGAATTTTGAGTGCCTCTATCTCCTCTTCTGTTGAACCAGTGTTCCTTGAAATGTCTATCTTTAGTCTATCTTGTTCAGTCAGATGAATCCCCTGTGAGTAAACAGTGAAGACCAGCTTGACAGTGCACAGGCTAAAGACAATATTTATGTAACTGACGTGCTGGAAATCTGAAATACATTCGGAAAGTGCTGGAAGCACTTCACATACCTGGCAGTAACTGAAGAGAAAAAATTAACTGTTGCATTAAAGTAAAGTTGGCACATTTAAATCCAAGTTTGAGGTTAAAATTATATATTTTTTCAATTGTTTTACAGTCATTTCTGTCTGAAGGTGAACAGTTAACTTCCTGTGTTTATGCTCTGAATAGCAATGCTGGATGCATTTATCAGTTGAACCACCAGAGAGAGCTCTTGGATTATTTTTCACATCCTGAGTGCTGAATTCACTTAGGCTTGCAGCAGAACAGAAAATCCTGAACACATCTGTCACAACTGGGTTTTAAACTGAGGCCCTCCAGATTCAATCCAGTTATTCTAATGTGGTTGAGTTTAATAGAGTTGGCACTTTGGAAATGCTTACACTCAGAATTGTCAGATGTCATCAGTTGTTCGATTATCTGCTAATTTGTGCAGTTCAGATGAAGTTGGAGGACCAGGATGCATATTTGAGACATAAGAAATAGGAGTAGGCCATTCAGCCCCTCGAGCTTAGACTGCCGTTCAATAGGATCATTCACTCTCCCTGTTTAATACACCCAGGACAGGTACAGCACAGGGTTAGATAGAGAGTAAATCTCCCTCTACACTATCTAAGCCCATGCTGGACCTGTCTTGAGAGTGTTTGAAGAGAACACGGTAAAGCTCCCTCCACACTGTCCCTATCAAACACTCCCAGGACAGGCACAGTACAGGGTTAGATAGAGTAAAGCTCCCTCCACACTGTCCCTATCAAACACTCCCAGGACAGGCACAGTACAGGGTTAGATAGAGTAAAGCTCTGTCCACACTGTCTCCACATCAAACCCTCTGAGCATAGGTAAAGCATGCAATTAGATAGAGGGTAAGATTCTCTCTATTCTGTCCCCATCCCCAGGACAGGTACAATTCCCTTACTGATCAAAAATTGATCTACCTCAGCTTTAAATATACACAAGGACTCTGCCCCCCCCCCCCCCCCCCACCCCACAGCTCTCTCTGGCAAAGAGTTCCAAAGACTCTCAATCTTCAGAGAAGAAATTTTTCCTCCTCAGTCTTAAATTGGTGCCCCTTTATTCTGAGTCTCTGCCCTCTGGTCCTAGACTCTCCCATGAGGAGAAACATCATCATGGTGTTTACTCTAAGAATCCTATATCTTTCAATGAGATCACCTCATTCAATCCCTCCATACCTAGTGAACCTTCTCTTAACTGCCTCCAATGAAATATCTTTCTCACCCTTGTTTTCAAATTCTTCTGAAGGCTCATCCCATCTGAGTTCACCCAGACCCACAACTCCAAGATAACTGCACAGCCTGCAGGAATGTCCCAAATTGAATACCTCCTCCATGGCTGCCTGGGCTCTAAGTTGCAGAATTCCTCAAACTTCTTTAGCCTTTATATAAGTCATTATTTACAAAAATTCTTTATCGAGTTTTTAAAGCTAAAGTTTATTTATCAGTGTCACAAGTAGGCTTACATTAACACCGCAATGAAGTTATTGTGAAAATCCCCTAGACACCACACTCTGGCGCTTGTTTGGGCACACTGAACGAGAACTTAGCACAGCCAATGCACCTAACCAGCACATCTCAGTTAACAAAACATTCAGTATTTGGGAAAATGGTTAATTGTAGGGAAGAAGATTCTCTGTTATCCTGGTAAAGGAGCTTCTAAATGCAACAAGTGATAAGTGGATGTAAATTGCAGCGTGACCAATTGACATTGTTTTTCACATCATAAATGTGGACATAATTTGACTGAATGCAACAAGAATGTCTGCCCTATGTGAGTTTAGCTTTGCCATCTCCCATTTATTGTACATCCTCTCCGATATTTATCCCTCAATGAATATCACAAAACCATTGTCTGAAAAAATCTTGCGCTTATGTATTGCCTTTATAAACAATGAAATACTTTGGTGCGGTGTAGTCACTGTCGCAATGCTGGAAACAGCAACTAACGTGATAACAGCAAGCTCCAATAGCAGCAATGTGAAACTAAATGGTTAATCTGTTTGGTGATATTGACCAGGGATAAATTAGGACATTTGGTGAGAGCAAGAAGGAATTGTCTCTGCTTATCAATATGTGGGATCTTTATGTCCAGACAAACTTAGAAACATAAAACCCAAGAGAAGGCCATTTTGTCCTGATCCAACCTGCCCCCTCCCCCATTTCCTTTGATCTCCTTCACCCCCAAGAGCTGTATTAAACTCCTCCTTGAAAACAGTATTTTTGTCTCAGCTGTGTTTTGAGGTAGAGAATTCCGTTTTCCTCTCTGGGTGAAGAAATTTCTCCTAATCTCAGTCCTAACCCACATCTCAGACTGTGACCCCTGGTTCTGGATTCCCCCTACGATCCAGAACATCCTTCCTATCTAGTCCTATTAGAATTTTATAGTTTTCTATGAATTCCCCCGAACATAATCCTACCAACTCAATCTATCCTTGTACATCAGCCTGGTAAACCTTAGCCGCACTTCCTCTATAGCAAGAACATCCTCATAAGGAGACCAAAACTACACACGTTACTTCAGCAACTGGTGTACAAAGACATTAAGGTCTCATTGCACATTCCCTATTCATTTATAACCATTCAGATAGAAGGCCACTTATTTAATATTTTGCCTGAAAGACAGCACCTCCAACAGGGCAGTGCTTAACCAGTAAAGCATTAAAAATGTCAACCTGGACTGGGAATTGAACCCATAACTTCTGACTTGGTCAAGAGTGCTACCAACTGAGCCTTGTGCATTTATCGTGTTGCTGTTTGTTGGGATCTTACTGTGTCCAAAGTGACTACTATGCCCTACATTACAATACTGACTACACTTCAGTGAAGTACTTAATTTGCTGTCAGTGTCAAGTATTTTGAGATCTTCTGAGGTTGTAAAAGGTATTGCAGAAATTTAAGTCCATCCATGTACACGCATTCTCTTTGCCATGTCCTAAGAGGGCTTTGGCAACAATGGACCTCCATGTTAATCTTGATGTGAATCATCTTTGGTGGTGCAGTCATTTAGTTTACAGGGTGCTTTAGAAAGATTATCTTGAAGGGAATTGCTTGATAGAGCAGACGCAACACGGTTTCATTAAAGGGAAGTCGTGTCTGACAAATTTATTGGAGTACTATGAGGATGTGTCTAGGGCAGTGGATAGAGGAGAGCCGGTGGATGTGGTCTTTCTGGATTTTCAGATGGCGTTTGACAAGGTACCTCACAAGAGGTTATTGCAGAAGGTCAGGGGACATGGAGTTGGGGGTAGGGTGTTAGCGTGGATAGAGGATTGGTTGTCAAATAGGAGGCAGAGAGAGGGGGTCAATGGGTGCTATTCGGATTGGCGGTTGGTGACTAGTGGAGTGCCCCAGGGGTCGGTGCTGGGGTCTCAGCTATTTACCATTTATATAGATGATCTGGAGGAGGGAACCAAGTGTAGGGTATCGAAATTTGCTGATGACACCAAGATTGGGGGAATGGCAAATTGTGCGGAGGGTGTGGAGAGTCTGCAGAAGGATTTAGATAGGCTGGGCGAATGGGCCAGGAAATGGCAAATGGAATTTAATGTTGGCAAGTGTGAGGTGGTCCACTTTGGTAGGAAGGACTATTACTTACGTGGCGAAAAACTGCAGCAGGCGACGGTGCAGAGGGACCTCGGGGTCCTTGTGCATGAGTCGCAAAAACCCAGCTTGCAGGTGCAGCAGGTGGTCAGGAAGGCGAATGGGAAGCTGGCCTTCATAGCGAGGGGGATTGAATATAAAAGTAGGGAGGTCTAGCTGCAGCTGTACAGGGCATTGGTGCGGCCGCAGCTGGAGTTCTGTGTGCAGTTTTGGGCGCCGCACCTGCGCAAAGATATTTTGGCCTTGGAGGGAGTGCAGAGGAGGTTTACTAGGCTGATACCGGAGTTGAGGGGGTTGAGCTATGAGGAGAGGCTGAATAAACTAGGCTTGTACTCGTTGGAGTTTAGAAGAATGAGGGGAGATCTCATTGAGACGTATAAGATGATGAATGGGATGGATAGGATAGAGGTGGAGAGACTCTTCCCACTCAAAAAAGATAGTAGGACTAGGGGGCACAGCCTCAAGATAAAGGGGGGGCAGTTTAGAACAGAGTTGAGGAGGAACTTCTTCACTCAAAGGGTGGTGAATCTCTGGAATTCTCTGCCCGTTGAAGTGGTGGAGGCTGCCTCGCTAAATATTTTTAAGAAGCGGGTTGATGGGTTTTTGATAAGAGGGGATTAAGGGTTATGGGGAGAGGGCGGGAAAGTGGAACTGAGCCACGACAGATCAGCCATGATCTTATTGAATGGCGGGGCAGGCTCGAAGGGCTAGGTGGCCTACTCCTGCTCCTATTTCTTATGTTCTTATTCTTCCATTTATTTTTAATCATCAATCTTTTTCGGTGCCATCCGATTTTCCAATTTTGTTCATGTGTGCAAGATAATGCAACTGTCTTCTGGTCTGGGTCAATAAAGTTATTTTGGTTTCAGATTTTACTAACACCTCTTCATTGGTAGTGTAACGTTTCCACTACACACAAACAAGATTTTTAAAATTCCATCTGATAACCTGAAACCACCATAAAAATCAAGGTATAAACTATGTCCATATCCTGCAATAATTAAATCTGATAAAAAGTCTGACAACACCAGGTTTTAGTCCAACCTATTTATTTGATAATATACTCACAAGCTTTCGGGGTTTCGGGGGCTAACCCGAAAGCTTGCAATAAATAAAGACCAGATATTGATTCTCTGTAATAAAGACCAGACATTGATTATCTGCAATAAATAAATGATCAGATATTGATTCTCTGCAATAAATAAAGACCAGATATTGATTCTCTGCAATAAATAAATGATCAGATATTGATTCTCTGCAATAAATACAGACCAGATATTGATTATACAATCATTGCTCCCCCTCCCTCCAGGTAAAATCCACACAAGTAACAATTCACTGTCATGTTTCAACAGGACCCAGGATGAGCTGTCCAAGTCATCTGCCTTATTGCAAAAGAAATTCCCGCTGCATTAATTTGTTTTGCATTGTATAATTTCCTGCACAAACAACGTCCTTAAAAAATTAAGACAGAAAATGTCAAAGATTTTAACCCCCCAAAAAATTGATAGTGGGGTCTTTCCTATGGCTAAGTCCCATATAGGTGTCTACGGTATTGGCCTTTCCCATCAAGACACTGTGTTTTCTGTCGATTGTCTGTTTAACGAAACCGTATCCGATGGTTTATTTGTTCAAATTAATTTTAATTAATTGTTTTTATTTTTTAAATTCTGGGGTCTTTCCCTCTCTGGGGCAGGGGACATCCGGGGATCTACCCCTAGTCTTTGGGTGTCTGTGAATATTGCCTGTGACTGAGATGTTGAATATTTGTGATCCTCACATTGTGATCGCGCTAAAAACGAAATCTAAATCTTGGAATGAATTGAAAGCAGTATTTCTGTTTAGAAACGTGAAATAAGCAGTCACATAATTCCCTACCTCCACCCAGGGGGCCAGACCTGACATCCGGGAATTCGGTCACTCCGGGCCCCGCCTTCTTCCTGGTGGCAGGAACAGTGCCTGCGCAAAGGATCCCCTGAAAGGAGAATGAACATCACTTTGTGAAGCCTGAAACGATATAAAAGTGAAATAAATTTTATTTTGAGAGCAGAAATGAAACAGGAGAGCTGGATCTGCGGGGAGCTGTTTCCCTGGGTGATGGATATGACAGGCTCCGAATTAGGCAGTCCCGGCCTGCCCAGGGTCCTGCGCTGACAACATCCGGGCTCCCTTCTTCTTCCCCTGCCGCTTTTTCAGGGAAAGCGGCGCCAAGATGGCGGCTCCCATACTGAAATGGAAGCGCGTAACCAACTCGAGCGGGCCGGTCCCCCGGCCCCGCCACGGCCACCGGGCTGTCTCTATTAAAGAGCTGATGGTCGTTTTCGGTGGGGGCAACGAAGGGATCGTGGATGAGTTGCACGTTTATAATTCAGGTGGATTGAATAGTAATAATTTGCCGCAATGTTTTCTCTCTCTCTCTCACTGTCTGTGTCTTCTCCCCTCCCAGAGGTGGGAGGAGCGGCCGGCCGGTGGCGAGTGCGCGCGCGCGCAGGGCGGCTGCTGAAGGGAAGCGGAGAGCAAGATGGAGCGGGGGATCCGGGCGGACCGCGGCCGCCGCCGCCCCTCCCCCTCGACTACCTGCCTCAAAATGGCGGCGGCGGCGGCGGTGCCGCGAGCGGACAACCCGGAGCGCGCCATTTGGCGCCAAATCCCTTCACACACAAAATTATATTTACAATCAGTTTACGAGAAATTCTCTGTGGTTCAAGAAAATCCCGAAACAAAAACCCGGCAACTCCCCCAGTCTGGGAGTCGTTAATGGAGCGAATATCGGGATCCTCCCCTCCCCTCCCTCTATTAAAAAAGTCCGCGATTTTGACAAACAAACTGCAAACAGCCGAGATTATTAATGGAATATTTTTTATTGACTTTTTATTTGAGATCGGGAGGGGAGTCGAACATTTTCCGCCGGCTTTAAATTACAGAGGGAACTCAACATGGCGGCGCCCGGTTCCCTCAGTTTTCCTGCTTTGATTTATTTTTACTTTTGTGCCTATTTTCCAGTGACGTTTGTCCCTCTGCCGCCTCACTTACAGTTAGTATTCAGTCTTACTGTGTGCGCTGTGTTTGGACTCGCTGGTTGCAGTCATGGTTCTGGATTCAGTTTTTTCTCTCTAATGCGTACAAACAAGGCGCCATTTCTGTTTGGTTGTCAAGGGAAGAAGCTTCAAAAGCTTCATCATGTGCAGAGGGAGGTTGTATAAAGACATCCAACATCCTCTGCAGTAAAGGAAGCAGTGCAGCTGTGGAAAAAAAATACCAGGGCAGCTGTTAAAAAAAATCATCTTGAAATTAAATTCTTCAATTTTATTTTAAATATAAATCTTTTTTTCAATAAATCTGATACAGCGTAGATACCCCAGACAGGAAATAATGCATTCCTCTCCACCCTTTGCTATTTTATGATTTTTTTTGAATTGTTCAGTGAGTTCCAAGTTTGGTCAATTGTCGAGCTGCATTCCGAGAATCTGTTGTAATATTTGGTTTGTTCTTTCCTAAGATTGCTGTAGTTAGTGTGAACTCTAGTGTATTGTGGTTGCCAGTGGTCTGACTTTTTTTCAGCTGCTCAGATATGTTTTTTTTAATATACGAACTGACTCAATTTGGCTATTAAATAATGCCACATGGTTTTATTTGCTCCATGCTACGTATAAACACAGTTTTCAAACATTGCTCATTTGCATTCTCAGATGCAAACATTAAAATTTCCATTTCTCCTAAAGTTTCTGAAAATAGAGGTTTTCAAATGTAGTTTGTTTAATTTCTCACGGCCCCAGTTTTCTGCAGCAGGCGACGGTGCAGAGGGACCTCGGGTCCTTGTGCATGAGTCGCAAAAACCCAGCCTGCAGGTGCAGCAGGTGGTCAGGAAGGCGAATGGGATGCTGGCCTTCATAGCGAGGGGGATTGAATATAAAAGTAGGGAGGTCTTGCTGCAGCTGTATAGGGCATTGGTGAGGCCGCAGCTAGAGTACTGTGTGCAGTTTTGGGCGCCGCACCTGCGCAAAGATATTTTGGCCTTGGAGGGAGTGCAGAGGAGGTTTACTAGGCTGATACCGGAGTTGAGGGGGTTGAGCTATGAGGAGAGGCTGAATAAACTAGGCTTGTACTCGTTAGAGTTTAGAAGAATGAGAGGAGATCTCATAGAGACGTATAAGATGATGAATGGGATGGATAGGATAGAGGTGGAGAGACTCTTCCCGCTCAAAAAAGACAGTAGGACTAGGGGGCACAGCCTCAAGATAAAGGGGGTGTGGTTTAGAACGGAGTTGAGGAGGAACTTCTTCACTCAAAGGGTGGTGAATCTCTGGAATTCTCTGCCCGTTGAAGTGGTGGAGGCTGCCTCGCTAAATATTTTTAAGACGCGGGTTGATGGGTTTTTGATAAGCGAGAGGATTAAGGGTTATGGGGAGAGGGTGGGAAAGTGAAACTGAGCCACGACGGATCAGCCATGATCTTATTGAATGGCGGGGCAGGCTCGAAGGGCTAGATGGCCTACTCCTGCTCCTATTTCTTATGTTTCCACGCCCTCCGCACAATTTGCTGTTCCACCAATCTTGGTGTCATCAGCAAATTTTGACATCGTACACTCGGTTCCCTCCTCCAGATCATCTATATAAATAGATGATCAAATAAATGATCAAAAATAGAGCTAGAAGATTTCTTAAATCGACACTTTTTGGAGCAGTGGAGTTTTGTCATTAATCTGCTCTAACTTTGTGAATTTGGCATATAAATGTGTAGGTGTGATAAACAGAGAAAGGAATGGAAGTGATGTGTATTCACATGGTTTCTTACCACCAACTTAGTTGCACATTGGTCACTATCTGAGTGAGCCAGACTGTTTGCAGCCTTGTATTGTATTTGACACAACAATAATATTCTGACCAAACGTTCGGTCATTCTATAACATCATCATTTCCATCTCTGCCTCAGTGCCTCATTTTTTGACTTCAAACCTAACTGAATAATATGTTTGAACTGTTGCAATGATGCTGTTTTGTCCTGATGTTAATCATCAGAGATGAAAAGCTAATCAAACAGCAATAAATCAGTGAAATGGTCACTGTACCAACATGCATATCAAAGAAACTTGCAACACAGAAGGATCTCGGGGTCCGGGTCCACAGGACTCTTAAATCGGCCTCGCAGGTGGAGGAGGTGATCAAGAAGGCGTATGGTGTACTGGCCTTCATTAATCGAGGGATTGAGTTTAGGAGTCGGGAGGTAATGCTGCAACTTTACAGGACCCTTGTCAGGCCTCATTTGGAGTACTGTGCGCAGTTCTGGTCGCCTCACTATAGGAAAGACGTAGAAGCTATTGAAAGGGTGCAGAGGAGATTTACAAGGATGTTGCCTGGACTGGGAGGCATGCCTTATGAAGATAGGTTGAGGGAGCTGGGACTCTTTTCCCTAGAGAGGCGAAGGTTGAGAGGCGACCTGATAGAGGTTTATAAAATGTTGAGAGGAATAGATAGGGTGGACTCTCAGAGGCTATTTCCCCAGGTTGAAATGGTCGCTACGAGAGGACACACATTTAAGGTCCGGGGAGGGAAGTACAGAGGTGATGTTAGGGGTAAGTTTTTCACTCAGAGGGTGGTGAGTGAATGGAATCGGCTGCCGTCATCGGTGGTGGAGGCGAACTCACTGGGGTCTTTTAAAAGACTTCTGGATGAGTATATGGGGTTTAATGGGATTGGGGGTTATAGATAGGTCTATAGATTGGTGGGGTTGATGTGATCGGCGCAACTCGAGGGCCGAAGGGCCTGTTTGTGCTGTAATGTTCTATGTTCTAAGCCATTTGACCTGTCTTGTCTATACTAGCTCTTTTGAAAGAGCAGTTGTGTTTATTGTCCTTGACCCTGGTGTTCCCTCATCCTCGGGTATCTGTCTCGCTAAATATTTTTAAGACGCGGGTTGATGGGTTTTTGATAAGCGAGGGGATTAAGGGTTACGGGGAGAGGGCGGGAATGTGGAACTGAGCCACGACAGATCAGCCATGATCTTATTGAATGGCGGGGCAGGCTCAAAGGGCTAGATGGCCTCCTCCTGCTCCTATTTCTTATGTTCTTATGTTATGTTATGTTCTGTTACTGTTTAAAATTAGTTTTGCAATCAGTGTCAACACCTTTTCAAGTAGACCACTCCAGTTGTTGCAGCTCTAAGTTTAAACTTAAAAGTCTCCAATGTCCCTTGATTTCAACTGCTTTTTACAGCAAGGTGTCATTCAACTTAACTGCAAATTGTTTTTTTTCACCTCCATTGAGAGTTAATGTCATGGTTGGGGCCAAACTATACAGGCATTCATATTTAATTCAGTATGCTAACATTTTTGATCAGACTCACACCTCTCAGGACTGATAAGCCTGTCAATCTAAAATTATGCTCTTGGAAAGAAGGGCATGTGCGTGCACCTAGAAGTCCATGTGGTATAGATAACACAGTGTTGTTAGGGAAGGAATTCCTGCATTTTGACCCAGTGACAGTGAAAGGCTGGCAATATATTTCCAAGTGAGGCCTTGATTTCAAAGGGTGTGAGAGAAGTCTTGCTGCAACTGTACAAGGCATCAGCGAGACCTTATTGGAGATTGAGAGGAGGTGATCTTATTGAAACATAAGATTCTGATGTAGGATTGACAGGGCAGGTGCTAAGAGGATGTGCCCTTTTTATGAGGGAGTCCAATTTCAGATAGAGATATGGAAAGGAAGGTGATGTTTCATTAAAGGGAAGTCGTGTCTGACAAATTTACTGGAGTTCTATGAGGATGTGTCTAGGGCGGTGGATAGAGGAGAGCCGGTGGATGTGGTCTTTCTGAATTTTCAGAAGGCGTTTGACAAAGTACCTCACAAGAGGTTATTACAGAAGGTCGAGGGACATGGAGTTGGGGGTAGGGTGTTAGCGTGGATAGAGGATTGGTTGTCAAATAGGAGGCAGAGAGTGGGGGTCAATGGGTGCTATTCGGATTGGCGGGTGGTAACTAGTGGAGTGCCCCAGGGGTCGGTGCTGGGGCCTCAGCTATTTACCATATATATAGATGATCTGGAGGAGGGAACCGAGTGTAGGGTGTCGAAATTTGCTGATGACACCAAGATTGGGGGAACGGCAAATTGTGCGGAGGGTGTGGAGAGTCTGCAGAAGGATCTAGATAGGCTGGGTGAATGGGCCAGGAAATGGCAAATGGAATTTAATGTTGGCAAGCGTGAGGTGGTCCACTTTGGTAGGAATAATGGTAGGAAGGACTATTACTTACGTGGCGAAAAACTGCAGCAGGCAACGGTGCAGAGGGACCTCGGGGTCCTTGTGCATGAGTCGCAAAAACCCAGTTTGCAGGTGCAGCAGGTGGTCAGGAAGGCGAATGGGATGCTGGCCTTCATAGCGAGGGGGATTGAATATAAAAGTAGGGAGGTCTTGCTGCAGCTGTATAGGGCATTGGTGAGGCCGCAGCTGGAGTACTGTGCAGTTTTGGGCGCCGCACCTGTGCAACGATATTTTGGCCTTGGAGGGAGTGCAGAGGAGGTTTACTAGGCTGATACCGGAATTGAGGGGGTTGAGCTATGAGGAGAGGCTGAATAAACTAGGCTTGTACTCGTTAGAGTTTAGAAGAATGAGGGGAGATCTCATTGAGATGTATAAGATGATGAATGGGATGGATAGGATAGAGGTGGAGAGACTCTTGCCGCTCAAAAAAGACAGTAGGACTAGGGGGCACAGCCTCAAGATAAAGGGGGGGCGGTTTAGGACGGAGTTGTGGAGGAACTTCTTCACTCAAAGGGTGGTGAATCTCTGGAATTCTCTGCCCGTTGAAGTGGTGGAGGCTGCCTCGCTAAATATTTTTAAGACACGGGTTGATGGGTTTTTGATAAGAGAGGGGATTAAGGGTTATGGGGAGAGGGCGGGAAAGTGGAACTGAGCCACGACAGATCAGCCATGATCTTATTGAATGGCGGGGCAGGCTCGAAGGGCTAGGTGGCCTACTCCTGCTCCTATTTCTTATGTTCTTATTAACAATCCTTACCTGAGTTCTAGGCAGCAAATTCACATAGATGCTTTTTTTTGGGGTCTGAGAAAGTGGAACAACATATTTCCAAAGAAAGCAATTATTGAAATGTTACCTTTTCCCAGATAGCTATTGAATAATTTGTTGACCAAGTTTTATAACTGCCTGGATATTATAAGAATCTGTGGGGAGGGGGGGTCTCTCTTCAAAAATTGCATCTTCCCACTTTCAGAAATGCAAGAGTTCTTGTACTGCATACAGAAGATTACAAGAGAAGGTCTGCTATACCAACTTATTTAAAAGTTTATTAATGAATTTTTCAAAACACTACGCTTTTTAAAATGAATAAGTACATTGCAATATTAATAGCTATGAAAAAATTAAAGTCTTAATTCTAATACAGAATCCATTGAAACTTTAAAAATTCAGTGCCACATTGGAGTGGCACAGTGGTTAGCACTGCTGCGTCACAGCGCCAGGGACCTGGATTCAATTCTCAGCTTGGGCCACTGCGAAGTTTGCATGCTCTTCCCGTACCCGAGTAAATTTCCTTCCATAGTCCGAAAGACGTGTTGGCTAAGTGCATTGGTCATGCTAAATTCTCCCTCTGTGCACCAAACAGGTGCTGGAGTGTGGCGACTAAGGGATTTTCACACTAACTTCATTGCGGTGTGAATGTAAGCCAACTTGTTACAAATAAATAAACTTTTAAGATCATGGCCACTGATCAAATCATTTTGTACTTTCCAACATGCAAACTCATGGACATGCCAAAAGCCATCATTTCTGGCCCTGAAAAATCAGTTGGAATGGCAAAGTATCTCAAAAATGTGAGCAGCAGTGAAACTAGCTGCTTGACACTGCTACTGTACAGTAGTAACACAAGTGGTAACAGGATGTTGCAGTCAAGCTAAAAAGACTTTCTATCCATCATACAAACAACATGGGATAGCTATCTGAATTTCCGTGCCAATGTGATGCGAGGTATGTAGACAGCACGTATCAAAAACTGGCAGATTATATCAAATATCTCTTCAGTTCACCGGTTAAAGTCTTGGCCCTTTTCAGTTCATGCTTGCAAAGTTCACATTAAATGTGATCCTGTGATTGGACAACATTTGCTATTGCAATTAAAAAGTTATGTTGACAATCTAAGTTGGACTTGCAGTGTGGCACATTCGCCTGTACTGGAAGTTACATATACACACAATGAACATAGAACACTACAGCACAAACAGGCCCTTCGGCCCACGAGTTGCACCGATCACATCAACACCTATCTATAACCCCCCAATCCCATAAAACCCCATATACTCATCCAGAAGTCTCTTAAAAGACCCCAGCGAGTTCGCTCCACCACCACTGATGGCAGAAGGCATTAGTTTTTTTACAGAAAGAAAGAACATGTACACATGTTGCTCATGTTTCAGCTAAACAAAATAAATGATAGCCACTCGCAGGTTCAATCCATAGGGTATTGCCTTGGCCAATCGGAGTTGAGCTGCCTGGTTTAAATTTTCAAACAATGTTTGGCAGTTAACTGTCAGTCACCATTATTTGGTGGATTGACAACTGCCACAGACAATCAGATTCCACTTGCCTACCAATTGACTCTGCTCTTGTTTGGTATAAAGTTGTTGATTCCCTGCCACTGGTGTTGTCGTGATTGGTCTGATGAGTGCTAGATGAAAAATGTTTTTTTTTCAGCAATACTCAAGTTTGTATGCAACTAAATGAATAACTATATTCAAGCTGTTTCATTGTTGCCTTAATGTCAAAATATTGTTGAGTTTGAGCTTGTAATCTAAACTGACAGTCCTTTTCTGTTTTCTGTGTACAGTCACTCATGAAGAATAATAGATTCAGTCTGCTGACCCCATTGTGATTAAGATGGCTGCCCTGGTGTGGAGGGAGTGTTGCCCACACTTCATAGTTTAGTGCTTTATTTATTTGGCAGATTCTTAACTGTCCTTCAGCCACCAGGAGTGCTGAACCAAGAAAGACAGCTTGTTGCAAAGGATGTTCCTGGTTTCAGTTCATGTCTGACCTTAGTATCTATACTCAATCCTGCCTTTTCAAAGGAAAGCATGAACTGATTTTGTTTTGTTTTTCAAATGTCGAAAGAACCATGGTGAGAGTTTATTTTTATTCTTCTTTTTGTACATTGAGGATGGAATAAGCTTGAAACTCTGAATGCGCTATCACTATAATTTAACCAGTAACTCCAATATCATGCTGTCACGCAATTGCCAGGATAATAGAAGGTGGATTTGGTCTTATATATCCAGCAATTTCGATGTATTTTATCAAAATAAACATTCTGTGGGATGATTCATATTTTTACCCTTCAAGCATGATGATCATTAAAGGCAAACTATATTTAAATATGTATTTACATATTGCAACTTACATGTACATTCACCACATCTTCACTTTTGTGTTTTTCTTGCAGATGACTTGTGTGGACTTTCACAAGGCACTAGGTTATCACATAGTAGAATCATTAGTAAACTTGAAGTCTGAGTTAAAGGGTCAATGATGATGAACATAAGAACTAGGAGCAGGCCACCTGGCTCCTTGAGCCTGCTCCGCCATTCAGTAAGATCATGGTTGATCTTTTCATGGACTCAGCTCCACTTACGTGCCTGCTTACCATAAACCCTTAATTCCTTTAAAAATCTATCTACTCTTGCCTTAAAAACATTCAATGAGGTAGTCTCAGCTGCTTCACTGGGTAGGGAATTCCACAGATTCACAACCCTTTGTGTGAAGAAGTTCCTCCTCAATTCAATCCTAAATCTGCTCCTCCTTATTTTGAGGCCATCTCCCTAGTTCTAGTTTCACCCGCCAGTGGAAACAACCTCCTTGCTTCTATCTTATCTATTTCCTTTATAATCTTTATATGTTTCTATAAGATCTCCCCTTATTCTTCTGAATTCCAATGAGTATAGCCCAGGTCTACTCAGTCTCTCCTCATAAGCCAACCTTCTCAACTCCAGAATCAACCTGGTAAATCTCCTCTGTAACTCCTCCAATGCCAGTATATCCTTTCTCAACTAAGGAGACCAAACCTGTACACAGTACTCCAGATGCAGCTATGATATTGGTTGTGAAGAATTGATAGTTTTTCTGGTCATTGTGAGTTAATTTCGCACTGCATCTGTCTGCATATTCCTGTTGCTGTTTTTAAAATCTGTTTTTGATTTGAAACATTCTCTAGATTGGGTATTCAGATAACCTTCGTTCCAACATTAGCATTAACATCATTGGTTTGCATCAGTTAGAGTTAAGGCTTCTGACTCAAACATGGTGTAGATTTTAGGAGTATCATCAGAAGCTGTGGAAATTGATGACCAGCTTGGTGCCCAATGGTTTTTTTATTTCTTACATCTCTTAAAGGAATTGAAGTATCTTTTCAGAAGGCCATTCCTACTAATGCCATTGTTCTTAGCTTTTGCACAAAGATCTTCTCCAGAAATTCATGACTGCAAGCTTGAACTACATCACTGGTACTTGCTGTTTGTCATTTGCTATTGGGTGTGATTGATGAGGACATCAGAGGAGAATAAAAACTGGGAAAAGTGATTTGATTGTTTTGGGATTTTTTTTTCCTGATTTTTCAGCTGGATGGATATATTGGGAGATTTGAGGTTCTGTGCTCCTTGGATATGCAGGTGTTGGGATGAAGATGAACAGTGTTATGATGACCATGGGAGACTGGCAATAGACCTCAATGTGGGGCTGATGGAATATGAGTTCCTCTATTGAGCAAACAGAAGCTCTCCCAATAGGAAAGAAGCAGCAGGAGTTCAAAATCAAATGCCCCTACCCAGACCGGGACTGAAGGTCTCAGGCTTTGACTTGTGTGTTGTAGTTGCAGAAGCTTCATAATGGTGGAGCTGTTAGTAAATGACCACTCATGGGACGGCATGGTGGTTAGCACTGCTGCCTTGTAGTACCAGGGACCTGGGTTTGATTCCCACCTTGGGTCACAATCTGTACAGAGTCCACACATTCTCCCGTGTCTGCTTGGGTTTCCTCCGTGTGCTCTGGTTTCCTCCCGCAGTCCAAAAGACGTGCTGGTTAGGTACACTGACCATGCTGAACTCTCCCCTGGTGTAGCCAAACAGGAGTTGGAGTGTGACAACTAGGGGATTTTCACACAACTTCATTGCAGTATTAATGTAAGCCTACTTGTGACAATAAATAAGTGAAAAATGAAGGTGGCCATGACTACATTTTCTGTAATCGATTGGGGGTGGGTCATCGACCTATGATTGCCTGTGAACTGGTATCCAGCTCCAGAGCTTAGAAGACACAAAGGCCAGGCTAGCCACCTACATGGGGGCACCATTACAAATGGGGGGCACCACAGTGACCTCAGTGATTTACAGGTAGCAATCACTCAACTCCTTATCATTGTATGGGCACATGGACTAGCCTTATGGGGAGAGATTGGCTGCAGCACATTAGACTGAACTGGCTGGAGATCATCTGGCTGAGTGTGGGGTGACTGTACAAAATTATCAATTAGTACCCTGAGGCTTTCCAGGAAGTACTTGGGAGGCAAAACCAAGATCTATATTGACTCCAGTGTTACACCTAAGTATTTTAGAATGAAATCAGTCCCATACTCTGGAAAAAACGGATATGAAACTTGAACGCTTGGAAAACCTGGGCATTAGGCTTGTACAATTTGTGGAGTCTGCCACACATGTCGTTCCTGTCGAGAGTGGATAAATCTGTCTGACTTTGTGTAGATCATAAGCTCACAGTCAATCTGGTTGTTAAATTTGATCGATCCCCCGAGTCGAAGATCTGTATGCCAAGTTAGCAAGCAGTTAAGCATTCTCTAACTTGGACATGAGCCGTGCATATTTCCAAAATACTTGACAATTAATAAGCATAAAGGCCTATAAGAGTGCACTTGCCTGTCTTCGGGATCTTGTCCGCAAGCACCTTTTTCCAATGGGTCATTGAGAATATACTGCAAAGATTACCCCCAAGTGGTGGTGTACCTGGATAATGTCCTGGTCATGGCAACTTTGGAATGTGAACACCTGCCAAACCTGAAAGGTTTGATGGAGATTATCAGAAGTTGAGGTACATCTGAGAAAAATGTCTTCTAATCAAATGCATGACCTACTTATGCTGTTGGGTGAATGGCTAGGAAAGGGCCATTAAGGATGCGCCAACTGCAAGGAACATTACAGAGGAAGTGTTCTCCCTCGGTGTTCCCTGAACAGGTACTGGAGTGTGGGAACTACAGGATTTTCACAGTAAGTTTATTGTAGTGTTAATGTAAGCCTACTTGTGACACTAATAAATAAACTAAACTAAAAGATGAAATGCGATTCTATCTGGCAAAGGAAAACAAGCTCAGTTTTGAGGGTGGTATCATTCTCTGGGGATCCCACATAGTTATCTCTCGTCCAGGACAGCATCTGACACTCATGGAATTGTACCACAGCCACCCTAGAGTATCAAAAATGAAAATGCTAATCAGAAGCTATGTATGGTGGCCCAGCTCTAATGCAGACAAACTTGGTCAGGCAGTGAGAGTCATGCCAGGAGAATCAAACTGCATCCCACCCCACCACTCCCCTGCTTCCCTCCCTACACCAACTATAGACCTTGGGTGTGGGTGCATGTGAACTTCATCAGGCCTTTCACGGGTTCCATGTTTTTCATCATAGATACCAATTCCAAATAGCTGGAGATAAATTGCATGCACTCCACCTTCCATGTTACTATTGCATGCACAGGATACCAGAGGTTCTGGTTTCTGACAATGACACTGCCTGTACTAGCACCAAGCTTCGGATCTTCATGCTTTAAAATAGTATCAGACACGTGAGAACAGCATCTTATCAGCTGTCATCAAATGTGTTGGCTGAATGAACAATGAATCTTGGCATGAAGAAACAACGTCCATAGAGACCAAACTGGCACTTTTTTTCTTTTCGACTATTGGATTACCCCTCACACAACAGCAGGAATTATCCCAATGGAATTGTTACTGGGATGATGGCTTTGGACGAGACTCAGTCTACTGTTCTAAAATCTGGTGGCAAGGTGGAATCCCAACAAGAGAACCAGAAGAAAAATCATGATTTTGCAAGGACAACATTCAAAACCAGTGTCCTGGTTCACACAAGGAACAGTGACAGTCTTAGTTGGGTCCCCAGGAGCATAAAGAAGAAAACGGGACCTGCATCTTTAAAATAAAAGTGCAGGGCAAAATTGTGAAGAAGTAGCTGGACAGGGGTAGGGAGCCCATGCTAATGCAGGCCTCATCCCAGCCATGGGGATGGTCCTTACCATCATCAGACCACGAATTGAAGCTGACCTCTATGTCTGCCCTGTCAGGTGATGAGGTCACAGATTCCAAGATGGAAGCAAAAGAAGCTGGTGTCCCACCTGAAGCTGAGTCCAGGAAAATTCTGTGTTTGTGGTTTTACCCTGCACCCTCTGAAAACGAAGGTCTCCTATTCAGTTCGCACCACCACATCTGGGCCCACCTTTGACCGACCCCAGGCCAATCGCCGAACAGTGGAAAGGACCTTCCCGCAATGGGGTGCTGGGGAAAAAATGGACTTTGTGGGGGAGGGAGTGGTGCAGGATGTTATGATGGCCGTGTAGGACATGGCAGATCGCCTATAGACCTCCCTGTGGGGCTGGTGGAATATGAGTGCCTCTGAGATAATAGGACTCTCCCAGTAGGAAAGGAACAGCGGGAATTTCAAACCAGCTATCTATTCAGAATGACTTCAGCATTGCAGATGTATTTGAAAAGAAGATTTTGATATTTGCATCCTAAAATTGTATTCCACAGCTACAAAGCTGTTGTGCTGCCTGTCGACGTATTTTGAGACCAAGACACAGCAGTATTGCTTTTCAAATGTAATTAACACACAATCTGTTGAAAGATGTGTTGCTTGAGGTTCAATTTGTGATGCCAAATGAAACTTATTCACTTTCTTTAACTTTTACAGGCAGTAGGATATAGATTTTATCTTGGGGTTTTCTCTGTTTTATATCAGATGGATATGATCTCAAAGCATTTTTTTTTCTATTTCATGAAGTTAATCACAGATTGAAAAATAGTTTTAGGGAAGTGCTGAAATATTTAACCATGCTTCTTCACCTCTAAGTTTGACTTCACCAACAAGTGTTTTGACATCACCCAGCCGTCCATTAACCCCAGGAATTTAAGTGTTCATACTCGCATCAAGTCTCCCTGGAGAGTCACCACTCTCCTACCCCTCCTAATTGTCTCCTAAATACATACAATTTAAAATCTTTATGCCCTTCTTTATCTGCACCCTTCCCTAACCTTGCATCCTCTGGTATTCTGAGTAACCTTTTCTCCCTCACATTAAGTGACTAATCCTTCAGCAGTCTCAGCTCTATTGGCTGGAACATCATTTTTGCCTGCAATCTTAATATACTTTTTTTTAGCTAAGGCTTCTGACATTTTTTAAAAATTTCCCAGGCCCCCACCAAGCTTCGTGTTGGAGTTGCAGGATTCATTCTTAGTTTGTGTAAACTTCATATTTGTCTTTACACAGGGAAAGACGCAGTCTCTGCCTGTTTGTGTCTCGGTCTCTACCAGTTTGTTGACATGTTATTTTGATGTTTTGAAAAAACACTTGATGTTTTTGTGCCAGCTGTGTCTCCGTTAGTAGCATTCTTGCCAACCAGGTTCCCAAGTCCCACTCTAAGGTTTGAGTACAAAAATCAGAACTCACAATCCAGAGCAGTGCTGAGGCAGTGCTACATTGCCTGAGGAGTCATCTTTTGGATGAGAGCTTAAACCAATGCTCTAACTGCTTGTTTGGGTGGATATAAAAGATCCCATGACAATGTTCCGAAGAAGAGGAGGGAGGTATCCTAGCAATATTTATCCTTTACTCAACAAAATAGATTATCTGATCAGTATTGCATTCTGTTTGTGGCAGTTTGAAGTGTGTCTATTGGCTGCCATGTTGCCCACACTACAACAGTGGCTACAACTGAAGATGCATTGTTTTAAAGCATA
Source organism: Prionace glauca (assembly GCA_037974335.1). NCBI lineage: Eukaryota > Metazoa > Chordata > Chondrichthyes > Carcharhiniformes > Carcharhinidae > Prionace > Prionace glauca. Next base: position 153,706,187 of record CM075723.1, read on the forward strand.
AAAGACTCTCTATGAATGCAAGTCTCTTTTTATTGTGATAAGGTACTATATAAGTGCAAGTAACTGGCTTATTTAGTACACTGGTAGTGGGAGACAATGGGGAAATGACATTTTCAATCTTTTGCCTGCTTTCAGCCACCAATCAGTGGTTCATCCCAGCAGTAAGAGGGGACATTCCCGCAGGATGTGCAGCCTATGGATTCGTATGTGATGGCACTCGACTGTTGGTGTTCGGTGGCATGGTGGAGTATGGGAAGTACAGCAATGAGCTGTACGAGCTACAGGTAAGGTGTAGCCTGTCAAGTGCTTTGCGACATCCTGGGGTGTTGCTAAAAAATAACTTTTATTCATTCATCAATATAATGTTTTTAATGGCTGTGTTTTGTCACTGCCTATGAAATAAAAACAAAGCTTTCTGTCCCAATATCACAGTTTCCCTGGGAAAACCAACTGAAATCGGAGCTTGAATGTATAAAGAAGTACCTGCATGTATTTTTACCGTGGGTCACTTGAGAGGAAACATTAGTTTCGATATTGACTGACCTTACTCCTAGATTTTTTTTTCTCTAGTTTCCACCCCTCCCTAAATAAGGCTCAGGGGACATTGAGACTAAATGTTTTCCTTTCCCCTGCTGCTGCTCATCTGACCTGAGTTGACAGACTGGAGATTGGGCCTGAATACTGAGATTCTGAGTGATACATACTGTGGAACATTTATACTTACTGAATCATATGAAACACAATCCAATACCTAACTGTAGTATTCAGTCCACCGGCATCCTTATTTCTTAAATTGCATTCCAGAAAGTTTAAAACAAATTACTGCAGATGCTGGAGTCTGAAATAAAAACAGAAAATGCTGTAAAATCTCAGCAGGTCTGACAGCATCTGTGGGGAGGGAATAGAGCTTATGTTTCGAGTCTGGCTCACCTTTCGGCAGAGCACAGTGGTTAGCACTGCTGCCTCACAGCTCCAGGGACCCAGTTTCAAATCTAGCCTCGGGTCACTGTATGTATGGAGTTTGGAAACCCACACAGACATAAGAATGTGCAAAGATGTGTGGGTTAAGTTGATTGGCCATGATAAATTTCCCCTTGGTGTCAGGGGAATTAGCATGTTAAATATGTGAGGTTACAGGGATTGGGCCAAGATGGAACTGTGGTCAGTACAGACTCATTGGGCCAAATGGCCTCCTCCAGCACTGTAGGGATTCTATAATTCTATTAGAAAGGTTGATTTGTGTGGTGAATTTATAACTTCAGCGAAATATTCTTCAAAGTCTGCTGCACTTTCCCTTGACAATCCGACAGCTGTTTTTATTTGCTTGTTTCACACTGAGGTTCTTGAGCCAAAAACTTGGAACATTTATTCAAGTTATCCAGTTCCGGGAAATGCTTTCCAAATAAAATCGTGAACACTGGAGTTTTCAGAGTGTTTGTGCTCTGGTCAAAACAAATACGCTTTGAGCCAGGCTAGATAAACCTCGCCTTCTGTCTACTAAAGCACCAATTTAGGTGGAAAGAAAAGATTCTGGCCTCTTCCCAATTACTTTTTGATGCCATGTTTATTTTAACTACATTGATATTTATCCCTAAACTCTGAACTAGCTGATAGAGAATTTTTATTTCTAACTGTTGTTTTGTCCTGCAACCACTACTGGCAGAATAAGAACATAAGAAATAGGAGCAGGAGTAGGCCATCTAGCCCCTCGAGCCTGCCCCGCCATTCAATAAGATCGCGGCTGATCTGTCGTGGCTCAGTTCCACTTTCCCGCCCTCTCCCCATAACCCTTAATCCCCTTGCCTATCAAAAACCTATCAACCCGCATCTTAAAAATATTGAGCGAGGCAGCCTCCACCACTTCAACAGGTAGAGAATTCCAGAGATTCACCACCCTTTGAGTGAAGAAGTTCCTCCTCAACTCTGTTCCAATCCACCCGCCCCCCCCCCTTTATCCTGAGGCTGTGTCCCCTAGTCCTACTGTCCTTTCTGAGCAGGAAGAGCCTCTCCACCTCTATCCTATCCATCCCATTCAACATCTTATACGTCTCAATGAGATCTCCCCTCATTCTTCTAAACTCTAACGAGTACAAGCCTAGTTTGTTCAGCCTTTCCTCATAGCTCAACCCTCTCAACTCCGGTATTAGCCTAGTAAACCTCCTCTGCACTCCCTCCAAGGCCAAAATATTCTTGCGTAAGTGCAGCGACCAAAACTGCACACAGTACTCCAGCTGCGGCCTCACCAGTGCTCTATACAGCTGCAGCAAGACCTCCCTATTCAATCCCCCTTGCTATGAAGGCCAGCATCCCATTCGCCTTCCTGACCACCTGCTGCACCTGCAGGCTGGGTTTTTGCGACTCATGCACAAGGACCCCGAGGTCCCTCTGCACCGTCGCCTGCTGCAGTTTTTCGCCACGTAAGTAATAGTCCTTCCTACCATTATTCCTACCAAAGTGGACAACCTCACATTTGCCAACATTAAATTCCATTTGTCAGTTCTTGGCCCATTCGCCCAGCTTATCTAGATTCTTCTGCAGACTCTCCACACCTTCCGCGCAATTTGCCGTTCCACCAATCTTGGTGTCATCAGCAAATTTCGACACCTTACACTCGGTTCCCTCCTCCAGATCATCTATATAAATGGTAAATAGCTGAGGCCCCAGCACCGATCCCTGGGGCACTCCACTAGTCACCAACCGCCAATCCGAATAGCACCCATTGAACCCCACTGTCTGCCTCCTATTTGACAGCCAATCCTCTATCCACGCTAACACCCTACCCCCAACTCCATGCCCCTGACCTTCTGCAATTCCGTAGGGATGTTTATTTTTAATAGAATGTCAGCATTGCTGGCTAGGCTAACATTTTGTTGCCTGTTGCTAATTGCCCTGAAAGTGGCAGTGAGGTTTCTTCTTCACAAGCTGCATTTATTTAGTGCAGGTACATCCACAGTGCTGGTGGTTTGGTATAACAGTGGCTTGTGAGGCTATTTCAGAAAGCCGTTAAGACTTATGAGGCAATCACATTACTGTGGGTCTGGCCGTACATATGGACCAGACCTGGTAAGGATGGCACATTTCCTTTTCTTCAAGAATATTAGTGAACCAGATAAATTTTTGCGATTGATCAACCCTTGAGATTAGTTTTCAATTCCAGATTTTCATTATTGATTTGAATTTATAAATTAATTGAATTTAAATTCCACCAACATGGGTTTTGAATCCATGTCCCCTGAGAGTTATCTTGAGCCCCTGGATTACTACTGCAGTGACATTACTACTATGTCATTGTCTTTCTCCCAAGGGAAATTTTCAGAGTGATTGTGCGAACAGTTCCCTTCTTTTCACTCGCTGTGTGTGAAAAGGGAGAAAAGCGAGTGTCTAAAGATTTGCAGATTTCATGGATTAGCCATAGTAACTGCGTGTAGGGTTAGGGGGATAAGGTGTGAAAGTGAACCTGACTAAGATGCTCTTTCAGAGTGCAGACTCAATGGGTCAAATCACCTCGTTCTGCACTGTAGGAGTTCTATGGAAAGAATTAACTGTGACATTGGGATTGTGATTGTCAGTGCAAGGAATGTAATTTTTTTCATCTGTTGTACCTGGGCTCTGCCTAGGTGTGGTTTCAGTTGATACCTGGCTAGGTCATCAAATATGTTCAAAATCTTAACTGTTAAAAGCATCAGAACCACATCATTAGTCTTGAAGGTGATATTCAAGTTGTCAGTTTGATTTATTTCACTAAACCTGTGCAAACACAAAGGAGTAATGAGTTTGAGCTGGTAAGAAATGTGATTTGGAGAAGTAACTGTTCAATTAAGAATGGGGCTGTTGACTTAGCTTGCGGGACTAATTTTGAAATCTCAACTTAGTTTTGGCTCTACTGAGGATGTGTTATTGATGGTGAATGATTGGGTGATTATCCAAGGCAGAAATCATTGTGATGCTCCTGTTTTCCAGGCAAGCAGATGGGAATGGAAGAAATTGAAGGCGAAAGCTCCCAAAAACGGCCCTGCACCATGTGCTCGTCTTGGACATTGCTTTTCTGTAATTGACAATAAATGTTATTTATTTGGGGGATTAGCCAATGACAGTGAAGATCCGAAAAACAATATTCCACGGTAAGAAGGCAGAATGATTATTCTTCTTCCTAATCTCTCTCCTCCCTACACCAAGCTTGACCCTAATTCCAGATGTGAACTAATTTGGTAATGGATGAATTCCAAAAGGGTGACATATTTGATCAGATTGGGGTAATAGGAAATGGAAGATGCTTTCTAGCTTAGCAGTGTGGAGGCAGCTGCATCCTGGTGTTGGGAGGGAAACTAGTTCATCTTCCTGTTTCCGTTAACTGTGGGAGACCACTGTGAAGAACGTCATGAAAGCTGTTCTACAAATCTGAAATATACATGCTGCAAGGATGTACTCATGCACAGCCTAAAAATGTCAATTATTTTTCTAAAACTTAGACCTCATGCACATAGATCAAGTTAATTCATACGATGCAGGGAGCAAACAAGAAGTTAAAAAAAAAGGTGGTATTGTTTTAGCAGCTTGAATTGTGGTCTTTGCACTGCCTAGTTTATGTTAACAGTAGTATTATGTTTGGTGAGACCCGCATATTGGGATCCTTTGACTCTGCGTCCAATGTAAAAGTGCCTCAAGTTGTGAGTTTGCTATTGTGCAAATAAATTTTGAAAATTAGCTCAAATTGTTTAAGATTTAAATTATATTCAGTAGTTAATAGATCTCCTCCAAGTTATTTTTCTCCTTCAACTAAGTCACATCCTTCCAATTAATGTAATAATCAGTTTTTAAAGAATAGGGCAAACACAAAAACTTTGGGGAAAGCCAAAAGAGGGACAGAGTGTTAAACCTGTGCCTCATATTCATGGACTGGTTGAATTAAATTTTGTTCAGCATGCTAAACTTAAAAGCCATTCAGGAGTAAATTGAAGAAACACTTCTTCACAGAATGGTACAAATCTGAAACTCTTTCCCGCAAAAGACTATGGGTGAGTTAAAATTTTCCAAGACCAGGGTGAGACATTTTTATTAGGTCAGGGTGTTGGGAGATATGGAGCAAAAATGGGTAAATGGAGTTTATAGCATCAGCTGTGATGTAAACAAGAAATGGGCTTATTCTTGTATCTCTGCTGTTGTGAGTTTGGAGTCAGTTGTAAGAAAGGAAGAGTAAGAACATAAGAAATAGGAGCAGGAGTAGGCCATCTAGCCCTTTGAGCCTGTCCCGCCATTCAATAAGATCATGGCTGATCTGTCGTGACTCAGTTCCACATTCCGGCCCTCTCCCCATAACCCTTAATCCCCTCTCTTATCAAAAACTCATCAACCCGCTTCTTGAAAATATTTAGCAAGGCAGCCTCCACCACTTCAACGGGTAGAGAATTCCAGAGATTCACCACCCTTTGAGTGAAGAAGTTCCTCCTCAACTCCGTTCTAAAACACCCCCCCTTTATCTTGAGGCTGTGCCCCCTAGTCCTACTGTCTTTTTTGAGCGGGAAGAGTCTCTCCACCTCTATCCTATCCATCCCATTCATCATCTTGTATGTCTCAATGAGATCTCCCCTCATTCTTCTAAACTCCAACGAGTACAAGCCTAGTTCATTCAGCCTCTCCTCATAGCTCAACCCCCTCAACTCCGGTATCAGCCTAGTAAACCTCCTCTGCACTCCCTCCAAGGCCAAAATATCTTTGCGCAGGTGCGGCGCCCAAAACTGCACACAGTACTCCAGCTGCGGCCTCACCAATGCCCTATACAGCTGCAGCAAGACCTCCCTACTTTTATATTCAATCCCCTTCGCTATGAAGGCCAGCATCCCATTCGCCTTCCTGACCACCTGCTGCACCTGCAAGCTGGGTTTTTGCGACTCATGCACAAGGACCCCGAGGTCCCTCTGCACCGTCGCCTGCTGCAGTTTTTCGCCACGTAAGTAATAGTCCTTCCTACCATTATTCCTACCAAAGTGGACCACCTCACACTTGCCAACATTAAATTCCATTTGCCATTTCCTGGCCCATTCGCCCAGCCTATCTAGATCCTTCTGCAGACTCTCCACACCCTCCGCACAATTTGCCGTTCCCCCAGTCTTGGTGTCATCCGCAAATTTCGACACCCTACACTCGGTTCCCTCCTCCAGATCATCTATATAAATGGTAAAAAGCTGAGGCCCCAGCACCGACCCCTGGGGCACTCCAGTAGTCACCATCCGCCAATCCGAATAGCACCCGTTGACCCCCACTCTCTGCCTCCTATTTGACAACCAATCCTCTATCCACGCTAACACCCTACCCCCAATTCCAAGTCCTCTGACCTTCTGCAATAACCTCTTATGAGGTACTTTGTCAAACGCCTTCTGAAAATCCAGAAAGACCACATCCACCGGCTCTCCTCTATCCACCGCCCTAGACACATCCTCATAGAACTCCAGTAAATTTGTCAGACATGACTTCCCTTTAATGAAACCGTGCTGCATCTGCTCTATCAAGGAATTCCCTTCAAGATGCCTCGCAATTTCCTCTTTAATGACGGATTCTAACATTTTACCTACCACAGACGTTAAATTAACCGGCCTATAATTCCCTGCCTTTTGCCTGGCACCCTTCTTAAACAACGGCGTAACATTAGCCGTTTTCCAATCTTCCGGCACTTCCCCGGAATCCAGCGATGTCTGGAAAATAACCACCAATGCATCCACTATAACCTCCGCCATTTCTTTCAGAACCCTCGGAAGCATTCCATCCGGTCCTGGGGACTTGTCCACAATCAGCCCCTCCAGTCAGTCGAGCACCGCCTATCTAGTAACAGTAATGTCATTAAGACCCTCCAGTCCTACCACCTTTCCATCGCTAACTCTCTCGAATACCATTAATTGTGTTTTTATGACCAAATGGCAGTTCTCATGATCATTTTTTGCTCCTGGTGTCAGTCCAGAAATTACTAGCTCCGTTGAATTTGCCATGATGGAATTTGATCTATGACCTCTGGATTGCAGGTCCTTGCCACAACTATTACATTATTTGTTCAGTATCAACAGAATCGAACAATAACATCTATACAACATATATATTTTTGATTTCCTATTTTCTGAAAGGTATTTAAATGACTTGTATATATTGGAGCTGAAGCCAGGGTCAGGAGTTGTAGGATGGGACATACCAGTCACCTATGGAAGCCCTCCGCCACCCAGAGAGTCCCACACTGCTGTCGTGTATCGCAACAAGGAAAAAAAAGCAAAGCTTGTCATCTATGGTGGAATGAGTGGCTGCCGACTTGGAGACCTGTGGATATTGGATATTGGTAAACATATTTTATTTCCGTACAGACAAATTTGTTTTAGGGACTTGAATAATTGGCGATCCAGTAACCCGACAGATACATTTGATTACTGCTTTCTGGTTAATCATACCTAGTGCCAATCTAGAGAAGACTTGTTGAAATTGTTATAAGTGCATGAAGCCAACTTTCTGCTTTTAACTTTAAGTAGAGCCCTGATGATGGCTCTGCATTGGAGCAATGAAGGGTGGATAATTTATGTTTAAAAGATCACTTTGTGATAGGAGCAGCTTCTGTTTGCCATCTGCTGCTTTTTCCTAACATGAAAGCACCATTAGAGATGCAGGAGGTTAAAGAGTATTTGTTGTTTTACGAAAGATTCAAAAATACATGGTAGGCTGGAAAGAATAATTATGTTCCTCAGTAAAGTTAAATTCATTTGATTATTTTCTTTTTTTTTTACTACCCCTTCCTTCCTTTTTTCCTAGACTTGTCCTTGGAGACTTGTAATATTTGACTTAATGGGTGCTTTTCGGATTGGCGGTTGGTGACTAGTGGAGTGCCGCAGGGATCGGTGCTGGGGCCTCAGCTATTTACCATTTTATATAGATGATCTGGAGGAAGGGGCTGAGTGTAGGGTGATGAAATTTGCTGATGACACAAAGATAAGTGGAAAAGCAAATTGTGCGGAGGGTGTGGAAAGCCTGCAGAGGGATCTAGATAGGCTGGGCGAATGGGCAAGGACCTGGCGGATGGAATACAATGTTAGCAAGTGTGAGGTTATCCACTTTGGCAGAAATAATAGTAGGAGGGATTACTATTTAAAGGGCAAAAAGCTGCAGCATGCTACGGTGCAGAGGGACCTGGGGGTCCTTGTGCATGAGGCGCAAAAACCCAGCCTGCAGGTGCAGCAGGTGATTAGGAAGGCGAATGGGATGCTGGCCTTTATAGCGAGGGGGATAGAATATAAAAGCAGGGAAGTCTTGCTGCAACTGTACAGGGCACTGGTGAGGCCGCAGCTGGAGTACTGTGTGCCGTTTTGGTCGCCGCAATTGCGCAAGGATATTTTGGAGGGAGTGCAGAGGAGGTTCATTAGGCTGATACCGGAGTTGAGCGGGTTGGACTATGAAGAGAGGCTGAATAGACTGGGCTTGTACTTGTTGGAGTTTAGAAGGATGAGGGGGAATCTTATTGAGACGTATAAGATGATGAAGGGGATGGATAGGATAGAGGTGGAGAGATTCTTCCCGCTCAGAAAGGACAGCAGGACTAGAGGGCACAGCCTCAAGATAAAGGGGGGGGGGGGGCAGGGCAGTTTAGAACGGAGTTGAGGAGGAACTTCTTCACTCAAAGGGTGGTGAATCTCTGGAATTCTCTGCCCGTTGAAGTGGTTGAGGCTACCTCGCTAAATATATTTAAGACCCGGGTAGATAGGTTTTTGGTAGGCAAGGGAATTAAGGGTTAGGGGGAGAAAGCGGGAAAGTGGAACTGAGCCACTTCAGATCAGCCATGATCTTATTGAATGGCGGGGCAGGCTCAAAGGGCGAGATGGCCTACTCCTGCTCCTATTTCTTATGTTCTTATGACATGGAGAATAGGGGGACAAAGTGTTACAGCCAAAGCCAGACCCATCAATTATACAAATGAACTTTCAGCAAATCTCATGAATGGTGACATGCAGGCTGATCATAGCAACTGCACAGCTGCCTTGCATACGAATGGATAATTCAGCAAAGACAAATGGTCATACTTAAGACCTCCTTGATCTCCATATTGTACAAAGTGCTGTAGAACTTTGTTTCCCACTCCTCAGCCCCTGTTCAGTTTTTCCACCCTCCTTATCTCCTAATGGTGCCAACATTTGTTGGTGTGTAGTTATCAGTTATCTCACCAAAGTGACTGTGCTTCTTGCCAGACTCTAAATGGACCTGTCTTGGCGGGTAATCTGGGAGTGGAGACGGTCACTGCTGAGCTTGACCCTGATCTTCCCTGACATGCTTTGCATACAGAAGCATTCATGACGTTTCCAGCTGAGATTGCTGGATAGGACTTGCTTCTCCTGTCATCCTCAGCTGACCCACAAACCTGGGTCTGGCACCAGTCCAATCCATCTGGCTCAGCTTACTCACTAGAGTCTAACAATCAGAGAATTTTAAGGTTTTAGAATATAGCAAGATTTGGAATGCCAAATTGAACAAATGCCTCAATCACAGAATAAGGCCATTTGGTCCACCATGCCTGTACTAGATATTTGCAAAAGCTGTCCAATCAGTCTTGGTCACCTGCTTTCTTCCCTTGGCCTTTCAAGTTATTCTCCTTTGAGTATTTAACACTATTTCCTTTGAAAGTTATTATTAAATTTGCTTCTGCTATTCAGTCACGAGGTGTATTCCAGATTATGAATAGCTGCATTTAATTTTAAGCATTCTCCTCGTCTCCCCTCTGATTTTTTAGCCAATTACCATAAATCTGTGTCCCCTGGGTACTGATTCGCTGGCCACAGGAAATAATCTTTCATCTTGTGGTATTTATTTACCAAATGCATTGGCCTTTCAGGTTGACCAGATTTCATTAAATTATATTTATATAATAATTATATTTGTTTAATGCAGCAACTTTAACATGGAACAAACCAGAAGTTGCCGGCGTTCCACCACTGCCCCGAAGCCTACACTCAGCCACGATGATTGGGAGCAAGTGAGAATCTGTTTTAATTCTTAAGAGGAATTGAACTGAAATGTTTGCTAATTGTACCTGCACCTAGCAATACCCTTCATTTTGTTGTATTTTGTTCCCTCCCAGAATGTATGTTTTTGGTGGCTGGGTCCCTCTTGTGCTGGAAGATGTCAAAGCTCCCACACATGAGAAAGAGTGGAAGTGCACAAATACTTTGGCATGTCTGGATCTGGGTATGATGTGTTCCTTTTAACTACTCCATTTTGCATTGCTTTTTAAGTATTGTCCCTGTGTAATTTTATTAATGGAAAAGAATGAGTTGATATTTCATATAATCACAGTTGAAAATTCTGCATGGTGGATTCTTGCAAGAGCGAAACAGCTGACAAGTTGGGAGTGAATGAGTCAAATGGTATAGGGACTATTCAACTTTGTTCTTGTCTGTCGTGCGAACCCTGAAACAAGATTACTGCCAATATAAACAATCCTGTACATCTTTTAATTTTTCATCAGTAGCATTATCATGGAAATATAATGGGTAGGTTTGGGGAGGTGGGATTGGTAGAACCTTTGTCTTTAAACTATATTTCTCTTTTTTGTTTGGATGACTCCTGTTCCCTTACTTTCAATAAGCACTAGGCCAATATTGCATTGATGTACTGGGGTTTTGCGACTGTACCAAATTCTTTAATGGCTTATTAATCTCATTTCTTTGAACTAGAAACAATGACTTGGACTCAGATTTCTACTGAATCATTTGAGGACAGCATTCCCCGTGCTAGAGCTGGCCATTGTTCAGTTTCCATAAGTACACGTCTCTACGTGTGGAGTGGTCGAGATGGATACAGAAAAGCTTGGAACAATCAAGTCTGTTGTAAGGACTTGTGGTATCTTGAAACAGGTAAGTACATTTTAGAGAACAGTTTGCAGTTGTACATACTGCATCAAATGTTAGAGAAAGTTAAGGTGTGTAAAGAAAAGATTGAGATGGTATTTTAGAGATTGCAGGTTTCATAAATTGAGAGAATAAGTCCAATTCTGTTTGCCAATATTTATTCCTCAACCAGTAATGCTAGAATAGATTATCTGATCATTGCTGATTGTGGGACCTTGCTGTGTACAATTTGACTGTTCCATTACAACAGTGGCTAGACCTCAAACGTAGTTTGATGCCATGAACTGCCATGGGATGTCCTGAAATTGTCTGATGGCATCCGGCCATTAGGTGCATCAGGTAATAAGGAAATTAAATTTTGGCATTTATTGCTAAAGGAATAGAGTATAAAAGTAAGAGAGTGTTGCAGCAACAAAGCATTAGTGAGACCGCACCTGGAGTGTTGTGCATAGTTCTGGTCTCCTTACTTAAAAAACAAAGTAGTTGTACTACAGTTTACAGGAGGTTCACTGTTAATTCAGAAGGAACTCTTCAAATGTAGACAATAAAAATATAACAAAATTTACTCCAACTTACAAATCAGAGGTTTAATAAAGAAACTTCATTACTCCAAACTTGAGGCCTCAGCCTGGGCCATTCCAGGTTCCCCATAATTCCCATTCTAATTTATACTGGGTCAGTTAATCATCATATCATTCTGTTGTTGGTTACATGGTTGACTGGGTCAGCTGACCCTTATAACTTAGTCATGTTTTCACATTTTACATTCTAACACACGAGATTGATTCCAGAGATACAGGGTTTGACTTGTGAAGAGAGACTGGGCAGTTTAGGCCTATACTGTCCAGAATTTAGATGAATGAGAGGAGATCTAATTTGAAGTGTACAAGATGCTAAATGGGATTGACAGGGTAGATGTAGAAAGGATGTTTCCTTTTGTGAGGTAATTTAGAACAAAAGGTCATAGTTTTAGGATCTGGGTGACAGATTTTAAAACAAAGAGGAGAAATTATTTCAATCAGAGGTGTGAATCTGGAATTCACTACCAAAGTTAAGAATCATAAGAACTAGGAGCAGGAGTAGCAATTTAGCCCCTTGTGCCTGCTCCACCATTTAATACAATCACAGCTGGTCTCATCTCTACCTCAATTCCACTTATCCGTCCGTTTATCATAGCCATTCAAATCCTTACTAATTAAAAATCTGTCCATCTCTTCCTTAAATTTACTCAAAGGTTTGCTATGGCTCAGGATATCTGCTAAGGGTTGGAGAGGAACTTGCAGTGGGAGGGGGAGGATCCAGAGGTTGTGGTGCTTGTAGATACCAACCTTTATAGGTAAGACTAGGGAAAAGGCTTTACATAGAGATTATTGAGCTTGGCACTAGTTGTAAAGTAGAACCTCAACAATAAGAATCTCTGGATTATTATCTGAGCCATGTGTAAATTGACATTGGGTAAAAGAAATAGTTGAATTCATGGTCCAATTATTGGTGTGGGAGAAATGGGTTTCAATTCATGGGCTAATGGCACCAGATTGGAGAAAGTTGGAACTACACCATTGAAACAGTCTACACTTGAATCCTGCTGGGGTCAATGTTCTAGCAAATTATGTAACTAGAAAAGGCTTTAAACTAACGAGAGGGAGAAACTAACCATGTAGAAGAGGGTTGAGCAAGTTAAAAGCAATGATAAGTCAATAGATCAGGGTAGCAATAAAGGTAATGATAATCCCAGTTTGGCAGAAAGCACAGTGATTGCAAACCGTGTTAGCAGATAGGGCCAGAATTACAAAAACAGTTTTAAAAAATGAATTGAGGGCTCTATCTGAATGCTCCCAGCATTCACAATAAAAATAGAATTGTCAGCTCAAAAAAATTCATATATATGATCTCATGGAGCCATTACAGAGACATGGTTACAAAGGAACCAAAGCTGGGACCTGAATATCCAAGTGTATATGATATTTAAAAAGGGAAAAAGTGGTAGGGATAGCTCTGCTAAATAAAGGGGACATTTCGATCTACATATGGACCGAGTAAACCTAATTAGTTGTGGAGGATCATTTCTTGGAACATGTGCAAGACAACGTTTTTAGAGTCAAATGTTGAGGAACCAACTACAAAACAGGCTATTTTAGATCTAGAATTGTGCGATGAGATCTTGTTGTGAAGGAGCCTTTAGGAAAAGGCAGGCATAATACGATAGAATTTTACATTTAAGTTTGAAAATGTTGAAAAAAGGGAAAAAGTGGTAGGGATAGCTCTGCTAAATAAAGGGGACATTAGTACTGTAGTGAGAGGATACCTTGGTTCAGACGTCATGATGTAGAATCAATTTGGGTGGAACTAAGAATCACATTGTGGAGAAAACATTGATGGAAATTGGTTCCTATAAACAAAGAGCAGTGGATGTAAATCACAGTATGGATCAGGACATGAGAGGTGTATATACAACAGTAATAGAGTAATTGTGGGAGATTTCGATCTACATATGGACCGAGTAAACCTAATTAGTTGTGGAGGATCATTTCTTGGAACATGTGCAAGACAACGTTTTTAGAGCCAAATGTTGAGGAACCAACTACAAAACAGGCTATTTTAGATCTAGAATTGTGCGATCTTGTTGTGAAGGAGCCTTTAGGAAAAGGCAGGCATAATACGATAGAATTTTACATTTAAGTTTGAAAATGTTGAAACTGAGATTAAGGTCTCAAATCGAAAAGGAAACTATGAAGGGCAAATTGGCTAGATTAGGAAACTTTGTTAAAAGGTATGGTGGTAGATAGACAATGGCTAACGTTTAAAGAACGCGTATATAATTTACAGCAAAATTACATTCCTTTAATGCACGAAAACCCAGCACTGTGTTCAAACTGTAGATAACAAAAGAAGAAAAGGATTGCAATTGATCAAAGGCAGAAGTGTATAAAGTTGTCCAAAAATATGGTAAGCCTGAAAATTTGTGAACATTTTAGAATTCAGCAAAGGAGAACTAAGTAAAAGATTAATGTAAAATTTATTTGAGTAACAAAGAAAGCTTACATTAACACTGCAATGAAGTTACTGTGAAATTCCCCTGGAAAGGAAAATAGAATATGAGAGTAAGCTAATGACGCTAAAGTTTCTTTAGGTATGTGAAAGGGGAAGGATTAGCAAAAGCAAATAATTTGTGTATTTGGAAAAGGGTAGGGGGCTGGCATGAATTAGATTGTGCTTTGAAAGCTGATACGAACACACGATGGACAAACATTCTTTGTACCACAAGAGTGTACAGCATTATGCTAAGAAAAAAAGTCATAATTTGTACAACAAAGGGAATGGGAGTAAACTGTGCTAAAATGCAATGTCAGAGAACATGTTTCTGCACTGAGTAATACACAGAAAGATGGTGAAGACAAAATCTCTGGTGCCAAGTGCTGTGCTGAAGAGAGGGAAAGCTAGATGGACCAAATGGCTCCTTCATCTTTACCATATTTTCCCCAGCTCCAAACCATTCACTTGTTTCATTTATATCTCCTAGAACATAGAACATAGAACATTACAGCGCAGAACAGGCCCTTCGGCCCACGATGTTGCGCCGACCAGTTACAAAACAATGACCCACTAGCCTAAACCAATCCCTTTTCATCCATAAACCTATCCACAGATCTTTTAAACGCCCCCAAACTAGGTGCATTTACAACTGCAGCTGGCAGGGCATTCCAGTCCCTCACCACCCTCTGGGTAAAGAACCTACCCCTGACATCTGTCCTATAACTACCCCCCCTTAATTTAAAATCGTGCCCCCTCGTGTTAGCTTTCTCCATCCTAGGAAAAAGGCTATCACTATCTACCCTGTCTAAACCTCTAATCATCTTATATGTTTCAATGAGATCCCCTCTTAGCCGCCTTCTTTCCAGCGAAAACAACCCCAAATCACTCAATCTCTCCTCATAGGATCTCCCCTCCATACCAGGCAACATCCTGGTAAACCTCCTCTGCACCCTCTCCAAAGCCTCTACATCCTTCTTGTAATGTGGGGACCAGAACTGCACACAAAACTCCAAGTGCGGCCGCACCAGAGATGTGTACAGTTGCATCATGACGCTACGACTCCTAAATTCAATCCCCCTACCAATAAACGCCAAAACTCCGTATGCCTTCTTAACAACTTTATCTACTTGATTCCCAACTTTCAGGGATCTATGTACACATACACCTAGATCCCTCTGCTCCTCCACACTATTCAAAGTCCTCCCGTTAGCCCTATACTCAACACATCTGTTATTCCTACCGAAATGAATTACCTCACACTTCTCCACATTAAACTCCATTCGCCACCTCTCAGCCCAGCTCTGCAACCTTTCTAAGTCATCCTGCAAACTATGACACCCTTCCTCACAATCTACCACACCTCCGACTTTGGTGTCATCAGCAAACTTACTAATCCACCCAACTATACCCTCATCCAGATCATTAATAAAAATTACAAACAGCAGTGGCCCCAAAACAGATCCCTGAGGCACACCACTTGTAACCGAACTCCATGACGAATATTTCCCATCAACCACCACTCTCTGTCTCCTATCTGCTAGCCAATTCCTGATCCAATTACCTAGATCACCCCCAATCCCATACATCTGCATTTTCTGCAGAAGCCTACCATGGTGAACCTTATCAAACGCCTTGCTAAAATCCATATACACCACATCAACTGCCTTACCCCTATCCACCTCTTTGGTCACTTTCTCAAAGAACTCGATAAGGTTAGTAAGGCATGACCTACCCGCTACAAAACCATGCTGACTATCTCTAATCAACTCATTACTTTCCAAATAACTATAAATCCTGTCTCTAATAATCCTTTCCAAAACCTTACCCACCACAGAAGTAAGACTCACCGGTCTATAATTCCCAGGGAAGTCCCTTCTCCCCTTCTTAAACAATGGGACAACATTTGCTGTCCTCCAATCTTCTGGTACTATACCAGAGACTAACGACGACCTGAAGATCAGAGCCAGAGGCTCCGCAATCACCCCTCTTGCCTCCCAAAGAATCCTAGGGTAAATCCCATCTGGACCAGGGGACTTATCTATTTTCAAACCCTCTAAAATATCCAGCACATCCCCCGTATCAACTGCAATACTATCTATTTCACACCCCTGCACCCCAGTGTCCTCCTCAGCTACATTCCTGTCCCCTTGCGTGAACACCGAAGAGAAATATTGGTTCAACGCCTCTCCAATCTCCTCCGGTTCCACACACAACTTCCCTCTACTGTCTGTAACTGGCCCTAATCTTGTCCTAACCAACCTTCTGTTCTTGACATACCTGTAAAACGTATGTAAACTATGTAAACTAAATTATGTAAACTAAATTTCCCATCACCTTTCTCTTATTAGAAAAACCTCCTGCTCCAAGTAAAGTCCAGCTGGTTCGGGCGAGTACCAACTCCCTTGAGGTCAGTTGGGGATCAATACCCACTGCTGACAGCTACTTGCTTCAGCTTCAGAAGTACGACGTCCCAGCAGCTGCTACTGCTGTGACCCCTTTGTCAAGTTCTGCCATCACGGGCATCCGGCCATCCAGCAGTCCTGCTCCTGCGGCAGCGGCACCGATGTCACCTGCTCCGGTACAGCCAGGAATCCGCTTTGTTACACAGACAACAACTGCTGTAGGAACACAGACTGCAACCCTAACCACTGGTGCAACGTCACCAACTGTAGTCAGAATTCCTGCTGCTGTAGCTTCTCCACGCGGACCAGGTAAGCCACTACATCTGATTTCCTCTGGTAGAAAAATTATTGATGAAGTGTTGAATATGATGCGTAAGTTTTTTATGACAGATGCTGGTGAGTTTAACGCACGTTGCCATTATTGATGTGTTAATAACAGCAGTTTGTGGCAAAGAAGATGCACATTATAAACTGCAAATCAAAGTTAACTTTGTGGGAATGACATCTTGTCATCAACCTCCTCTATCAGCTTCGAGAAATTGCTGCATTTATGCTGTTAAAACAGTAACTTCCCGCAGAGATCAGCCCACGCGCAATGGCCCTGCACTGATGGCCTCCCATTTGCCTGCTAGCTCAATCGCTGACCAGCCCCACATTGCTGCCCTCTAATTCCTTTCCTCCCCACTCCCTGGCAGTCCCGATTTCCCCCACCTTCCCTCTCCCTCTCATAGGCAGAGAGTGGCAACAGGATCCTTGAGGCAGAGAGTGGGGGTCAACGGGTGCTATTCGGATTGGCGGATGGTGACTAGTGGAGTGCCCCAGGGGTCGGTGCTGGGGCCTCAGCTTTTTACCATTTATATAGATGATCTGGAGGAGGGAACCGAGTGTAGGGTGTTGAAATTTGCTGATGACACCAAGATTGGGGGAACGGCAAATTGTGTGGAGGGTGTGGAGAGTCTGCAGAAGGATCTAGATAGGCTGGGCGAATGGGCCAGGAAATGGCAAATGGAATTTAATGTTGGCAAGTGTGAGGTGGTCCACTTTGGTAGGAAGAATGGTAGGAAGGACTATTACTTACAGGGCAAAAAGCTGCAGCAGGCAACGGTGCAGAGGGACCTCGGGGTCCTTGTGCATGAGTCGCAAAAACCCAGCTTGCAGGTGCAGCAAGTGGTCAGGAAGGCAAATGGGATGCTGGCCTTCATAGTGAGGGGGATTGAATATAAAAGTAGGGACGTCTTGCTGCAGCTGTATAGGGCATTGGTGAGGCCGCAGCAGGAGTACTGTGTGCAGTTTTGGGCGCCGCACCTGCGCAAGGATATTTTGGCCTTGGAGGGAGTGCAGAGGAGGTTTACTAGGCTGATACTGGAGTTGAGGGGGTTGAGCTATGAGGAGAGGCTGAATAAACTGGGCTTGTACTCATTAGAGTTTAGAAGAATGAGGGGAGATCTCATTGAGACGTATAAGATGATGAATGGGATGGATAGGATAGAGGTGGAGAGACTCTTCCTGCTCAAAAAAGACAGTAGGACTAGGGGGCACAGCCTCAAGATAAAGGGGGGGGCGTTTTAGAACGGAGTTGAGGAGGAACTTCTTCACTCAAAGGGTGGTGAATCTCTGGAATTCTCTGCCCGTTGAAGTGGTGGAGGCTGCCTCGCTAAATATTTTCAAGAAGCGGGTTGATGGGTTTTTGATGAGAGAAGGGATTAAGGGTTATGGGGAGAAAGCAGGAAAGTGGAACTGAGCAGCGACAGATCAGCATGATCTTATTGAATGGCGGGGCAGGCTCGAAGGGCTAGATGGCCTATTCCTGCTCCTATTTCTTATGTTCTTATGTTCTTATCCCTGCCTAGCCCCTTGGCACTGCCCAGTGCCTGGTAGACTGTGTCAAGGTGCCCCCAGGGGATTGCCACTTTATGTCTTGGGCAGTGCCAGGAGGCCAGGCTGACACTGCCAAGTTAGCTTGATTTGCTCCCTCTTCACTCCGGTGGGTTGCTAGTTCCCCGCAAATGGGGAGCTACTATAAACTTCAGTGGAGTGAAATACTCCCAGAGGAGGGGGAGAGGCTAGCAGCCCCAGAGACTTCAGTCCCAAGCCCACTAATTATATTTAAATTTATATTATAATTACTATGAGGTGCATTATGCAGCTCCGCACTGGAAATAGGCAGAAAAGACGGTGCCAGAAATGGTGCTTGGTTGCCTAGCGCGGATTGCACTAATCCGGCCGTGTTTAAACCTCCCATCCCACTGCACTACAAAATCAGCACAGCGGGATGGGAGAATCGCCCCCCCTACTTCCTCGTATATCCCATCCTGAATGCCTATCTAACTGCCAGTGGCTTGGGGTAAATGTATCTTCAGCTGTGGTGTTGAGCAGTACAGCTCAAAACTTGAAGTTAGCTGAACCCAGCCAGAAGAAACAATGCCATAAGAACCATAAAAGATCCTTTGCAGTTTTTAAAGAGCAGGAATTCTCTTAGTTGTCCCTGAACCAACAATAATGGATCAACCAATTCATTTCTGTTGCTTGTTATTTGTGGAACCTTGCAGTGATTTTAGTGACTGCATTTATCTACAAAACACCAGCGATTGTACCTCAGAAGTAAGCTGATCTCTCAGTTGAATGTGAAGCGTTTTGGGCCATCCTTGGGATGTGAAACATACTATGTAAATGAGTTTTCGTTCCTTTCTTTACGTTTAATTCTGAGCAGCGAGACCAGTCCAATCCTTTATGTAATGTCTAAATTGATTTAAATTTTATATCTGGCTTGTATGTCTCAATGCACACCGCAGAGAGGTTCACAATGTTACAAGTCTTGGACACAGCTGCTTGAGGTGTCAACCATGACCCATGGTAGCTCTCCTTTCTTGGATCAGGTGACACAGTGATTTGCACTGCTGCCTCACAGCTCCAGAGACCTGGGTTCGATTCCCAGCTTGGGTCACTGTCTGTGTGAAGTTTGCACGTTCTCCCCATGTCTGCATGGGTTCCCTTTGGGTGCTCCGGCTTCCTCCCACAGTCCAAAGATGTGCGGGTTAGGTGCATTGGCCATGCTAAATTGCCCCTTGGTGTCCCAAGATGTGTAGGGAGTGAACAATAAAGGATAACTGAGAAATATTGCTGAGCTATTGCAAATGGAGAAAAAGGGACTAATTTAAAGCTTTAATGTGGAGGAAGCGCAATCTAAAAAGTTGTCTTCAAAATGAAAGAATTACTCAGTTAAAATAGCAATAAAAATTATAATGAATCTACAGGGAGATGGAAGAGACGTTCTCTGTGGATAAGTTATATATATTAATAAGCTAAAAGAATATCAAGACATTTATAATTTTTACATACTGCAAATTCAGATATGTTGGGTTTTGGGCATAGAGACTGGGTGGGCTTGTTGTTGGTGTGACTCGATGAGCCAAATAGCCACTTTGTGCTCTGTAGGGATGCTATGATCGGAAGGTTGAGCACAAAATCTTGGTGGACGTTCCAGTGCACAACTGAGGGGATGCTGTACTGTCACAAGGTGTCATCTTTCGCCTGAGCTATTAAACCAGACCCCTGTTTTCTATCATAGGTTAATGTGAAAGATCCTATAGTAATATTCCAAGAGAAGCAGGGAGTTCTGAACAGTGTCCATACCAACATTTATATCTCAACCAACATTAACACAAATGTGATATTGTTTGCAGCAACTTGCTGTGTGTAAATAGCTCATCATGTTTTTTAAATTGCAGCAGTTCCAAAAAGTACTTCATTGGCTGTAAACTGCTGTGGGATGCTTTTAGAGTAGAAATGCAAATCCTTCTCTTTCGAGGCTCACTAATTTCTTTGAGTTGATATTTAACTGACCTCTCATTATAGGCTCACCGATGATCAGAGCCACAACAGGGCAGCCGGTGGTCACAACAGCAGCTTCAGCCACACCCCTCATTACTGTGCAACGGCAAGCTGCACCTCTGAACAAAACACCCATCACCGTGGCAGCTCTTCCACCAGGTGTTCGCATGGTAATGCCAGCGCAGACCACAGCAGGGACTGTAAGTTGAACATCTGTTGTGGTTTCTGTAGAGTACAGTGTGCAGTTCTGCAGGTGCACTACTACATATTGTGATTTGAAGCCCTTTAAATCCTGTGTAATTTTTGGTCAAACTCCTCAGGGTAATAGCTGGTGCAATTTATTATTTAGGATGCTCTTTCCAGGTGCTTCTGCATGAACTAAGCATGTGATTTGAGGCACAGGTTTAGCGATCAGCATCGTAGACTGTTGTAATTCGTATTTTGCACAGCAAGTGTTCAAGTGGTTATTCAAGAGTGGTGCACCAGAAAAATGTTTATGGCCATTTGAATAACCCAGTTTAATGTAAGTTAGAAAGTCCCTAGTTTCATTTATTCTGTTCAACTGATAAATACTGATCTCTTTTGCCATCCAAGCCATCACAGAATTTCCCCTTTGTTCTTTCTCTTTGTTTTTGTAATATCTCCAGAAGAAAAAATACATTTTCCTCCAGGTAATTGACCTTTTATTACAACTAGAATATGCTGTTAGGTTTTAAGTAAGTGAAGAGACTTAGAAAAAAAAACAGGGGGTTGAGGGGAAATTCTGTTGAAAGGCTGGAAGACAAAAGAGATTAAATGACAAAGGGAAGGGAATGACAGTGCATGGCAGAGGAGGTCATAGGACAAGTAAAGAAATGAAAAATGGGCCAAGAGGAGATGTAAATGGTTATAGTAGAATAACAGAGTGGGATGAAGCATGGTGAATCTTATCATTGGAGGTCAAGATTTCTGTGACCCGGAAACATAGTGGGAAAAGGACAGCAGAGATAGAGACCACCAGCCCCCTCGCTGCATAACAGTGGGGGAATCCTCAATCCTATAGCAGCGGATGCAAATATGATTGGACGAAAAGCCTCCTGTACAGAAAATATTTTTTCTATGTACCAATCCTAGTTTCTCCATGTAACTGAAGTCATGAAATCATTTCTGTAAATCTCTTCCTCTTCTCGAGGCCTTACAGTGGGATCTCAATGTTGAATGTGATGATCAGCCATGATCAAAATGACAGAGCAGGCTCAAAGGGCAGAATGGTCTACTGCTGCTACTGTTTTCTATTGGCTTTCTTCTGAAGTTTGGTGCCAGAAATAAAAATGAGAAAAAGATTATAGTACTAGAGAAAGTTAGCATGAAATATAAAAAAGATAGCAAGGATTTCTGCAAGTATTTTAAAGGGAAAATAACTAAGTCAGCATTGGTACTTGAGCTTGGAAAATTAAAATTGGGAAATGAGGAAATGGTAGAAGTGTTGGACAAATATTTTGTCTGCCTTCACTGTAGAGGGCGTAAATAACATTGCAGAAATTCTTGAAGATCAAGCAGGGCGACAGTGGCTAGCACTGCTGCCTCAGCTCCAGGGTCTCTGGTTCAATTCTGGCCTTGGGTCACTGTCTGTGGAGTTTTGTACATTCTCCCTGTGTCTGCATGGGTTTCTTTTGGGTGCTCCAGTTTCCTCCCACAGTCCAAAGATGCGCAGGTTAAATGGATTGGCTGTGCTAAATTGCCCTTAGTGTCCCAAGATGTATAGGTTAGGGGGATTGGCCATGAGAAATGCGTGGGGTTACAGGGTTAGGGCAGGGGAGATGGCCTGGATAAGATACTCCTGAGTTGGTGCAGATTCAGTGGACCAAATGGCCTCTCCTGCACTGGGGATTTACGAAGAGATGAAAGGTAGAGAGGAACGTAAAGCCATTACAATCATCAATGAAAATATATTGATAAACCTATTAGAACTAAAGACTGACAAGACCCAGGACCTAGTGGCCTGCATCCTAGGATGCTGAGTGACTGCTGAGCTGGTAAATACGTTGGCTGCATTTTTTCAAAATATTCCTAGAAATTGAAAAGGTCCTATCAGATTGGGAACATAGTGAATGTAACTTCTCTATTAAATGAGGCAGATATAAAGCAGGAAACTGCAGACCAGTTAACCTAACAGGTATCATAGGGAAAGTGCTAAAATCTATTAATAAGGAATAGGGTGCCAAGAAAATCCTAATACAAATCAGGCAGAGTAACATGGTTTTGCAAAAAGGAAAGTGTTTGACTAATTGGAGTTCTTTGAGGATGTGTTACGCAAAATGGATCAAGAAGAACCCGTAGATGTGGTATATGTGGATTTTCAAAGACATTTGTAAAGGTAAAATAAGATCCTGGCGTAGAGGGTAGCATATAAGCCTGAACAGAGGATTCTGAAGGACTATTATTGAGCTCATCATTCCAAACATTTTGTTTTTTTAGCACAGTGTTGGTTAGCGAACAGGAAGCAGAAAGTAGGGATAAATGGGTCATTTCAAGTTGACAAGTTCTAACAAGTGGAGAGTGTAGGGTTCAGTGTTAGGACTAATTACAATCTATGTCAATGACCTGGACTGAAGAACTGAGTGTATGGTTGCTAAAATTGCTGAAGGTGCAAAAGTAGATAGATAATGACTCTGGAACATAGAACATTACAGCACAAACAGGCCCTTCGGCCCTCGAGTTGCGCCGATCACATCAACCCCACCAATCTATAGACCTATCTATAACCCCCAATCCCATTAAACCCCATATACTCATCCAGAAGTCTTTTAAAAGACCCCAGCGAGTTCGCCTCCACCACCGATGACGGCAGCCGATTCCATTCACTCACCACCCTCTGGTGAAGGCCAGTACACCATACGCCTTCTTGACCACCTCCTCCACCTGCGAGGAAGCCTGACTGGAAAAAAAAACGTAGTTTATTACAGAATTCATGTAAAACTACTACTGTGGTGTAATCCCTGCCTGGGACTACAGTTCAGCAGGCCCGGTCCTGGGCAGGTCACTGCTTGTTACCAGGGGAACTCATACTTAACGAGCTCCACAGGGAGATCAATTGGTGATTTCCCGATGGACTTTGGACTTTGTGGGTGTTAACATGGTATGAATGTAGGTTGTGTAGAGGGCTTAAGGAGTCTGCAAAGTGAGTTGTAAGTGGGGGGAAGAAATTGGCAAATGGGATATAATGTGAGAAAATGTGAACTTGTCCATTTTGACAGGAAGAACAGAAAAACAGTGTAGTAAAAGGAAAGAGATTGTAGAACCCTGAGGTATAGAGTCTTGGTACATGAATCTCTAAAGTTAGAGTTGGCTACGATGTTCTATCGGGGAACTAACCATTGTTCATAAAGGTTTAGCCTAGCATCCTTGCTTTTGTATTCAATGCATCTAATTATAAATTCAGTGATCTCATAAATCTTTAATGGGCTTGTCATCATGTTCTGTTAACTTCAAAGTCTTGTGTGTATATACCCCCAGGTCTCTCTCTTCCTGAATCCTGTTTAACATTATACCATTTAATTTATACTGTCTGTCCTCATTCTTCCTACAGAATAAATCACTTGGCTTTTTATTAGATTTAATCTGTCATGAACCATGGTTTTCTGAGACCGTTGATAGGCTACAATCATTTGTGCTGTTAATTTCTGCTTTTCCTCTGGACTGCTTAGTCTTCACTCTTTGGAGAAAGGAGAAGAAATGGAAGCTAGAAAATGCTTCCATGACTTCTATCAGTAGGAAGCAGAGAGCCCTTTAAGTTTTTCTTCACAAGTTTGATCTGGATAGTGTTGGCTCCTCTGCCCTTTTCCAAATGTATTTTGAGTGAAGGGGAAGTTTGGTGTTGTGTTGGAGATTGGTGTTGCATCCCATTTGTGCCTTTCTGTCTCCCAGCCACTGACTTCCAGTCCGCAGATGAGTGGAATGGCAGCTTTGGCTGCAGCAGCTGCTGCTACTCAGAAGATTCCTTCCAGCACAGCAGTTACCTCAATTGGACTTCACGCTAGTACAACCATGGTCAAAACTATGGCAGTTGCTCCTGGAACCAGTACACTGGCTACCACTGTGAAGGTCGCCACTCCATCGGTCATGGTAAGTCACTTCCTTTTCTTAAAAAAACCATTAAGTATTTTATACCTGCGCACTCTACCCTTGGAGACTGGTATGAAATAGAATCACAGGTAGATTATTAGTGAATATGAACAATCCTTTCATTCATGACCATAACCATTATACTGGCCAATAGGTTGGTTAATTTTGATTTGGTTAACATAAGAAATAGGAGCAGCAGTAGGCCATCCAGCCCTCTGAGCCTGCCCCGCCATTCAATAAGATCATGGCTGATCTGTCATGGCTCATTTCCACATTCCCGCCCTCTCCCCATAACCCTTAATCCCCTCTCTTATCAAAAACCCATCAACCCGCTTCTTGAAAATATTTAGCGAGGCAGCCTCCACCACTTCAACGGGTAGAGAATTCCAGAGATTCACCACCCTTTGAGTGAAGAAGTTCCTCCTCAACTCCGTTCTAAAACGCCCCTCCTTTATCTTGAGGCTGTGCCCCCTAGTCCTACTGTCTTTTTTGAGCGGGAAGAGTCTCTCCACCTCTATCCTATCCATCCCATTCATCATCTTATACGTCTCGATGAGATCTCCCCTCATTCTTCTAAACTCTAATGAGTACAAGCCTAGTTTATTCAGCCTCTCCTCATAGCTCAACCCCTTCAACTCTGGTATCAGCCTAGTAAACCTCCTTTATACCTGTTCAGGTACATTGAGGGAGAATTTAGCATTACCAATTCGCCTAACCTGCACATCTTTGGACTTTTTGGGGAGGAATACCGGAGCACCTGGAGGAAACCCACACAGACACATGGAGAATGTGCAAACTCCACACAACAGTAACTCAAACCAGGAATCGAACTGGGGTCCCTGGCGCTGTGAGGCAGCAGTGCTAACCACAGTGCCAGACTGGAACAGGTGGTGTGGCTTCTGTGTGGTTTTGAAGACTTTTGAGTGTGAAGTCTTCATATTACTGTTTACTCCAAACAGTGAGGGGATGGGGTATCTTTATTCCTGGAATTCCTTTTGCCTACTTATCTCAGTGTTGATTTGCTTCTACTTTCCAGGTTAACACACCAGCAACCTCGATGTTGAAGACTGCTGCTGCCCAGTTAGTGACTCCCACTCATTCTGCTGCTGCCACTACTTCAGCTAGACCCATCATCACGGTGCACAAATCAGGGACAGTCACTGTGGCCCAGCAGGCACAGGTGGTGACTACAATGGTGGGAGGGGTCACAAAAACCATCACACTGGTTAAAAGCCCTATCTCCATGGCAGGCGGAAGCACGCTGGTAAGGATGTCAACTCTAGATTGTGTTCCATAGCTGGTGAATTTGTATTTACTGTCAGGTATTATTGTTCGGAGAATGATTGTAAATTATTACCTTGGTTAGTAAGTTTAGAAAACAAAATTAGAGCACATAGGATTGGGGGTAATATACAGGCATGGATTGAGAATTGGTTAACGGACAGAAAGTAGAGCAGGAATAAACAGGTTAATCTCAGGTTGGCAGGCTGTGACCAGCCAAGTACTGTAAGGATTAGTTCTTGTGGGCTTGGGTATTCACAATCTGTATCAATGATATAGACATGGGGACCAAATGCACCATTTCCAATTTTGCTGATGATACAAATCGAGGTGGGAGCAGGACTTGTGAGGAGGATGCACAGAGGTTTCAAGGGGATTTAGACAGGCTTAGTGAATGGGCAAAAGCACAGCACATAGAATATAATGTGAAAAAAAATGAAGTTATTCACTTTGGTAGAAAAAAACAAACAAGGAGTATTTCTTAAATGGTGTGAGATTGAGAAATATTGATGTCCAAAGGGCCCTATTCATAAGTCACTGAAAGATGACATGCAGGTGCAGAAAGCAATTAGAAAGACAAATTGTACATTGGCCTTTATTGCAAGAAGATTTGAGTACAGGATGAAAGATGTTTTCTTGCAAGTGCATAGAGTCATGCTGAGGCCACACCTGGAGAGTTGTGTACAGTTTTGTTCTCCTTACCCAAGGGCAGATATCACAGAATCATACAGTGCAGAAGGGGCCCTTCAGCACCAGCAAGTGAGCTATGAGGAGAGGCTGAATAAACTAGGCTTGTACTCGTTAGAGTTTAGAAGAATGAGGGGAGATCTCATTGAGACGTATAAGATGATGAATGGGATGGATAGGATAGAGGTGGAGAGACTGTTCCCGCTCAAAAAAGACAGTAGGACTAGGGGGCACAGCCTCAAGATAAAGGGGGGGCGGTTTAGAACAGAGTTGAGGAGGAACTTCTTCACTCAAAGGGTGGTGAATCTCTGGAATTCTCTGCCCGTTGAAGTGGTGGAGGCTGCCTCGCTAAATATTTTTAAGAAACGGGTTGATGGGTTTTTGATAAGAGAAGGGATTAAGGGTTATGGGGAGAAGGCGGGAAGGTGGAGCTGAGTCACGACAGATCAGCCATGATCTTATTGAATGGCGGGGCAGGCTCGAAGGGCCAGATGGCCTACTCCTGCTCCTATTTCTTATGTTCTTATGTTCTTATGTACCTACCAAATCCCATTTACAAGCATTTGGCCCGTAGCCTTGAATGTTATGATGTGTCAAGTGCTCATCCAGGTACTTTTTTAAAGGATGTGAGGCAACCTGCCTCTACTACCCTCCCAGGCAGCACATTCCAGACCATCACCACCCTTGTGGTAAAAAGGTTTTTCCTCATCCCTCACCTTGAACTTGTCCTCTCGTGACTAGCCCATAAACTAAGGGGAGCAGTTGCTCCCTATCCATCCTGTCCGTGCCTCTCATTTTCCTGTCCAACTCGATCAGATCGCCCCTCTCAATCTTCTCTGCTCCAAGCAAAGCAATCAAAGTCCATCCAACCTCTTTAACTTAAATGTTCCATCCCAAGCAACATCCTGGTTAATCTCCTTGCACCCCCTCCAATCTAATCACATCCTTCCTCTAATGTGGTGAGTGGTTTATATAAATGATAACTAATAGGGGACCGGACCTGGCACTGATCCCCCTGTAAACTATTGGACACTGTATTGATCCAGATCTTCAGAGTATCCTATGTGCAGTCATCCCACATGTTCCCTGCGCTGGAATCTCTACTGCCTCCCAAAGATACACAAGGCCAACACATGCTGTTGCCCTGTCGTATCAGGCAGTGAGATCCTGTGTGACAACTCCCTGGCTACGTCAAAAACATCCTCAAACCCATCGTACACGGAACCCCCAGCTTCTGTCCTACAGAAACTCAACAGCCATAGACCAGTTGAACGGGAACACTCCTCGTCACAATGGACGTCTTGGCACTCTACACCAGCACCCCCCATGAAATAGAGAGAGAAGCCAAGTTAATGTTACAAGTCTGTATGACTCTTCGGAGCTTTGAAGAAGTCAACACATTTGAAATATTAACTTTGTTTCTCTCTCCGCAGATGTTGCCAGACCTGCTGAGTTTTCCAGCATCTTCTATTTTTGTTCCATTCAAGACTGAGATGAAAAATAATTTCTTCACTCAGGATGATAAATCTTTGGAATTCTCTGTGCCAGTCACTGTGTGTTCAGGCATTTGACAAGGTGCCTCACGGCAGGCTGGTGCAAAAGATTAAATCCCACGGGATCAGGGATGAACTAGCTAGGCGGATGAGACTGGCTTAGCCATAGAAGACAGTGTGTCATGGTAGGAAGGTGTTTTCTGAATGGAGGTCTATGACTAGTGATGTTCTGCGGGGATCAATGCTAAGACCTCTGTGTTTGTAATATGTATATATAAATGACTTGGAAGAAAACATGGCTGGTCTGATTAGCAAGTTTGGGGATAAGATTGCTGGATAGTGATGATAGATAGACTGGAAAATTGGGCAGATGGAATTTAATCCAGACAAATGCGAGATGATGCATTTTGATAGATCCAACTGAGGTGGGAGCTATAAAATAAACGGCTGAACCATCAGGAGCATAGACACAGAGATATGGGAGTACAGGTCCATGGATTCATAAAAGTGGCAGCACAGGTGGAAAAGGTGGTGAAGAAAGCATATGGCATGCTTGCCTTCATCAGATGGGGCATCGAGTATAAAAGTTGGCAAATTATGTTGGTTAGGCCACATTTGGAATACTGTGTCCAATTCTGGTCACCACACTACCAGAAGAGTGTAGAGGCTTTGGAGAGAGTACAGAAAAGATTTACCAGGATGTAGAACCAGCATAGAACCCTATGGATGTTGCTTGTTTTGGAGGGTATTAGTTCTGAGGAGAGATTGAATAAACTGGGATTGTTCTCCCTGGAGAGATGGAGGCTGAGGGGCGATCTGATAATTTTATAAACTGAGGGGCATAGAAAGGGTGAACAGTTGGAAGCTTTTTGCCATGGCAAAAGTGACAATTACAAGGGGGAATAGGTTCAGTGGAGATGTGCAGAGAAAGTTTTTTTGAGTTGTAGGGGCCCTGAATGCACTGCCAAGTGAGGTAGTTGAGGCAGACGCATTAGTGACATTTAAGGCATATCTGGATAGACACATGAACAGGCGGGGAATAGAGGGATGCAGGTCAAATAGGACAACATGATTGGTGCAGGCTGTGCTGTAGTGTTCTTTGTTCAAACTAGTGATTGCATCAAACTATCTATTAGTTATTTTTGTGCTGCTCTGATGTATCCTTATTGTAAGCTTCCTTTGATATTACGAGGAGGCGGCGCGGGCTCGTTGGGCCGAAGAGCCTGTTTCCCTGCTGGATTGTTCTTTGTTGTTCTTTGATATTGGAGCAGCAATGCCAATTCTGGAAGGTTCAACTCTCATTCTGCACCAGTTATCACACCTCATGTGGGACATCAAGTTGTGTATTACGGTTACACATGTAGATAGCACACTGATTCTCTGAACTGCATTTAGCTATACTACAACAGCTGCGGGTGAGGAGCAGAAAAAACTGAAGGGGAGCGAATAATTGGAGACAGTTTTGATGGACGAAATAAAGAACTTGTTTTTCAACATGTCAAAAAAATTTGTAGAAACATGATTGATCTGAATGATGTTTAATTTTATTTGTGTTGCTCCATGAGAGAGAAACATTCACTTTTCATGTCAAGATCCTTTCTGTCCTTTAAAAGTAAAACCAGTTCAAAAACCTGTACAATATCAAGCAATGTTGAAGTTTAATCTTTCGTTGCTCCCCCTGCTCGAAGTGATAAACTGTGTGAAACTGAACAATGACCCAGGAAGGGCCCTGATTTTTGACGCCCAGATTCAACTGAGTTAACTGGCCTCTGTCAAGGAGGTGGTAGAGGTTCTAATGTTGTCAGCAGGGTTCTAATTTCTAATCACTCATCTAGTCATTCATGCTAGATAATGCAGGAAGCAGAATGGAGTTGGCTTAGCTGTTATCTCCTCCTACCATAAGTTAGTGCCCACAGGGCTGTTCTATCATGGCCAATGCATGAACTGATGCCAGTGCATGAACTGATGTCAATCAGGTGCTGGTACCTATGGCAGTTTAATCCAACAGAAATTTCTGCTTCCAAGGGAAATTGTGGTGGGAGTGGGCAGGAAGATTAGTGTGCAAGAAACACCTCATTCTTTGACCTGGTGTGATTATTACCTGCACCTCAATAGCCCTTCAAATTAAGTTGCTGCTTTTATCCTCAGAAATGTTTGGCATTTGGATAATAGCCAAGAGATTTCACCAAGACAACTTTACTTTTAATTTCTTTGTGGCTTTTCGATGGAAGGGTGGGGTAAGCTAGTAGTTTGCTTTGGTAATTATGAAAGAAAGTAACAGAAGAATGAAAAGCCTTGATGATCAGCTTTGGTGTTTGTGTTGTCATTTTAGTGTGTAATAATTTTCCATGTATTTTGCCTTTGTTGCAATTTCCATTTCTCTCATCCTAGATTTCTAACCTGGGAAAAGTGTTAACCCTGCAGGCTAAACCCGGGCAACAGGCCACTATCTCGGGCCCAGGCTCCACTGGGCCACTTACACAGATTTTCCAGGTTGGTAAATTACCCTACATTATATGAGTGGTTTGTTTTGCGGGTTAATATTGAGCTTTTTTTAATGAATTAACTGGAAAAGTCTGCAATTATTGATGGAAAAGCTCTGAATGACAGGTCTGGTGCACGAGCTGGTCTTTTTCTCACCAACAATGCAATGAAGGTGCACAAAAACATCTGGATTTGTGTATCCCTTGAGAAATGACTTAATTCATACCAACCCATATCTCTGATGTCTGAGCAGCTGTTCTGTCCAATATATTGTGCTTTTCCCATTAGCTTAGATACCTTGGGAGCCATGTGTTCTCATACTCTACCCACCTTCCCCTTTCTCCCCATTGAGATTTACACACATTAATGGAACAGTTGGGTGTGAAGGTGGCAAATTGTCATTGTGTCAACCAGCCTTATTCCGCACTCATGAGGGAGCTCCGATTCTGTTCATTTCAGAAAGAAACTTAACTTAATTCCAAGAGATTTAATTCCAGTTACAAACAGTATAAGTTTCGTTTACATTTTATTTCCTTGCCCAAAAAATTCTTAGGGTATTAAGGGGGGAAAAAAGAAAATATTAGTGCCCATTTTAGTTTCGGTGCGCTGCTCCCAGCATCTGAGATTGGGAAGTGCACAGCCTTGGTCTACAACTGAGAAACACTAGAGCTCAGTCCACACCGCAGCACGACGATTTACTTATCCCCCTCGTGTTTTCATTTCAAACTTTTTCTCTGCCCCAAAGTTAACACCCTTTTTAGCTTTTGGAACAAAAAGAGTGACTGACACAGTGCTTGGCCCTCTACTGATTACATAGTAGAGTTTCTACTGATTACATAGTTCAAATTGTTAGAGCTAGTGTGGAAACCTCTGGCATATGATGAGTTGTTTTCCCTTCCCCTGCAGCAGTGCTAATACTGAACAATTTCAGCATTGAAAACTGCATCTCCTTTGAACTCTTGGAATGCTTATTGTAAATGGAGCAATTCCAGCCTCAAATATTCTGTCATTGACCTATTCGGATATTTTTAAATTATGTGTCAGGTGTAAAATGTGTGCAAAGAATAAATAATTCCCAAATTCTTTGTTTAAATGTGTGTGTTGCAAACATTTGAAATTAAAATTAGATGATGTTTTGGCAAACTGCAAAACACATATGGTTTTATTATTACTACTGTTTTTGCAACTCAGCCTTATGTTGGTCATTTTATTTTTAAAAATGCATCTTTTGCACGCTGTCAAGCTTTCACGAGCGGTTTGTTTGTCCAGACTACAACTTATTTTGAACTGTTGGATTCATTCTCCTATAGTAGAACTGACAGCTTTTTATTATTTTGAACATGTTAGACCAAAGGTCAGCTGCCTCCAGGAGCTACCATTTTGAAGCTCGTTACTTCAGCAGACGGGAAGCCTGCCACCATCATCACCACCTCCCAGGCCGGGAACGTGGGCCTTAAGCAGACATTCGTCAGCCTTGGCAATGTGTCACCTGCCTCTTCAAAACCAGCAACCACCATCCTCAAAACAATCCCTATGTCTGCACTTATTTCGCAGCCAGGAACTACAGGTACCGTCCAGAGAAATGATCTCTATGAATATAGATAAGCACGAGATGGTGCAAATTGATAGGAGGATAAAGGAGGCTACTTATTTTTTTGAAAAGTAAGTGTCTGACGTGAGATACAGAAGCAAAGTGGTCTAGGGATACAGATTCACAAATCATTATAGAATCATAGAAGTTTATAGCATGGAAAATGGAAGTAGGCACTTTGACCCACCTTTTTCTTTTAAACCCACTAAGCTAGTCCCGCATTTGGTCCATATCCCCCAATACCCATCTTACACATATAACTATCTCAGTACTTGTTAAAAGAGAAAATTGTACCCGACTCTACTACCTCTGGCAGCTCGGTCCAGACACTCGCCACCCACTGTGAAAGTATTGCCTTTCTGGACACTTTTGTATCTCTCCCCTCCTCACCTTAAACCTCCTAATTTTAGACTCCCCAACCTTTGGAAAAGATATTAACTATCTAGCTGACCTATGCTCTATTAAAGAAAGCAATGCAGGTTATCAAGGCCATAGAAATGCACCAAAGCACAGGGTTTGTTTCTAGAGAGGTAGAACTGAAAAGCAATGAATGTATGTTAAACATGTGTACAGCCTTCGTTAGGCAACATTCAAAGTGCTCTAAGTCAGTTGTGGTTTCCAAATCATGAAAATAATTTGCAGGTACCAGTACTGAAAGGGTTTAACTATCAGGAAAGACTGAACAGGTTGGGGATCTCAAGAAAAGAACAGTCTGAGAGGTGACTCACAGTGGCCTTTAAAACAATAGGCAATCAAAACAAGAGATGTAAATACGAAAGCAAAATTACTGATGCTGGAAATCTGAAGTAACAGTGTGAGAAAATGCAGCAGGTTTGGCAGCACCTGTGGAGAGTGAAACAGTTAACATTTCCAGTTCAATATGTTGTCTTTGAAACTGAAGACAGGTAGAAGTGAGATGGGCTTCATGCTGTTTAAAAAGTTGGGTATGGTCACTTAGAGAAAAGGGAAGAGTGGGGATAAGTTGGGGGACAGATTATATAAGAGATATCATAGAACAAAAAGGGAGGACTAATTGTTGTAGTTAAAAAAAAAGTATGGGTTCAGAATTAGAAGATTATGCAGCAGAATAAAAGACAGCTCTGAAAAAAGCAAAAGCATGAAAATAAGATGCAGACATATGCTTGGCAAAAAATGCAAAACAAAGGACAGAGTTTATGGTCTGAATTTGTTGAATTCAGTGTTCGCCCAGTAGACTGTAAAGTGACCAATCAGAAGATGAGGTGCTGTTCCTCCAGTTTGCATTGGGTTTTGCTGGAACGTTGCATGCAGGCTGAGGGCAGAAATGTAAGCATGAGAGCAAAAGGACAACAGGTGGCACAGTGGTTAGCAATGCTGCCTCACAGCGCCAGGGACCTGGGTTCGATTCCCACCTTGGGCCACCATCTGTGCGGACTCTGCATATTCTCCCCAGGTCTATGTGGATTTCCTCCAGATGCTTCAGTTTCCTCTCACAGTCTGAAAGACATACTGGTTAGATGCATTGGCCATGCTACATTCTCCCTCAGTGTACCCAAACAGGCACCGGAGTGTGGCGACTAGGGGATTTTCACAGTAAGATAATTGCAGTGTTATCGTAAGCCTACTTGTGACTCTAATAAATAAACTTAACTTTTAAAAAAAAAGTGGTGAATGAAAATGGCAAGCAATCAGAAGGTCAAGGTCGTACTTGTAGACTTAGATGTTTCGCAATCCCCTCTGTATTTAGTCTTCCCTGTGAGCAGTGACCACACTATAGCAATTTGAAAAAAGTATAAATAAATCACTTTTTCCCCTGAAAGGAATTTTTGGGGCCTTGGTCAGTGAGGAGTCAGGAGGTAAGCCAGGTGTTAACTTTTAGAACATAGAACATAGAACATTACAGCGCAGAACAGGCCCTTCGGCCCACGATGTTGCACCGACCAGTTACAAAACAATGACCCACTAGCCTAAACCAATCCCTTTTCGTCCATAAACCTATCCACAGATCTCTTAAACGCCCCCAAACTAGGCGCATTTACAACTGCAGCTGGCAGGGCATTCCAGTCCCTCACCACCCTCTGGGTAAAGAACCTACCCCTGACATCCCCCCCTTAACTACGCCCCCTTAATTTAAAGTCGTGCCCTCTCGTGCTAGCTTTCTCCATCCTAGGAAAAAGGCTATCATTATCTACCCTGTCTAAACCTCTAATTATCTTATATGTTTCAATGAGGTCCCCTCTTAGCCGCCTTCTTTCCAGCAAAAACAACCCCAAATCTCTCAGTCTCTCCTCATAGGATCTCCCCTCCATACCAGGCAACATCCTGGTAAACCTCCTCTGCACCCTCTCCAAAGCCTCCACATCCTTCCTGTAATGTGGGGACCAGAACTGCACACAAAACTCCAAGTGCGGCCGCACCAGAGTTGTGTACAGTTGCATCATGACGCTGCGACTCCTAAATTCAATCCCCCTACCAATAAACGCCAAGACACCATAGGCCTTCTTAACAACCTTATCTACTTGATTCCCAACTTTCAGGAATCTATGTACACATACACCTAGATCCCTCTGCTCCTCCACACTATTCAAAGTCCTCCCGTTAGCCCTATACTCAACACATCTGTTATTCCTACCGAAATGAATTACCTCACACTTCTCCACATTAAACTCCATCCGCCACCTCGCAGCCCAGCTCTGCAACCTTTCTAAGTCACCCTGCAAACTATGACACCTTCCTCACAATCTACCACACCTCCAACTTTGGTGTCATCAGCAAACTTACTAATCCACCCAACTAGACCCTCATCCAGATCATTAATAAAAATTACAAACAACAGTGGCCCCAAAACAGATCCCTGAGGCACACCACTCGTAACCGAACTCCATAACGAATATTTACCATCAACCACCACCCTCTGTCTCCTATCTGCTAGCCAATTCCTGATCCAATTACCTAGATCACCCCCAATCCCATACATCTGCATTTTCTGCAGAAGCCTACCATGGTGAACCTTATCAAACGCCTTGATAAAATCCATATACACCACATCAACTGCCTTACCCCTATCCACCTCTTTGGTCACTTTCTCAAAGAACTTGATAAGGTTAGTAAGGCACGACCTACCCGCTAAAAAACCATGCTGACTGTCTCTAATCAACTCATTACTCTCCAAATAACTATAAATCCTGTCTCTAATAATCCTTTCCAAAACCTTACCCACCACAGAAGTAAGACTCACCGGTCTATAATTCCCAGGGAAGTCTCTTCTCCCCTTCTTAAACAATGGGACAACATTTGCTGTCCTCTAATCTTCCAGTACTATACCAGAGACCAATGACGACCTGAAGATCAGAGCCAGAGGCTTCGCAATCACCTCTCTTGCCTCCCAAAGAATCCTAGGGTAAATCCCATCCGGACCAGGGGACTTATCTATTTTCAAACCCTCTAAAATATCCAGCACATCCCCCGTATCAACTGCAATACTATCTATTTTACACCCCTGCACCCCAGTGTCCTCCTCAGCTACATTCATGTCCCCTTGCGTGAACACCGAAGAGAAATATTGGTTCAACGCCTCTCCAATCTCCTCCGGTTCCACACACAACTTCCCTCTACTGTCTGTAACTGGCCCTAATCTTGCCCTAACCAACCTTCTGTTCTTGACATACCTGTAAAACGCCTTGGGGTTCTCCTTAATCCTATCAGCCAAAGTCATCTCATGTCCTCTTTTAGCCCTTCTTAACTCCCTCTTCAACTCCCTCCTAGCCAATCTAAAATTTTCTAATGCACTACCTGAGCCCTCAAGCCTCATCCGAAGCCTCCTTTTTCTTCCTAACCAACGAATCAACTTTTTTAGTGCACCACGGTTCCCTGGGCCTACCAAATCCTCCTTGCCTGATAGGGATATACCTATCACAGACCCGCAATAGCTGCTCCTTGAAAAATCTCCACATCTCGGATGTTCCCAGTCCCTGTAATCTCCTAGTCCAACCAATGCTTCCTAATTCTCTCCTAATAGCCTCATAATTACCCTTCCCCCAGCTGAAACTACTGACCCGAGGTTCATGCCTATCCCTTTCCATCACTAAGGTGAACGTAATCGAATTGTGGTCACTATCCCCAAAATGCACACCAACTTCCAAGTCTAGCACCTGGTCTGGCTCATTACTCAGCACCAAATCCAATATAGCCTCACCTCTAGTCGGCCTATCTACATACTGAGTCAAAAAACCTTCCTGCACACTTTGAACAAAAACTGAACCCTCTAACGAGCTAGAGCTATAGCAATTCCAATCAACATGAGTAAAGTTAAAGTCCCCCATAACAATTACCCTATTACTTTCACTCCTAACAAGGATCGTCTCCGCAATCCTTTCCTCAACCTCTCTAGAACTTTTTGGAGGTCTATAAAAGACTCCCAACAGGGTGACCTCTCCTCTCCTATTTCTAATC
Source organism: Prionace glauca (assembly GCA_037974335.1). Classification (NCBI taxonomy): domain Eukaryota; kingdom Metazoa; phylum Chordata; class Chondrichthyes; order Carcharhiniformes; family Carcharhinidae; genus Prionace; species Prionace glauca. The sequence goes on from CM075723.1 coordinate 153,742,389, forward strand.
TCCGCCCATACTACCTCAACAGACAAGTCCTCATCAAAGTTCCTCTCTGACACTGTGATACAGTCCTTGACCAATAATGCTACCCCACCCCCCCCCTTCTACCTCCTTGTCTACTCCGACTAAAGCATTTGTACCCCGGGACCTGCTGACCCTGCTCTATCCATTCCTGACCCTGCTCTATCCAAGTCTCTGAAATGGCCACAACATCAAAGTCCCAGGTACTGATCCACGCTGCAAGTTCATCCACCTCATTGCGAATACTCCTCTCATTAAAGTATACGCATTTCAAACCCTGCTCCGCCCCTCCCCCACAATGCCGTGCATTGCAGTCCCCATGTATGCCCTCCTCACTTTCACCCCCTCTACTCAGGATCCCACCCCCCCTCTGAATCAGTTTAAACCATTCCGCATAACCTTCACAAATTTACCCCCCAGGATATTTGTTCCCCTTTGGTTCAGGTGTATCCCATCCCTCTTATAGAGGTCCCACCTTCCCCAGAGCGAGCCCCAATTGCTCAAGTACTTAAACCCCTCCCTCCTGCACCATCCGCTCAGCCACAAATTCAAACTTTCCCTCTCTCTATTCCTCTCTAAACTATCCCGTGGCACAGGCAAGAGTCCAGAGATAACCACTCTGTCTGACTTGGCCTTTAGCTTCCACCCCAACTCCATGAATCTCTGCTTAATATCCCCTTCCCTTAGCCTCCCTATATCATGCGTCCCCACATGAATTATAACTTGGGGTTGATCTCCCTCTCCCCTGAGAGTCTTGAATATCCTCTCTGATACATCCCGGACCCCAGCCCCTGGTAGGCAACACACCAGCCCTGAGTCCCTATCATTGCTACCGACTCTCCTATCCGTCCCTTTAACGGTGGAGTCCCCAATCACAAGTCCCAATCTTTTGCTACCCCTAACCACCTGAGCTTTTACAATAGGTTCATCCCCAGAGACCTGCTCCCTTTGGCTATCCCCAGTTGATTCCTCCTCAACTGTAGCCTCCAGGACCGAAAACCTATTTTGGAGCGGAACAGCCCCAGGGGATTGTCCCACCACATTCTTCTTTCCTCTCCTCGTGGCAGTGACCCAAGACTGGTTTCTAGGAGTGACTAACTCCTTATAACTCCTATCAATGTCCACCTCTGCATCCCGAATTTTGCGGAGCTCCTCTACTTCCACCTCCAACTCCTTTACACGCTCCTCCAGAAGCTGCAATCTAATACACTTCTTACAAGTAAAATCCCCTGAAACACTACTGGAGTCCCTCACCACATACATCCCACAGGAGATGCAGCACACTGCCTGAACTGCCATCCCTGAAACAATTACCAGCAGAAAAAATAAAAAATATTAAAAAGAAAACTTACCCACACTTATAATTTAGGTTAGATTCTCTACCAGTGTAGAGAATCGGGTATCCTCTCTACACTAATTTATAGGGTTAGGGGCCTGAAAAAAAACACAACTCCCGGTAAGCGTCCTAGTGACGACTTCCGGTTTCTAACTAATTTTAAAAAAACCCGCCGAAACTCGCAACTTTAAAACTAAAAATAAAAGTTAAACAGTATAAACAGAAAAATATACCTTCTTGCTGCCTCCTCTGATGCCCAAAAATCGCTGCCTCTCGACTCTGCTCGCCAGAAACAATGAGGATTGTTTGGGGATGATAAAGTGGATTGGATGTTGTGGAGAGAACCGTTGCTTTGGAATGAAAGCAGGAAATGCCAGAAAGATTCAGCAGGTCTGTCAGTATTTGTGAAGAGAGCTAAAGTTTTGAGTTTATATGACTTCTTAGAGCTGCACACTCCTTTGGAATGCTGGCAAGGAATGGGAGGATGTGATTCATGGTACATCACATTGGAGTTGGCAGAAATGTTAGCCTTGCTTTAAATGTGGGGGGCTGGTGAGGTGGAAAGTGAGGATAAGGGGAACCCTATTAAGTTCTAGTAGTGAGAGCAAGGGTTGAGGACTGACGTGTAGGAGATGAGTTGGACACTGTTGTGGGTCTTGTCAACCACAATGGGGGAAATCCTTGTTTGAGCATCAAAGGAAGACATGTTGGAAGCGCCACTGCAGAAGATAGCATCATCAGAACAAATACGAGAAGAAAATGGAATGGAGTCCTTCTGGGAAACAAAGTGTGAGGAAGTATAGTCGAGGTAACTGAGAACATCAGTGGGTGTGTAGTAAATATTAGTAGACAGACTATCCCCAAAAATGGAGGTGGAAAAATCAAGAAAGAGAAGGGAAGTGTTAGAGATGGGCCATATGAGGATGAGAGAAGGATGGAAGCTTGGATCACAAATGTGAGTGGAGAGAGGTTAAACACAGGTTAAAGAGATATATATTGTCTCCAGATATGACAGTTAGTGAGATTTTGCAAGCCCAGGCAAGTCTTGGAGGTTACAGATAGTGTGACATGAACCCAAGATCTCGGTTGAGGCTGATCTTGTGTACGGAACTTGGCTATCAGTCTCTGCTCAGTGATTCTGCATTGTCTTATGTCATGAAAGCTGCTTTGGAGAATGCTGACCTGAAGATCAGAGGCTGAATGCCTGTGACTGCTGAAGTGTTCCCCAACAGGAAGAGAACACTCCTGCCTGGTGATTTTTCAGTGGTGTTCATTCATTTGTTGCAGCATCTGCGTGGTCTCCCCAATGCACCATGCCTCGGGACATCCTTTCTTGCAGCATATGGCAGCAGTGTTAACCACCGTGCCATCCCTTAGTAGCAAGAACATCCTTCCTCTGATAAAGGCACCAAAATGACGCACAATACAGCAGTGTGTGACCTCACCAACACCCTATACAATTGCAGCAAAACGTCCCTGTTTCTGTACTCTATCGTCTCACTATTAAGACCAACGTATCATTTGCCTTCTTCATCGCTTGCTGTACCTGCGAGCTTACTTTCAGCAGCTGATGCGCAAGGGCACCAAGGTCTCACCTGAGTATCCAGCTGTCTCAATTTACACCCATGCAAGTAATCTGTCTTCCTATTTTTGGCTACCAAAGTGGATAACTTCACATTGTCCATGTTATACAGAATCTACCATGCATATGTCCACACACTCAACTTATCCAAATCATGCTGAAGCATTTCTACATCCTCCTCATAGCTCACCCTCCCACCCAACTGTATATCATAATACAGTTCCCATGTCCATATCATTAATATATAATGTGAACAGTTGGGGTCCCAGCACAGATAGTGCCCGAGGTGTAAAGCAGTCTTGATTTGATTATTGTTTTCAAGGACTAGAGGACCCACCATTTGAGGCAGTTTCCCAGGGACCTCACTTGTTAATGTTTCCGCTTAAAAGCTTATTTATTAATTACTTACAAATAAGGCTTACATTAACACTGCAAAGAAGTTACTATGAAATTCCCCTAGTCACCACAGCACGACACCTGGTCAGGTCAATGTACCAAACCAGCATGTATTTCAGAATTTGGGAGGAAACTAGAGCATCTGGAGGAAACTCATGCAGACATGGGGCGAACGTGCAAACTCCACACAGACAGTGACCCAAGCCAGAAATCGAGCTCAGGTTCCTGGTGCTGTGAGGCAGCAGTGCTAACCACTGTGCTACTGTGCTGCCCCTTAGGGCCAATGGCAAGCACTGTGAGGCAGCTGTGCAAATTACTATGTGATCGTGCCACCCCTTAGGGTTAATGTGAGCTTCATAGGCCTGTAATTCCCAGGCTTTTCCCTGCAGCCCTTTGTAAATAAAGGTGCATCGTTTGCCATCCTCTAACCTTCAGGTAGTTCTTGCATAAGATTAAATCTCACGGGATCCAGGGTGAGGTAGCCAAATGAATACAAAATTGGCTTGATGATAGAGGGTTGTTTTTCAAACTGGAGGCCTGTGACCAACTGTGTGCCTCAGAGATAGGTATTGGGTCTGCTGTTATTTGTCATTTACATTAATGATTTGGATGAGAATTTAGGGGGTATCTTTAGTAAGTTTGCAGATGACGCCAGGATTGGTGACATAGTGAACAATGGTATCTTGATCAAGTGGGCCAGTGGATTGATAAATGGCAGGTGCACTTTAGTTTAGAATAATGCGAGGTGATGCATTTTGGTAGATTGAACCAGAATAGGACTTTTTCAGTTAATAGTAGGGTATTGGTTTATAGAACAAAGAGATCTAGGGGTACATGTTCATAGCTCCTTGAAAGTGGAGACACAGGTTGACAGTGGTGAAAAGGGCATTCAGCATGCTTGGTTTAATTGGTCAGAACATTTAATACAGGAGTTGGGACGTCTTGCTGAAGTGTACAGGACATTGATATAGCCATATGTGGAATACTGTGTACAGTTCTGTTCACCCTATTATAGAAAGGATATTATTAAACTGGAAAGAGTGCAGAAAAGATTTACTAGGATGCTACCAGGGCTTGATGGTTTTGAGTTATAAGGAAAGGCTGGATAGACTGGGACTTTTTTCTCTGGAGCGTGGGAGGCTGAGGGGTGCTCTTGTAGAAGTCGATAAAGTAACAAGGGGCAAAAATCAGCTAGACAGTCAATATCTTTTCCCAAAGATAGGGGAGTCTAAAACTAGAGGTCATAAGTTTAAGGTGAGAGGGGAGAGGTACCAAAAGATTCAGAGGGGCACTTTTTTCACAATGGGTGGTGAGTGTCTGGAACAAGCTGTTAGAAGTGGTAGTAGAGGCGGGTACAATTTTGTCTTTTGAAAAGCACTACATGATAAGATGGCTATCAAGGGATATGGGCCAAATGCAAGCATTGGGTCCAGCTTAGTCACTTCTGAAAGAAAAGGGGATGGCATGGGCAAGTTGGGCTGAAGGGCCTGTTTCCATGCTGTAAACAATGACTCTAGGTGTTTAGATATTTATTCCTCAAGCAATATCACCAAAACAAATTATCTTGGCATTTACCACTTTGGGTTTTGTGGGGTTTTGCTGTGTGCAAATTGGCTGCTATATTCCTTACACTGCAACAAATGACTATATTCAAAGCAATTCATTGGGGGCATCCTGAATTTGTGCAAGGTGCTATAGAAATCATAGAATTCTACAGTGCAGAAGCAGACCATTCGGCCCATTGAGTCTGCACCGACCACAATCCCACCCAGACCTTATCCCCATAACCCATGCATTTATCCTAACTAGCCCTCTGACACTAAGGAGCAATTTAGCATGGCCAATTCATCTAACCCACACATCTTTGGAGTGTGAGAAGAAACTGCAGCACTCAGAGGAAACCCGTGCAGACAGTGGGAGGAATGCAGTCTATGCTTGATCTACCAGTTGATCTAAAGAAATCTAATAATGTAGTAAAATGGGATGATTGACTCGAATTTTACATTGCTTTCTTTGTTGTTATTTCAGGTGTCACTGGAAGTCCTGGTATGAAATCTCCAATTACCATCATCACCACAAAAGTAATGACATCAGGAACTGGAACACCAACAAAATTCATCACTGCTGTGCCCAAATTGCAAACAGGACAACAGGGACTCACCCAGGTTCGTACAGGATGCAGACTATTGAATCTTTTTTGTTTTTCTTTTAAACTTCCTTCTGTTCCATTCCCCTTAAAAGTAAGGTAACAATCACAAGTAAATTGTTGGGTCAGGAACTTTTAAATATGCTGTGTACAATACTTTTTTTTGTTAAGAAACCCAGTTATCATAAAATCATTACAGTGCAGAAGGAGACCATTTGGCCATGAAATTTATGCCAACTCTCTGAAAGAGCATCTTACCCAGGCCCATGATCCCGCTCTGTCTATAACCTCATGCATTTACCATGGCTAATCCATCTAATCTACACACCTTTGGACACCTAAGGGGCAATTTAGCATGGCCAATTCACCTAACCTGCTGTATTGTAGAAAGAAGGGGAATATTCTAATTATTTGACGAAATAATTACTGAGAATTTGAGAGAATAGAAGGAAACTTGTTGGGGGAGAGAAGCAAAGTGCTGAGCACTGGGAAATGCTACACTGTTGGGCAGTGGCGATGTTGGTAAGAGATAAATGGGTTGGAAAGTTTCATCAATCTTTTAAGTATGAAGTGTCTAAGTATCCGTCATCCAGAAGGTTAGGAGTTTTCTGGTATTGTTGGTCCCATGACTGTTGATGTGCTTTCTTCTTTTTACAAGTCCAACAGAGACCATACATCGGGAAGGAAAACATCTTACTTTCCTCCCTCAGGTAGATATTACCTCTGGCTGACATCAAGGGACCTGCTCCAATCCAAAACTGCTAACATTTGCTGGCAAATAGGATTAAGAGTCAGAAAGAGCTTCATTTTACTGTTTTAATTATTTTGAGCATGGAAGCTGGTTTTCCTTGTACTTGCTCCTGTCTGTTTACATAGTGAAGCCTGCCTTCTTTTAAAATACTTCTCTGTTCTCTTCCCCACCACCACACTCCCTCTCCAGGTATTGCTGAAAGGAGCTGCAGGGCAGCCTGGCACTATCCTGCGAACAATCTCTGGCACACCAGTTAGTGGAGTCAGGCTGATCACCCCAGTGACTGTATCTGCCACCAAACCAGCACTTACAACTTTGGTAGTAAAGGGGACCACAGGTACGAACTATGCCACATGCAGTTAATTTTTGTTAATCTTGTAAATGTTATAAATGTCCCAAAATATTTCCGAGACACAGCCATGAAACAGTGATGGGAGATGCATTTTAAGCCTTTTAAAATACGTAAGAACATAAGAAATATAAGAACATAAGAAATAGGAGCAGGAGTAGGCCATCTAGCCCTTCGAGCCTGCCCCGCCATTCAATAAGATCGTGGCTGATCTGTCGCTGCTCAGTTCCACTTTCCCGCTTTCTCCCCATAACCCTTAATCCCCTCTCTTATCAAAAACCCATCAACCCGCGTCTTAAAAATATTTAGCGAGGCAGCCTCCACCACTTCAACGGGCAGAGAATTCCAGAGATTCACCACCCTTTGAGTGAAGAAGTTCCTCCTCAACTCCGTTCTAAACCGCCCCCCTTTTATCTTGAGGCTGTGCCCCCTAGTCCTACTGTCTTTTTTGAGCGGGAAGAGTCTCTCCACCTCTATCCTATCCATCCCATTCATCATCTTATACGTCTCAATGAGATCTTCCCTCATTCTTCTAAACTCTAACGAGTACAAGCCCAGTTTATTCAGCCTCTCCTCATAGCTCAACCCCCTCAACTCCAGTATCAGCCTAGTAAACCTTCTCTGCACTCCCTCCAAGGCCAAAATATCTTTGCGCAGGTGCGGCACCCAAAACTGCACACAGTACTCCAGCCTCACCAATGCCCTATACAGCTGCAGCAAGTAGGGCACGGGGTAAAAGCGAGCATTGTAAAATAGAGCCCAGACAGCTGAGGCACCGAGATTTAGGACTGGAGGAGGGTGCAAAAGAGGAAGTAGTCAAGCTGTCTTAGGAATAATGGATAGATTCAAGGATATAGTGTGACATGATAGTGTCAAGATATTGTGACATGAACCCAAGATCCTGTTCGCCAACAGGAAGGGAAAGACTGTTCCCTTCCTGTTGGCGAACACTTCAGTGGTCACGGGCATTCAGCCTCTGACCTTCGGGTAAGCATTCTCCAAGGTGACACACAACAGCGCAGAGTCGCTGAACAGAGACTGATAGCCAAGTTCCGCACACATGAGGACGGTCTCAACAGGGATCTTGGGTTCATGTCGCACTATCTGTAACCCCCGTGACTTGCCTGGGTTTGCAAAACCTCACTTACTGTACTGTCTGGAGACAATACACATCTCTTTAAACTGTGATCAATGCTCCTTCCACTCACATTATCAGCCACTTTAAGACTTGAACAGCAGGTTAGGTGTAAGGATTCGCATTCTAATCAGCAATCTCTAAACTGTCTGTGCTTTATATGCTCTGTCTGAGGCCAGAACTCTCCATTCACCTGACGAAGGGGCTAACCCCGAAAGCTTGTGAGTATATTATCAAATAAATAGGTTGGACTAAAACCTGGTGTTGTCTGAAATTTCTTCTCACAGAGGGTGTTGAATTCTCTACCCCCAAGGGTAGTGGAAGATGGGTGATTAGAAGTATTTAAAGTAAAAGTAGATAAATATTTGCTAGTTCAAGGAAAAGAGGACTATGGGGAAATGCCACAGAAAAGTAGTTGAGGGTGGCATAGATCAGCCATGGTGGCACTGAATGGGAGGGCAGGCTTGAAGGGCCTGGTGACCTACTCCTGCTTCTATTTCTTGAGTTAGCTGAGACCACTGTGTAACAATGTTAAGGATTCCCAGTCTGCTCATTATTAAATCTTGCCGCATCATTTAAAACAGACTCCTGCTTCTGTTTCTTGTGGAGGTCCCCTAAAAGTCCTGACTTGGAAATAATCACTGAGCATCCTGACTTGGAAATAAATCACTGTTCCTTCACTGTTGTGGGTTAAAATCCTGGAGTTCCCTCCCCAACAGAATTGTGAGTGTACCTAAACTTTGGACTGCAACAGTTCAAGAAGGCAGCTCACCTCCACCTGACGGGCAACTGGAGATGGACAATAAAGGCTGGCCTAGCCAGCGACGCTCACATCCTTTAAATGAATAAACAAAATGATTAGGAGGAAACTTGGCAAGATGGTGGCTTAGTGGACAAATACTGCAGCCAGTGCCATATTGTCCCTTAGGCGTCAGGAAGATCTTGCTTTTGATTAGCCAGTGTCAGCCAGGGAATGTGGAACTGAGCCATGACAGATCAGCCATGATCTTATTGAATGGCAGGGCAGGCTCGAAGGGCCAGATGGCCTACTCCTGCTCCTATTTCTTATGAATGAATCTTATGAATAATTGATGCTGAAATGCATGGACTAAAGATTGGAGAAATAATAGCAAGATTTTGTGCTCATGATCACTACATTGTCTTGTAGCAAGCCTCCAGGAGAGAGCTGGGGTTGTGTTCTTGTCTATTGTTGGATCATCTTCAGGTGTCAGACCTGATGGGCAAAGAAAAGGCAATAGAAACACAAAAATTAAAGGGTGAAATTACCTAAAAATAAAAATTTATACAATGTTCTACAAATGTTCCTCATAAATCAATAAAAGTCAGTAACACAAAAGCAGAAAATGCTGGAAAAACTGACAGTTTGGTTCAATGTAATTTTTGATGTAGATTTTGGAGTTGATTGTAAACTGTCATTCAACACCTCTAACTTTTTGATTTATTTTTAAATTGTTTTGATAGGTACCACCACACTGGGGACGATAGCAGGTACCATGGGCACTACACTTGCAGGAGTGTCAACTGTTGCACCCACACTCAACACACCCGTTGCCACCCTTGGTACCATTGCTAACCTTACTGGCCAGATAATCAGTGCATCCCCCAATACCACTCAGAAACTTACTGCTGTAACTGGAACTACTTCCACAGCTCCCATCATCACCATCCAGGTAGGAACTCTATTGGAACATAACATTATGTCCTCACCACGCCATGAAATTATGGAAAACCCCAAACCTTGGAAATTGTTGATCCATTTCGATAGGCATATTGTGACTTTAGCAAACCTTTTCCTGCTGCGAACCTATTATATTGCCTTAGACTTCGTGTGACCCTTGAGTGAAAATTAGTTGGGTGGTAGTCGACAGGGAGGGATAGGTGTTAAAACCGCTGGATTTGCCTGTAGCAGCAAGCAGATAATTAATGTGACTACCTGTTAAACCACAAACAACTAGGTTAGATTGTAAAATACATTTGGCTAAATGTAGAACCAGGAGGCGTGGGTTCGACCTTTGATGCAACATTGTTTGCAAGCTGCCTATTACTGTAAATTTGCAGTTGAAGCAAAAATTGTCCATGATAGTGAAGAGGCTGGCTGTGGACTCGAGTGAATTCATGGTTTGGTTGACTGGGTGGAAAAGTGCAAATACAATTCAATCTGAAGATGTGTAAGGTTGTGCATTTTAGGAGGACAGGGAAAGCAAGGGAATGCTGAAACTGGACAATGTCGTAAAGGCTAGAGAAAGTGAGAAGCAACCATGTCTTTGATCCCTGAAGATGGCAGATTGGTGGATAAGGTGTTAAAGAAGGCATTAGGGAATGGTTTTTCTTTCTAGTACAAGGGACAAAATACAAAAGCATTTTTGCATACAATTCTGTTCACCACATTACAAAATGGGCACAATTGCTTTGGAGAGAGCATAGCGCGATTTCCAAGAATGTTGTCAAGGCTGGGAAATTGCAGCTGAGGAAAATTTAATTGGGCTCAGATTAAATTCCTTAATTAGAGGAGGCTGAGGGGTGAATTGATTAAGGTGTACAAAATTGAGAGGCAGAGATAGAATAGACAGAGAAGACTTATTTCTCTTAGTGGAGAGATTACCAAGAGGTACAGCTTTAAGGTGGTTGGTGGAAGTATTAGAGGGGATACAAGGAATAATGGCTCCACCCAGTGGGTGATGTATGTCTTAAATTTGCTGCCCCGATTGGTGGTTGAAGTAGAAACACTCAATTTATTTAAAAGGTACTGGCACAACTATAAATCTCCCAGGATTATAGACCTGGTGCTGGAAGATGGGATTAGAATGGGCAGCTAGTTGCTTTTTTCAGCTAGCATAGGCATGATGACGTGAATGACCACTTTCTGTGCCATAACTTTTCTATAATTCTGTGGTTCTAAGAGAAGTAATATCAGTGAAAAAATCAGGTTTATGGATTCGTTTTCCAGAATGTGAATTAGAGACAAACGTAGAGAGCACCAAATTTCTCCCTAGTCCTTGGCCAACCTTAACACCCTCCTCCTGGAGTAAGAGTACCTCTGTTCAGACCATGTCTTTATATTTCAGTTTGTGTTGTGTTTACTTACTGATTCTTCATGCCGATCTTTGCTATGCACCTTCCAATAGTTTAAAATGAGTGAAAAGCAATGAATAGGTCACATGGTCTCTCTTTGCATCTCTGATCTGTGTCTGTGAATTTATTTCAGCCGGTGTCTGAGCCAAACCGGGTCACAATCATTGCCTCCCCCAGTGGCATGGTGACGCAGCAAGCACAACAGCTCGTAAATTCAGGGTCAACTTTGGTCGCAGCACCTCGAGTCGCTACCATGAATTCAGAAACTCAGACCCACAAACTCGAGTTTGTAGAAATGCCAGTCAGATGTTCAAATCCTCCCCACGAGACATCAGAAACCAATACCACCAACACTTCTACAACAACCACAGCAAACATTGCGGCAAACCAAGGCAAGTGTGCAGCAGGAATGAGAACATTGGGAATAGTTTGGTTTACTGATTAACTCTTTGTGATCACAGCTCTTTATGACCACAGAACTAAGGCAGTAGATGCAGTTGAGATTCAAATTAACAGTGATCCGATTGAAAAGTGGAACGAACTCAAGGGGCCTCACCGAAATGGTCATTTCATTGTATGTCAACTTTTAATCCTTTGTTGTGAAGTTATATAACTGACATGTGAGTTAACTATTTGTGACTGAGTGAGTGCCAGCTGTGGCTCAGTTGTGAGTAGTTTTGCCTCTGATTCAGTGATTGTGGGCCTGAGCACAAAAATCTAGGCTGATTCTCCCAGTGCATGGGGAGTGCTGCACTCCAGGTGGTATAGTCTTTCAAATGAGATATAAATTCATGGCCTTATCTGCTCCCAGATCAGTATAAAAAAAAATTCCACGGCAGTATTTCAAAGCAGTGGAGTTCTTTTTAGTGTCTTGGTCAACATTTAACCTTCAATCAAGCAAAACAAAAGCAGGTTCTTCTGTTTGTTATTACATTGCTGCTTGTGGCTCATTGAATGCAAATTTGTCTCTAAAGTGCCATAGGAAGTTTTGAGGTTGTGAAAAATGTTATGAGAATGCGTGTCTTTTGTTTTAACTGTGGTGATGAATTTATCATAGGCAAAATTTAATGAAATCAGTTGTCTTGTACAATTTTAATTTTTTTCTCTCTCCTTCCAACTCCACAGTCCAGCCACCTGCTGTGAACACGCAAGGTATCCCTGAAAGTGTGCATGGTGAAACAGCAACAGCAGGAACAACAAACACTGCAACCACAGCATCCACAGCTCAGAGTGGGGCAGTTACCATGGTAACACAGTCCACACCTGCACCTGGGCCCTCCACACAGGTAGGGCAAGGAAGAGATACATAGGGGTACGATACAAGTACAAGAATGTGGGCTTGAACCCAGGTGATTGCCTACTCACTCATTAGATGCTATTAGATAACGGGAAACTTCCAAATAGTTTCCTCTAACGCAAAATCTAGATTGACATCGCAGAGCTGTGCATGGGAAGTGATGCATTGTTGGAGGAGCTATCCTTCAGACATTAAACAATGTAAATGGAAAGATCCATGGTATAATTCAAACTGTCTGGCATGTTCCATTGTTGAAATCCATATTTCTATTTCTACCAAAACCACAAGAAGTGTCACTTCTTTCATTCCATTTTCTGGAATCTTGCCATGCAGAGCCACACACTGTAGTTCATTGACATTAATCAAACAACCCCTAGAATTACTTTCATTTGTATGCCACCTTTAACATAGAGAAAAGATCCAAGATGCTTCACGGAAGTGTAATCAGACAAAAATAGCTTCTCAGGTAAAAGCTTGATCAGGAAGTTCTTGAATTAGGAGTGGAAGACAGGGGTGGTGATGTGATGGCCACAGGGGACCATCAATAGATCTCCTATGGTCCTCGAAGAATACCAGCTCCCCTATTAAGCGAGTGGAGGCTCTTCCAATAGGGAAGGAGCATTGGGGAGGTTTGTGTCTTTTACCCTGGGACTGTGTATCTAATTAAATAACTTGCAGCAAGCTCTGGTGAGTTTAAAATAAAGGTTATTTATTCTTACTCCGCGTGTACTTGATCTGACCTAGATACACACAGGTTTGATGCAGACAAAAATCTATCACAAATTGTGGTTACCTCAGTTTTTGGCTTACAATCTCCGGTCTCCCACATGGCAGACAGTCGCTTGGATGATTTTGATGCTTTAAAGTTGAATGGAAGGTCTTGTGAAGCAAATAACTAGCAGCGTGTGAAGTTCCTTTCAGTTGGATTGCTAGACGATTGGTTCTCCGGTGAACTTCAAGCCTAGTTTGTAGACTGATTGAACTGATGATTTGATGGCTTTGGTAGAACTGCCTGCAAACAGTTTTTAGCTGTTTTTTAAAGGCAGACAACAACATGATTACTTTGCCAAGTGACATTCCACAAGCTCCATTTACTTCCCAAATAAGGGGCAATGTTTATGTTGAATCGATATTCCTGTGTTATGGGTTAACACTTTGTGAGGGTTTAAAGCAGGCAATGCTAAGCCAATTGCTTTAAAATCACCCATTCAAATCAGATAATACCTTTTTATTGGCTTTGGGAAAGGCACTGTTTTATAAGATAAAGGTATCAATCAGTTGTAAAGCATTGCGGAAACATGTGGATGTATTTCTTTAAATGAGACATACGAGAACATACATACGTGGACAGAAAGCTTGAAGACATCAGCAGCATAGCTGTTTTCTGTTCATAGATCAAAGTGAAAATAAGCATGAATCGCACGACACATTTGCCTTCCAGTAAAAGCATGATGCTATCCCTGAAAAGCATATTCTAGCATTTTCCTTTTTAAAGATATTTCCCCCCACCAGAACAAGAGTGTCCATTTACAATACTTGTTTAGGTACAATTACATAAATGTGTAGAATTGGTGAATCTAGGAATCTCTAAAGTGTAGAGGTAATCAGCTAGTATGCCTAGATCTTATAATGATAACCTTGTCTGTGGGTTTCTTAATTGATCACTATGATCTGTGGATATTGTTCCAGGTTGCATTTAAGATCTTGTCCTGGATACAATAGGACTGTACAGTGGTTGAGGATCTGGGATGGATCCGACATTCTATGTTATGGGTTAACTCTTCTTGATTCTTTGATTTCACCTCACCGTAGAGCTTGTGTGTAATGACTTGTAGGATCTTGGTTCTAACAAATCCTTGCCACTTCGGCAGGTTGCCGCATAGCTTCTAGGGGATCCTGGATGTGAACTTGTCCCACCTGTAAATGTGGCAATTCTGTACCTACATTTTTATCATGCACCAATCATTATCTCATTACTGTTACTAGAGAGGTGGTGCTCGACAGACTGGAGGGGCTGATTGTGGACAAGTCCCCAGGACCGGATGGAATGCATCCGAGGGTTCTGAAAGAAATGGCAGAGGTGATAGTGGATGCCTTGGTGGTTATTTTCCAGACGTCGCTGGATTCCGGGGAAGTGCCGGAAGATTGGAAAACGGCTAATGTTACGCCGTTGTTTAAGAAGGGTGCCAGGCAAAAGGCGGGGAATTATAGGCCGGTTAGTTTAACGTCTGTGGTAGGTAAAATGTTAGAAACCGTCATTAAGGAGGAAATAGCGAGGCATCTTGAGGGGAATTGCTTGATAGGGCGGACGCAACACGGTTTCATTAAAGGGAAGTCGTGTCTGACAAATTTACTGGAGTTCTATGAGGATGTGTCTAGGGCAGTGGATGGAGGAGAGCCGGTGGATGTGGTCTTTCTGGATTTTCAGAAGGCGTTTGACAAGGTACCTCACAAGAGGTTATTGCAGAAGGTCAGGGGACATGGAGTTGGGGGTAGGGTGTTAGCATGGATAGAGGATTGGTTGTCAAATAGGAGGCAGAGAGTGGGGGTCAATGGATGCTATTCGGATTGGCGGTTGGTGACTAGTGGGGTGCCCCAGGGGTCGGTGCTGGGGCCTCAGCTATTTACCATTTATATAGATGATCTGGAGGAGGGAACCGAGTGCAGGGTGTCGAAATTTGCTGATGACACCAAGATTGGGGGAAAGGCAAATTGTGCGGAGGGTGTGGAGAGTCTGCAGAAGGATCTAGATAGGCTGGGCGAATGGGCCAGGAAATGGCAAATGGAATTTAATGTTGGCAAGTGTGAGGTGGTCCACTTTGGTAGGAGGAATGGTAGGAAGGACTATTACTTACGGGGCGAAAAACTGCAGCAGGCGACGGTGCAGAGGGACCTCGGGGTCCTTGTGCATGAGTCGCAAAAACCCAGCTTGCAGGTGCAGCAGGTGGTCAGGAAGGCGAATGGGATGCTGGCCTTCATAGCGAAGGGGATTGAATATAAAAGTAGGGAGGTCTTGCTGCAGCTGTATAGGGCATTGGTGAGGCCGCAGCTGGAGTACTGTGTGCAGTTTTGGGCGCCGCACCTGCACAAGGATATTTTGGCCCTGGAGGGAGTGCAGAGGAGGTTTACTCGGCTGATACCGGAGTTGAGGGGATTGAGCTATGAGGAGAGGCTGAATAAACTAGGCTTGTACTCGTTAGAGTTTAGAAGAATGAGGGGAGATCTCATTGAGACGTATAAGATGATGAATGGGATGGATAGGATAGAGGTGGAGAGACTGTTCCCGCTCAAAAAAGACAGTAGGACTAGGGGGCACAGCCTCAAGATAAAGGGGGGCGGTTTAGAACAGAGTTGAGGAGGAACTTCTTCACTCAAAGGGTGGTGAATCTCTGGAATTCTCTGCCCGTTGAAGTGGTGGAGGCTGCCTCGCTAAATATTTTTAAGAAACAGGTAGATGGGTTTTTGATAAGAGAAGGGATTAAGGGTTATGGGGAGAGGGCGGGAAGGTGGAGCTGAGTCACGACAGATCAGCCATGATCTTATTGAATGGCGGGGCAGGCTCGAAGGGCCAGATGGCCTACTCCTGCTCCTATTTCTTATGTTCTTATCTCATGCAGTTTAAAAAAAATGTTAATCTCTAGTTTCTGGGAGAGTAGAATGGGTAAAAGTAGGTAAATTGGTACACAATGGCTTGCTAACCATGATCTCTGTTAGTGATGGAATAATTGTACTAAAGGTGTTGCTCCCAGATGTAACATTGCAATATGTACATCTTGCATTAGAGAATTGGGGATTTCGCAGTGAGAGTCATTCATTCAGCTAGGCTGTTAAATCTGGGTAATATGGGAAAGTGGTGTGATCAATATTCCACTTCTCTCTCATCCTGAAATGGCTTACCAATGAATTGCACGTTGTAATCTACGATGATCTCTATAATCAAATAACTGAAAATAGCACTTGATACGCAAGGCAGTTGTCCTTGCCGTATTGTGCAATTGTCAGACATAGACTATTTGGTAAAGTAGTCAGTTGGTCTGAGGGATTGAATGATCTCCTACTCAACTACTTAGAGTCAGTAGACTGGTCAGTATTTAAAAGCTTTGTGACAAGCCTGAACAGATATGCCACAACAGTAACCGACTTCGTTAGTAAGTGTGTAGAAGACTGTGTGCCAAAGAAGCAATTCTGAGTGTTTCCCAACCAGAAAGCATGCATTAACAAGAATATCCACTGCTTGCTGAATTCTAGGTCTGAGGCAAGTCAGGCAACCCTGACCGATACAAGAAATGATGTGGGTATGCCGGCGTTGGACTGGCGTAAACACAGTAAAAAGTCTGACAACACCAGGTTTTAGGGGCTAACCCCGAAAGCTTGCTTGCTTGTGAGAATATTATCAAATAAATCGGTTGGACTAAAACCTGGTGTTGCGATACAAGAAAGCCAGATACGATCTAAGGAGATCCATCAAAGATGCCAAAAGACAGTATTGGACCAAGTTAGAGTCCCAGGCCCACCACACAGACCCCCACCAACTATAGCAAGATCTGCAAGACATAACAGGCTACAAGATGAAGGCATGTAAAATCGCTGGCCCCAACCCACCCCTCCCTGATAAGCTCAATGCATTCTACATCCGTTTTGAACAAGAAGTCAGCGAAAGCACACCCTCTACCCTAGAAGCCTCGGGTGAACCTGTATCTGAAGTCACCATTGCAGATGTCAGAGCAGCTTTCTCCATGGTCAACTCACAAAAAGCGACTGGCCCAGATGGGGTACCCAGACGAGCACTCAGATTATGGGCAGATCAGCTGGCGGGGATATCCACAGACATCTTCAGTCTCTGTTTACAGAAATCTGAGGTCCCTATCTGCTTCAAGAAGGCGACCATCATCCCAGTATTAAAGAAAAACCAAGCAGCGTGCCTTAATAACTATTGGCCGGTAGCTGTGACATCATCATTATCAAGTGCTTCGAAAGGTTAGTCGAGGCACAAATCAATGCCAGCCCCCTGGACTGCCTGGATCCCCACAATTTGCCAACCGCTGCAACAGGTCCACAGCAGATGCCATCCCCTGGCCCTGTGCTCAACCTTGGAACACCTGAATAATAAGGACACCTATGTCAGACTCCTATTTATTGACTGAAGTTCAGTCTTCAACACCATTATTCCTGCAAAACTCACTTCCAAACCTCCTGGCCTGGGGCTCAGCTCCTCCTTCTGCGACTGGATCATGAGCTTCCTAACCCACAGACCACAATCAGTAAGAATAGGCAGCAACAACACCTCCATGTTCATCCTCAACACTGGTGCCCCACAAGGCTGTGTTCTCAGCCCCCTACTATACACTTTTATACACTATGACTGTGTGGCCAAATTCCCTTCCAATTCGATTTTCAAGTTTGCTGACAACATTACTGTAGTGGGTCAGACCTTAAATAATGACGTGATAAACATACAGGAATGAGAAGGAGAATCTGATGAACTGGTGTGGCATCAATAATCTCCCCTCAATGTCAACAAAGCTAAGGAGATTGTCATCGACTTCAGGAAGTGTAGTGGAGAATATGCCCCTATCTACATCAACGGGGGTGAAGTAGAAAGGTTCGAGCTTCAAATTTTTAGGTGTCCAAATGACCAACCTGTCTTTGTTCCCTCGCCCCTCCCCATGCCAACACTATAGTTGAGAAAACCCACCAATGCTTCTTCTTCCTCAGAAGACTAAGGAAATTTGGCATGTCAGCTACAGCTCTCTCCAACTTTTAAAGATGCACCACTGAAAGCATTCTATCACAGCTTGGTATGGGCTCTTGGTCTGCCTAAGACCACAAGAAATTACTAAAGGCCATGAATGTAGCCTAATCCATCACACAAACTAGCCTTCCATTGACTCTGTCCACACTTCCCACTGCCTCGGCAAAGCAGTCAGCACAATTAAGGATTCCACGCACCCCGGACATACACACTCCCACCTCCTTCCATTGGGGGGGAAAAAAATACAAAAGTCTGAGGTCATGTTCCAACTGACTCAATACAGCTTCTTCCCTTATGCCGTCAGACTTCTGATCAACCTCACATTAAGCTGTTCTTTCTGTACACCCCAGCTCTGACTGTGGCATCACATTCTGCACTCTCTCATGTCCTTCTCTACATATGGTTTGCTTTGTCTGTATAGCACGTGAGAAACAATACTTTTCACTGTGTTCTAATACATGTGACAATAAATCAAAATCAATATAAAAATGAAGTTAGTGCAATTAACATGAAAGAAGTTGGATATAATTTTGGACCAAAGATGGACAGGAGCTTCATGTGGAATCGATGGTTCTTTTGCTGCCTTGGTAAATGCTCTTGACATGCCTCACACTACTTGATGACTACTTCAATGTAACTGTTCATACCTGGCTGTATCTCTTGTGAGACTTCTCATCCCATCTGTGTCCCTGGGAAAGTGAAGAAGTTGTTGAAGAATATCATTTCACAAAGATTCTGGTATTATGACCTGCTTGCCTTCAAAAATGACTCCCCACAAGATGCTAAGCTCATCCTGGTATGGTCAAAATGGTCTTGGGTGTTTGTGGACATGTTGAATTGAATCAGGCCATCAGCTGATGATTTCGCAGTTTGAGTGTGGAATCTTACTATTTCTGCTTGTCGTCTGCTAACGTTTTGAGTTGTGCAAAACATACAGATCTGTTGACAGTTTTGCATTTTGCTGCAAGCGTGATGTTGTAACTCCTTTTGAATCTGTCAATTTTGTCAAAAAAGTCTGAATATTTTGATAAGTCATGAACTGAGATGGTAAGAGTAATTTCTGAAATTGATCTGTTGTAGGTCAGGCTGATTCCATGCATTGTTTATAGTGCAAAATCACCAGTAGACCTACAATTGCTGGGCTTTTTTGTCTTCACATTGTAGAACAATTATAACAAACAGGAGGATTGATTAGTGAACCATTGTACCAAACAGAACCATAGTTCTGGCTTGAAAAATCACTGAACACACAACCGCTACATTTGCTGATGAAGTGGTCTGTGAATTCTGTACACTGTTGTCAAAATGAGATGAACTCCTGGTTTTGTCCCTATCTTTTGGGGATCCGTTAGCTCTTCCTGCCAATAGCCTTGACATATTCCGCCTGTGCAAATCTTATTTTAAATCGCTACACTAATTTTCATGGCTTGCTTGTCAAGTTGATTCATGTCTGAATCAAGAAACCATAGCCCTGCGTGCTATTTAAACATTCTGAATTCGCATAGTAAGTCAGCTGCATCCTAATGAGGGAATTTTGTGCACATTTTGACAATATCTCTTTGACCTTCCTTCTCCTATAGTACATGGGATGAGTGTTGCTTTGGCTGCTTTTCAGAGGCTCTGCCTATTATAATTGCCACATTCTTTGGTCTGATTATTGAGGGTTTTTTATTTTTCTTTGACCCTCTCCTGCCCTGTTCCAGCCCACACCCTGGTCCCTCATCTTTCCTGACTTGAGCTAAGTTAATGCTGGTTTACTCGATGCATTGTCCCACTCCCTGACTGACAGGCTATATGCTGCAATCTCACCGTGAGGGACCAGTCTGCCTACCAGTGCTTTATTTGAACACTGTCTTCAAAACTTTGTTTTGCAGCCACCATATTGCCATTTCAACTCTGTGTTGCTGTGACTCTATTGTTGCCTGACAAAATCATGCCACGTAACATGATTTAAGACTGTTCACCATGTCGTAAAAGCAAAATATGTGGATGCTGGAATCTGAAACAAAAACAGCAAATGCTGGAAAATCTCAGCAGGTCTGACAGCACCTGTAGAAAGAGAATAGAGTCTGGATGACCCTTCATCAGAGCTGAGGGCAAAGAAAGTCAGAAAAGATTTAACCTATGAGATGGGGAATGGGCTGTGAAAGCACAAAAGGAATGTAAGTTAGGGCAACATCGACCAAGAGAGGAGCTAAAAGTGTCCATTAAGAGACCGTCTCCCCATTTCCATTTACTTTATTTCATTCTGTTTCTTTTTCTTTTCATTCATCCATTTTTATCATCCTCTTTTCATTTCTTCCATTTTTCCATTTCTCCATTCCCACTCCCCTTCTTGTTCTCCCCACCACCACCACCATCCCCCCTCCCCCACCAACTTCCAGCCAACTGCCTTAACCATTCTATACTTCTGCCCTGCAATTCGCACATTCTGACCTCTTAATGGACATTTTTGGCACCGCTCTCAGTTAATTTTCCATTTACACTCCCTTTGTTCTTTTACAGCCACCCTGTTCCCCACCACCCTCATAGTATAAATATTTTCTGATTTTCTTTGCCCTCAGCTCTGACAAAGGGCCTTCCAGACTCAAAACGTGGCTGTATTCTCTCTCCACAGACCTGCTGAGATTTTCCAGCATTTTCTGTTTTGGTTCACCATGGTAAGAAATCTCACCTGATGAAGGAACAGCGTTCCGAAAGTTTGTGGATCTTACTATCAAATAAACCTGTTGGACTTTAACCTGGTGAGACTTCTTACTGTGTTTACCCCAGTCCAACGCCGGCATCTCCACATCATGACTACCATTGGTTCACCATTGCCATATCTGTACTGGAGCTAGCTGCCAGGAGGAAATCCACGCAGACATGGGCAAAGTGCGCAAATGTCACACTGGTAGTGACCCAAGCCGAGAATCGAACCCAGGTCTCTGGTGTTGTGAGGCAGCGGTGCTGACCATTATGCCACCATGCCACCCGACTTTTTTTTTGTAGACTGCCTACTTGTAAATAGTTAAATTGCAGCAGTACCCCTGTCCTTAAAGAATAAAAACAGCCCAGGAAACAGGCCCTTTGGCTTAATGAGCCCACACCGCCATTTTAACATTACCAGTTGCCCCCTCCACCCATGACCCTTTTCTATTGTTTATGGCATTCCACATTGAGGGAAACCAATTTAGGAAAAATTTATTACCTCCAATCAGCCTAATAGCATATCTTTGGGGTGTGGGAGGAAACTGGAGCACCCGGAGAAAACCCACGCAAGCACGGGGAGAATGCGCAAACTCCCACAGACACTGGCCCAAATCCATGTGTCTGCACAGCAAACAGTGATAGTCACTGAGCTGTCGTGTTGCTCACTTTTTTAGATCCCTGGGCCTTTTGTTTCTGTCACTTCTATATCTGGCAAATGAGGCATATCTCTACATGGAGAGTTTCTATACTCTATATTGAGCAAAAGCTATACTTCACCATGGTTCAGAGTTTAAGACTGGATGTAAGGTAGTTTGCCTTTGAGTGATAGAATTGATGTATTTCAAATTGTTGTTTTCCATGATGAAAATGCTGATGAGCTGTGTAAATGCTTACTTGAATTTCTGACTAACATTAATAGAGAACATGAGACAAGCCACTTGAGACTTTAGGCTAATTTCCCTGAAAATTCAGATCAATAATTGTTCGGTGCAGCTTTTGGAGTTGCCAAAGTTGGCATAGTGACTTAATTACTTCAATGTAAATGAAGTCTGTGTCATTTATATCCCATTTAGTGTTTAAGGACAAATCATTGAGCTGCCAAACTTTTTTTTTCTTTCCTTTGTAGGCCGCTCCATTAACTGAAACACAGTCTAATAATGTTGAGCAAGGTTCTGTGTCTACTGCTGGACAGAGTCTGCCTGTCAGCTCTTCAGGTACTGGTGCCACGTTAGCAGTTCAAGTCTCCAGCAGCACAAACCAAGGAACAACAGTAGCTACCTTGACACAGGTGCTGCAACCTCAACCTAGTGTCAGCCTTCAGCAAGACCAGCTTCTCCCTCCTCGAGAGCTGCTGGCTGATAGTCGGCCAGAGACCCTCGCCGAGCTGGGTCTGTCCCCCGAGGAGTTGGCTGTAGCGGCAGCTGCTGAAGAGGCAGCTAGGTTGGCGGCGCTTGATGAAACCAGGACGGCGACAGCAGCACAGGTGTCTCTGGTGTCAAAAGCAGCTGAATCTGCAGGTAGGTTTATGTTCAGGTGTGGATTCCCAACTGGAAGGCTAGTAAATGGGGCACGTGGTTATAAGTGACTGCAAGCTAAACTAGAGACAAAAATATTGCGTGGATGTTGTGGGCACCAACTAGTATTAAACAAATTCACAAGATTGTGATCACCTTGGCAGTTCACTAGCTAATCAATATACATAAGAACATAAGAAATAGGAGCAGAAGTAGGCCATCTGGCCCTTCGAGCCTGCCCCGCCATTCAATAAGATCATGGCTGATCTGTCGTGACTCAGCTCCACCTTCCCGCCCTCTCCCCATAACCCTTAATCCCTTCTCTTATCAAAAACCCATCAACCCGTTTCTTAAAAATATTTAGCGAGGCAGCCTCCACCACTTCAACGGGCAGAGAATTCCAGAGATTCACCACCCTTTGAGTGAAGAAGTTCCTCCTCAACTCTGTTCTAAACCGCCCCCCCTTTATCTTGAGGCTGTGCCCCCTAGTCCTACTGTCTTTTTTGATCGGGAACAGTCTCTCCACCTCTATCCTATCCATCCCATTCATCATCTTATACGTCTCAATGAAATCTCCCCTCATTCTTCTAAACTCTAACGAGTACAAGCCTAGTTTATTCAGCCTCTCCTCATAGCTCAATCCCCTCAACTGATTATTCAGCTGCTTAGTGCTCCTGTACCATTTGATTAGATCATGATTCATTTGTATATTATTTCCCACTCACTCCATTAGCTCCCTCTTTCCCTTGATGCCCTTATCCAACAAACAGCTGCCAAATACTGCAGATGCTGGAAATTTTAAAAAACCTGGAAAATCGCAGCATGTCTGGCGTCATCTGTGGAGAGTGAAACAGTTAATGTTTTGAGTCCAATATGACTCTTCTTCTGAACATCTATCAATCTTTAGTGTTGTAATCTTGACCCAGCGTGTTCACAGCCTTTGGGAAATTGAGTGAGGAAGGGGGAAGTTCCTTGTTTCTACATAAGAACATAAGAAATAGGAGCAGGAGTAGGCCATCTAGCCCCTCAAGCCTGCCTGCCATTCAATAAGATCATGGCTGATCTGTTGTGTCTCAGTTCCACATTCCCGCCCTCTCCCCATAACCCTTAATCCCCTTGCATATCAAAAACCTATCAACCCGCATCTTAAATATATTTAGCGAGGCAGCCTCCACCTTCTATGACTATGTGATCATGCTACTAATAGGCTTTAAAAAGCCTGATTCTTATTTAAGAATATCTTTCCCCATTGTTACTACTTTTAATATATTTTCAACTCTGCAGTCGGTTCACCTCCATCTTTACTCAAAATGCATTAAGTATTGTATGCAACTTGTCTTCATAATTTTGTCCTTCTAATCTGGTATAATTTTGATGAATCTCCACTGCACCCTGACAACAATATCTTTTGGTGGCATAGTGCCTAAAAGTGCAGTTGGGGTTTGAGCCAAATTTTGTTGCTTTGGACCATCTGAAGCGTGTCCACATAGACAAGATTACAGAGAACACATGCTGCCATGGAACTGCACACCAGAAAGGCAAAGGTGAGAGGAAAATTGGCAAACAGCAAAAGAAAATGCTTGTTCTTAATCAGATTTCAAACAGACTCTGCAAACTGCATGCTCCGGCGAACACAAATCCCACTAGATTGTATCATTCTCTGAAACCTGTCATTGCTTCAGGCAAGCAGAATGTGGTTAGTGATGCTGAGCTACAGCACCTTTCACCCTCTGAATATTACGAAATGATGTGAGAACACACGTGTCTGACACAGTGAACTATCATCTCTGTTTGCTCAACTCCACATTTGTGCTGTATGCTTGCAGGTGACACTAGCTGTAGAGAGAGAGAGGGGCGGGGGGGTGGGGCGGTCATTTCCAATATCCTCTATCCTTCCAAGTCTCCCAATTCTGCACTGCAGAATAGGGAAATATGGTGGTGACACCCTTTTAAGTTCCAATGAAAGGTTTCCGCCTGAAATATTAAGTTGTCTGCTGTTTTGAGATTTTAACAAACTGTATTTTTTTGTTATTTTTCTCTTAGCATATTGCCAGACTTTCCAGCATCTGTAGGTTTAATTTTAATATTTCGTTTTCATGCAGGGGGTACGAATGTTGCTGACAATGCTGGCATTTATTGTCCATCCTTAATCTCCTTGTAGGTGGTGATGAGCCACTGCTTTGAACACAACTTGAGTGTCTTGTTAGGCCATTTCAAAGAGCAGCTAAGACTTAGCTACATTGATGTGGGTTTGGAATCAGTCGTACATAGAAACCTACAATGCAGAAGGAGGCCATTTAGTCTGTACCGACAACAATCTCACCCAGGCCTTAACCTTTTATCCCCATGTATTTACCCTGCCAGTCCCCCTAATTGACACTAAGGGGCAATTTAGCAGAGCCAATCAACCTAACTCTCACATCTTTGGACTGTGGGAGGAAACGGGAGCATCTGGAGGAAACCCACGCAGACACAGGGAGAACATGCAAACTCCACACGATTACCCAAGCAGGGAATCGAACCTGGGTCCCTGGCGCATTGAGGCAGTAGTGCACACCATTGTGTCACCATGCCATCACATTCATGCTGAACTAGGACAACTGATTTTCTTACTGAAAGGATAAATCAGATGCATCTTTAGCTCATTGTCACCATGACTGTGCTAGCATTTTATTTTGGCTTTAATTAATAAGTGAATGTCAATTTCCTAGCTGTTGTGGTGGGACTTGAATTTGTGTTGGATCCAACGTTACTAGTTATAGCATATAATCACTACACTAATATACCAAGCCACTACACTAACATGCTATTAGTTAAGTCTCTGTCCTTCTATCAAAAAATTAACCAATCTTTGTGCTCTCCAATCTACTGATAACCGTCAATAACAGTTAAGTAGATTAAAACTTTTTTTTTCCCCCATGTTCTTTATAAATTGCAGCGGGGGAAGAGGCCATGGATACCTCATCAGCAGATTTAGCAACAATACAGCCAGCACAGCTGTCGCAACAGGCACTGCAGACACTGGTGTCCCTTCAGTGCATTGTACCATTGGCTGAACTTGCACAACAAGACATAGAAAGAGCACGCCAGCAACAAGCTGCAGAGAGCAACCAGCCTTCCCGGCCGGCAGAGGCTCTAGCACCAGCAGATAGTCTCAATGACTCTATCTCGGAGACCAATGGACCACAGGAAATGCCCAATACAGTCTCAAGTGTCCAGATGCCTATTCAGAAGACCACAGGTATGTATGGTAAAATAGCTTTAGTTTTTCCTCTTCTGTTTGTCATCCAAAATTCTGCTGTCCGTATTCTAACTCATCAACGATTGCCCCTATTTTCACTGATTTCATTGGCTCTGGTTCAGATATAAAAATTTTTGTGCATCCATTCAAATTTCTGCTTGATCTCATGTCTTCGTCTATCTTAGAAATCTCCCCAGCCCTACAATCCTCAGACTTCTGCAGTCCCCAAATTCTTGTCATTCTGGGGTCCTGATTTTTTTTTCATTGCTTTACCATCGATGGCCACGCTTTGAACCGTTCAGAACCTAAGTGCTGAAATTCACTCGTGACTCCAACTCCTCTTCTTTTAATATACTCCTTTAAACCTCTTTTAGCTTTTTGTCATCTGTCCTAATGCCTCCTTATGTAGTTCAATATCAAATTCTGTGGTTTACATCCCTGTGCAATGCCATGGGATATTTTACTATAATAAATGCCACTTGTTGAGAGGATGTCATCGATAATGGTGCACCTTCACAAGAAGGGCATGGTGACATTTTGTCTGTGTTGTTTCACCAAATGGCTTGCTAAAAGTTTTGAACTGGCCACATAATGTGGATGAGGAGTCCAGTGTCAGCCAGATTAGGCAGAGATAGCAGCTTCCCAGCTGCAACACCGGTGAACTAGTTTGGGATTCCTGCTCTGCCCATGACTGCAAGAAACTGCAAAGGATCATGAATGTGGCCCAATCCATCATGCAAGCCTCCCATCCGTTGACGTGGTCCATACTTCCCACTGCCTGGGCAAAGCAGCCAGCATATAATTAAGGATCCCAT
Source organism: Prionace glauca (assembly GCA_037974335.1). Lineage (NCBI taxonomy): Eukaryota > Metazoa > Chordata > Chondrichthyes > Carcharhiniformes > Carcharhinidae > Prionace > Prionace glauca. Next base: position 153,768,502 of record CM075723.1, read on the forward strand.
GCACTTCGGACATTCTCTCTTCCGCCTCCTCCCGTCAGAAAAAAGATACAAAAGTCTGAGGTCATATACTAACCAACTCCTAACCAACTCCTAACTGCTTGACCATCAGACCTTTGAGTGGACCTACCTCGCAAATAAGTTGATCTTTCTGTACACCCTAGCTGTGACTGTAACCCTGCTTTCTGCACTCTTGTTTCCTTCTCTATGAAAGGTATGCTTTGTCTGAATACCACATAAGAAACAATACTTTTCACTGTATACTAATACATGCGACAATAAATCAAAACAATCTAATAGCTTCTGCCAGTGGACACTGGGTGAAAAGAAGTGACCACAGTGTGGTTTCACACGATGCTATGATGCAATGTGGTGACCCTGTGACTTTTATGTTGTTAGCCCAGTATCTGATACTGCAGTGGATAGGAAACCCTCACTGATTGGATAGTCCAGCATTTCAAAGTAGTGTTTTAGCTTGCAGTTAGTGCCATATATTTTTTTGCCAGAAACAGCAAGTGGGATGTTGGCTGCATACACATTAATGATTATGGGTACTTTAACCTTTAGTATAGTCTAAGTACACTCGTATGTGCACCAGTACAATAGATACATAAAAACCTAAAGTTTTAAAGTTTATTTATTAGTGTCACAAGTAGGCTTCTATTAACACAGCAATGAAGTTGCTGTGAAAATCCCCTAGTTGCCACAGTGTGGCACCTGTTCAGGTTCACTGAGGAAGAATTTAGCATGACCAATGCACCTAACCAGCACGTCTTTGGACTTTGGGAGGAAACTGAAGCACCCAGAGGAAACCCATGCAGATACTAGGAGAACATGCAGACTCTGCACAGACAGTGACCCATGCCAGGAATCAAGCCTGTGCTGTGAGGCAGCAGTACTAACCACTGTGCCACCTTGCACTATGTCCAAGCTGGACTGAGTAAAATTCTCACATTTTTCCCAAACGCACCTCCAGTTAGTTGCCTTTCTGTACTATGAATATCTCACAGACAGCAAAGCAGATTGTATCTATTGGAGAGATATGTTAAGTTTTGTCCTTTTCCTATTAGAGCATCCCACTGGGTTTTAACTGTCCCTGTTACTTTTTTAAAGTGTATATAAATGAAAATAATGATTTTGTTCCAAAAGCTACTTTAAAAAAAACTATTGCTCATGTAAAATATTTTTAATGTAGAAATCCAATGGGTTCACCACCGCCTTTTTGACGAATTAGGGGAGGGCAGTAGTTGAAGTACCTTTAACCTTTGGCACAGTTTAAATACACTTGTGTGCATCAGTACAATACATACATAAAAACTTTAAGTTTATTTATTAGTCACAAGTGAGCTCGTGACTAAAGTAGGCATGTATTCACAGGTTACTGTGAAAATCACCTTGTCACCACACTCCGGCGTCTGTTTGAGTATACTGAGGGAGAATTTGGCATGAACGATGCAGGCCTAGTCATTGCCACCCCATTCTGTGAAAGAAAAAGTAAAATAAAATGTTGTTGAATACCCTGGTGTTTTTATGTCTCCCTTCCTTCCTGACTAATTCATCCAAACACTTCATTCTGTCCAATCCTCCTTGGGCTGCTCCAGTGATCTTTTTCCTGAAGGTAACTTACTTATTCCCACTCTCCTCTGCAGCTTATCACTCATCTGCATGGGCATCACCTAACTGCTTGACCTACTTCTCATTTCTTGACTTCAACTTACTCAGCTTGGCGACATACCAGCTAGTAAGCATAATGGATGCAGATGTGAGACAAATATTTTCTTGAAATGGGGACTGAATTTCCATTCCATTACAGTGTGAGAATATTAAATGGGTGCTCAAACTGTGAGTGAGGGAAGTATTATAGGAAAAATAACTATTGCTTTCCTTTTATTACAGGTTTGGCACCATACACTTCCCTCTTAACATCATCAACCAACCAAATCTCAAGTCCAATGAAACTGCAGGCAGCCACTGCTTTAGCCCAAGTGGCCAATGGAATTGGCATTCCTGTGTCGGTAAGTGCTTCTGTAAAGGCAGGTAACTTAATATTATCGCCTCCCTTGTAAATTATGTACAACAATCTTGGACATTTCAAAATGGGCAGAATGAAAGTTAACAGAATGATTTTTATAAATACTTTTATGTGGTTCCTTATTTATAATGTGAAAGCATCTCAATTTCACACCATTAGTGAATGATGTTAGGAATTCTGAACAAGTGATTGGCTTTTAGTCTCTGGGACATGTATTCAGATCCAAAACAGATTGATGGGGTGGACGTTTCTTTCTACTGATACAAATGGTACTTCAGTCTGCATCCAGTACCTGTAGGGTTTGCAACGGAAAGCCAACTCAAATTCAAAGTGACAATGAAATTGTCCTGGTCAGTGAGCTATTGGTATCGCATAGGATGCAATGTAGCTGAAATATATCATTAAGCTGTAGCAGAGAAACTTTCCTGTTCGTTTAACTGTATTGGTCCTGACTCAGGATTACTCGAAATACTGGATCTCTGTCTAAGAAGGTATTGCGTTTCTCCAATACCCCTCATTCCTCGAGGGTGCTCAATGCAGAAAAACTGTAGTGGAAATGAAAAATCAAATATCTACCAAAACTAGTATTGTACAAAAAAATAAAAATATGTATGAAAAGATTTCCTTGAAGTCAGATAGAAATAGATGAGTATTAAGATTGAGCTGTTTCATCAATGTGATTTAATTAAGACTTGTTATTGAATAGCAGCTTATCAGATTCCTTTCCCTTGTTCTTCCCCACTCCCAAACAATAAATGATAAAATGCTTAACATGCTATAAGATACTGTGAAACAGCGAGCGATTTAAAGGCGGGTCTGGAAGTTCTTTTGTGCATGGTAGGGTTCCACAGCCTTCTAGAGCTGATTGATCAGTGATGTTGATTCATGGAGGAATATTAAACAGAATGCAGCCTAAAGTGGTTGACATGCTATTGCTATTGAATTACACTGGTCATTGTGTACAAAAAGCTACAGAACTCCTGCTTTGGACAAGGAGATTTTTAAAAATTCATCCTTTTGGGTAAACTGGGATTTTGCCTGTCCACCTGCAGCAAATCCTATGACTATTCAGTAGATGCCTTAGTGATTATTTACCAAACTTCGCTGGATTCTGGGGAAGTGCTGAAAGATTGGAAAACGGCTAATGTTACGCCGCTGTTTAAAAAAGGTAGCAGGCAAAAGGCAGGGAATTATAGGCCAGTTAGTTTAATGTCTATAGTTGGAAAAATGCTTGAATCCATCATCAAAGAAGAAATAGCGAGGCACCTAGAAAAGAATGGTTTGATAGAGCAGACGCAGCACGGATTCATTAAGGGGAAGTTGTGTCTGACGAATTTATTGCATTTCTATGAGGATGTGACTAGTGCAGTAGATAGAGGGGAACTGGTGGATGTGGTGTTTCTCGATTTTCAAAAGGCGTTTGATAAGGTGCTGCACAAAAGGTTGCTTCAGAAGGTTAGGGGGCATGGAGTTGGGGGTAAGGTTTTAGCGTGGATAGAGGATTGGTTGTCTAATAGGAGGCAGAGAGTTGGTATCAGTGGGTGCTATTCTGATTGGCGGTTGGTGACTAGTGGAGTGCCGCAGGGATCGGTGCTGGGGCCTCAGCTATTTACCATTTATGTAGATGATCTGGAGGAGGGAGCTGAGTCTAGGGTGACAAAATTTGCTGATGACACAAAGATAAGTGGAAAAGCAAATTGTGCTGAGGGTGTGGAAAGTCTGTAGAGGGATCTGGATAGGCTGAGCGAGTGGGCGAGGACCTGGCAGATGGAGTACAATGTTAGTAAGTGTGAGGTTATCCACTTTGGCAGAAATAATAGTGGGGATTACTATTGAAAGGGAGAAAAGCTGCAGCACGCTACGGTGCAGAGGGACCTGGGGATCCTTATGCATGAGTCGCAAAACCCAGTCTGCAGTGCAGCAGGTGATCAAGAAGGCGAATGGGATGCTGGCCTTTATAGCAAGGGGGATAGAATATAAAAGCAGGGAGGTCTTGCAACTGTACAGGGCACTGGTGAGGCCGCAGCTGGAGTACTGTGTGCAGTTTTGGTTGCCGCACTTGCACAGGATATCTTGGACTTGGAGGGAGTGCAGAGGAGGTTCACTAGGCTGATACCGGAGATGAGGGGGTTAGACTATGAAGAGACATTAAATAGATTGGGTCTGTACTCGTTGGAGTTTAGAAGGATGAGGGGGGATCTTATACAGATTTATAAAATAATGGAAGGGATAGATAGGGTAGAGGTAGAGAGATTCTTCCCACTCAGAAAGGACAGCAGGACTAGAGGGCACAGCCTCAAGATAAGGGGGAGGGGGGCTGCAGTTTAGAACGGAGTTAAGGAGGAACTTCTTCACTCAAAGGATGGTGAATCTCTAGAATTCTCTGCCTGTTGAAGTGGTGGAGGCTACCTCGCTAAATATATTTAAGTCACGAGTAGATAGGTTTTTGACAGACAAGAACATAAGAAATAGGAGCAGGAGTAGGCCAACTAGCCCCTCGAGCCTGCCCCGCCATTCAATAAGATCATGGCTGATCTGTCGTGGCTCAAGGGAATTAAGAGTTATGGGGAGAAAGCAGGAAAGTGGAACTGATCCACTTCAGATCAGCCATGATCTTATTGAATGGCGGGGCTAGCTCAAAGGTCTAGATGGCCTACTTCTGCTCCTATTTCTTATGTTCTTATGTTGTTCAAGGAACAAAGTATTCTGCTGACTGATATGCAACCATATCCCTCGACCGCACTAATATACTGAGCTGGCTTCTTATCTTCTGCATGTTACTGGAGTAAATGTTGGCATATTTGCCTAAATAAATAGGCACATAATTTCACTTGTTACGAGGTTCTGTGTGGCTAGTACTATATGGATGATTTATGATGAGTAGTTTATTTCACCACTACAGCATCTCTGCAAAATGGTGAGGCTCAAAATTCATCCCGACTTTTATGCTGCAGAACAGGATTTGGAGAACTGAAGGCAGACCACATAGAACATTACAGTACAGTGCAGGCCCTTCGGCTCTCAATGTTGTGCCAAACTATGCCCAATCCCGAGATTAAGCTATCCCCTCCCTATAATTCTGGAGTGCTCTATGTGCCTATCCAATAACCGCTTGAAAGTTCCTAAAGTGTCCGATTCCGCTGTCACAGCAGGCAGTCTATTCTACACCCCAACCACTCGCCGAGTGAAGAATCTACCTCGGCATGCCTCCTATATTTCCCACCATGAACCTTATATTATGCCCCCTAGTAACAACTACATCCATCCAAGGAAATAGTCTCTGCACGTCCACTCTATCTATCCCTCTCATCATCTTATAAACCTCTATTAAGTCGCCTCTCATCCTCCTCCGCTCCAAAGAGAAAAGCCCCAGCTCCCTCAACCTTTCTTCATAAGACCTACCCTCCAAATCTGGCAGCATCCTGGTAAATCTCCTCTGCACTCTCTCCAATGCTTCCACATCCTCCTTATAGTGAAGTAACCAGAACTGAACACGATATTCCAAATGTGGTCTCATCCAGTATAGTTGCAGCATAACCCCACGGCTCTTAAACTCAAACCCCCTGTTAATAAACACTGACACTCTATAAGCCTTCTTCACGGCTCTATCCACTTAAGTGGCAACCTTCAGAGATCTGTGGACATGAACCCCAAGATCTCACTGTTCCTTCACATTCCTTAGAAACCAGCCATTGAAGTTTGCATTCAAGTTTGTCCTACCAAAAAGAATCACCTCACACATAACAGCTGAAAGTCATGATCACAATTCTCAAACTCTGCCCCAGAGTTCAATGCTACGTGCCAGTGACCATGCAGCATTGGATAGAATATAATATAATGTTTCTGCCTGTCTGTAAATTTTGACAGCAATTGACATAGGTGCTGTCTTGGGATTCTGTTCTATCAAGAGACTCAGAGTTGAGGAAATTTCTTTGTATTGTTATTACCTGCAAAATTGACAGTAATAGATAAATGAAACAAAGAGAACATAACTAGGTAACGTGATGGAGTGGACAGGTAACATCCAGGCTGGTGTAATTTTAGTGTAGAGTCTAGAATGTATGGTGTGCATTGTTCAGCAAACTCCAGAAAAGGTATCAAAAGAGAAAATGCTGGAAAATCTCAGCAGGTCTGGCAGCATCCATAAGGAGAGAAAAAAGCTGACATTGAGTCCAGATGACCCTTTATCAAAGCTTTTTTCTTTTGGTTTCAGATTCCAGCATTTGCAGTAATTTGCATTTATCCAGAAAAGATATGTAGGACCTATGGATATTTTACAAAATTAAACATGCTAAATAAATTCAAGTTGTTTACCTAGGAGAGAAACCTTTGCTTGTGCACCTCATATCTTTTTAAAACAGAGATTTCTGGAAATGGTAGCAGATCTACCAGCATCCTTAAAATTGCAGGAATGTTGTCCAAAACGCTGCGCCTTCAGGACTGAGACCATGCCAGATTTCTCATTTTCCTGGATTTTGAATTACAACCAATTCCTTCAATACAGGCTTCATGAGGACAGAGAGAAGTGACTGATTTCTGATCCTCTCCCCAAAAGTGCCAGGGAATGTTGCAGTCGGAAGTGGAGGGGATCACCAACTCTGTCCCGTCAGTGGAACAGGCAACTTTGTATCCAGAGAATAGGGAGGGCCTGGAGGAAACCATTTTTAAACCATTGCAATGATTCTGGTCCTGTGTGTGCACATTACTCACTGATTCGATCCTCTGAGATCAGCCTGATTAAGGGATGTCTTCATTCTTCTGCCTACCTTGTTCTGGGAATAGTGCTTAGATTTCCCCAGAGGAAAACATCTGGTTTTTTGGACATCCAGACTTTGAGTATTTTACTTGTATATGGTCAACATTTCAGGTGTACACCCATTGTCAAAATTAAACTGCAGCATTTTCTTTCTGATCACTGCTGGCTTACCCTGTTTAATTTTTGAAGTCCTCCCTAGAAATCAAAAGCTGAGAACTTTGCAGGTGACCAGTGTTTTTAATGTGATTCCTCAGAAACATGATGCATCTACGCATACCCAGCCAAAACCAACAGCCAGGAAGGAACCCAATCAGTGGTATGATGTTGGTGTATTTAAAACTACAAGCACGGTGGTGGTGTCCTATTTCCTGCCTGCAGAGGGCTCCCAAGGAGAAGAGGTAAGATGTGTGTGCAAATGCTGTTGTTAAAGTGACCACACCCTTTATTGATGCTTCAAATATTGCCTGTTCTCTATAAGCGTACATTTAAACTGTAAAATATTTCAATACATTTTATCCCTCTTGCTGGTCTTCCTAAGACGAGGACTGTGCTGGGAGATGTTTCAAAGGGCACTCCGTTACTTATTCTGCTCTCAGCATTACCACCAAGTGGCTGCCCTTCATTTGTGAGCTCAAACATTGTGCATGAGCATACTGGGTGGGAGGGGAAAAGGGGTAGGTTTTGAAGCTTAAGGCTTTGCAGTGTCCCAATTTAGTGAGATTCATGAGGGATGAAAGTTGCAATCCTTCTGTTGTCTCCAGCTCAGTATTGCACAGCACCACAAGGCATATATCTGGTCTTAGCTATCTGGGACAAGGAGAAATAAATCTGTTATATATTATACTGAAATAAATTATTTTATTTATTTTTGGTGAAGATGTCTAAATTTGACCCACCTTTTTAGAAGAAAATGCAATTCTCTCTCCCCCTTATCAATTTCATAACACCAGTTTAAAGTCCAACAAGTTTATTTGGTTGCATGAGCTTTTGGAGCATTGCCCCTTCATCAGATGACTCACCGAAAGCTTGTGCCACCAAGTAAACCTGTTGGACTTTAACCTGGTGTTGTGAGACTACTTACTGTGCCCACCCCAGTCTAATGCCAGCAACTCCACATCACCCTTATCATTGCCATTGTTTTGTTTTCTATTTTTGGTATCAGTTATTCTGTAATGAACAAACAAAGTTTGTTTGTTTATTAGTCACAAGTAAGACTTGTGTTAACACTGCAGTGAAGCTACTGTGAAATTCCCCAAGTCGCCACACTCTGGGGTCTGTTCGGGTCAATGCACCTAACCAGCACGTGTTTCAGACTGTGGGAGGAAACTGGAACACCTGGAGGAAACCCAGACCTCCCTTAAGTAATGTAATTGCTCAGAGTTGTGTCAAATGTTATAGCACAAAAGCAAGCTACTTGGCCAAACTGGTCTTTCAGTATTTGTGTTCCGAATGGACTGCCTTCCAGCCATATCCTATTTCTTTTTCTTCTGTACTTATTTAGCTTCCCCTGAAATATATCTCTGCTGTTTGCCTCAACTACTCCACATGATCATGAATTGCACATTGCTACCGCTCTCTAAATAAAAGAAGTTTCTCCGGTATTCCCTGTTGGATTGATTTGTGATTGTCTCCTGATCCCTAATTTACTGTGTCCCCCTGTAATCCCAATAAAACCACATCGGAATTTTTAAGGCTACTATTAGGTCATTCCTTCAGTCTTTTGAGAAGCCTGTTCAGCCTTTTCTGATGAGTATAACCTGACAGTTCTAGTATTATCTGAAAGGACAGTTATGATGTTTTTACGCCTTGTATTCCATTGTTGCAGCTAATTAGATGTGATAGACAGGGAAGGTATATTCATTCTCCATTCAAACGATGTCGAAGCACTGGTTCAGAAGTGCAATCTTTTACATCTATTATTAATCATCTGAATTCTTCTGCATCGTGGCATTTTAAAAAACAGCTTTTTATTAATTTAGGGTGTGTCACCTAAGAACTTATCAGCTGAAAGTTTGTTTAAAAACCCCCTTGCCTTTTATGTCAGAAGGTTAAATGCTAAATGTAATTTATCATGGAGAAATGTGAAGCAAAGTATTTTGGGTGATAAAAATACAAAACATAGGAATGCACATTTAATGTAAAACAGTGAAAGGTTAAGGGTTTTATCCCTATTGTAAGCTTGAGCATGTAATCTAGGCTGACAACTTCAGTGCAGTACTGAGGAGTACTGCTTTGCCAGAGATACCATCCTTTGGATGAATATAGAACATAAGCAATGGCTTTACCTCCCTGCTTGAGTGGAGTAAAATATTCATATATCACTGAAGAAAATGAGGATGTTCTCAGTGTCCTGGCCAGCATTCTGCCCTTAGCATGAACCAGTGAGTACATGTAGAAATCCAAAACATGAGATTCTTGTTAATAAGTTCAAAAAGGAATTCAAGTAATGTTCCTTTACCCATAGATATTAGAAAGAGGAACGTAACATAAGGAATAATTGAGATGAAAAAACTTGCAGGGAAACTAAATGAGAGTGGAGGAGAATGGAAGCAAGAGGAACAGAAGACTATGCTGATAGTGTTAGATGAAGTTGGGTAGAAGGAGGCTCACTTGGAGCTCAAGTGCTAGCAGATAGTTGGGCTAAATGATCTGTTTTATACTGTAAACATAGTGTAGCCTGGGAACTTTTATGAGCAGAGCATTTTGTGTGTTGAACCTTTGTAAAAGAAAGTGAAATCAATTTAGATTCAATCAATATGATGTTATTTTCCCACAGGATGGAAGTGGAGATAACATCCCAGATCACAGCAATCTGAAGACTGTGAAGCTGCAGTCGGGCACTGCCTATAAATTTCGAGTAGCCGGCATAAATGCTTGTGGTCGGGGTCCATTTAGTGAAATTTCAGCCTTCAAGACCTGCATGCCAGGATTCCCAGGTGCACCATCTGCCATCAAGATAAGCAAGGTTAGTGATGATCGTTTTAAACTAAGTTGTTTATCTAAATCTTGACTCTAACTGGAATGGCCTTTGAATTATTCAAAGTGTTTTCCTGTTTCAGTGACCTTGCACTTGGTTTCTCTTGGGTGCTGCTCCAGTTTGTTCTTTGAGTTATCAGCAACGTTAGAGGTATTTTCAGAGGAGAAATTTCAGTGTAGGGCAGAGGGGCTTTCAGACCCTGTGTTTTTCAGATGCCTGAGATTTCCTGTGTTCATCTTTAGCTGGGTTTGTCTTAAATAGAGTTCGCTGATTCTAAACCTCTTTACTTTTACCTGTTCGTGAATTTACTATCATCTTATTTCTGTTGCTTTAGCAAGCACTGCTGATACTACTACTGGACTGGCCTTTTACCCATTCATATATGTGCTCTCTAAAGTGCTTCCAGCCTAACCACAGTTGATCATATTTGTTAGGTAAGGGGATTAATAATTACAGAATCCAGGGAAGTAGATGGAGTTGAGATAAACAGTCTCATAACACCAGGTTAAAGTCCAACAGGTTTATTTGGTAGCAAAAGCCTCTTACTGTATTTATCCCAGTTCAACGCCAGCATCCACGTTGAGATATACATTAGCTTTGATCTAAATGAATGATGAATCAGGTTTGAAGAACTGAATGGTCTTCTCCTGTTCTTATGATACAGACTTGTATATTCTCAAGTTTGTGTTCTCCTGAAGTTATTTTTCGTGTCAGCCTAGCCAGTTATTTGACTGGTATCGCAGCGGAGTTCAATCTTATCTATGTATGATGATGGTTTATGTATTTTTAGCAAAGGATGTTGGATGAGAATTGTGAGCCCTGATTGATTTCTCCCAACCACATCCAGAGGCATAGAGCCATGCTGAGGCTACCATCTGACTGAGACTGACTGTTTGTTTCTTGTAACTTCTCTATTCAGCCAAGACCATAATCCTGCTCTTGCTGAGCATTTACTAAACCAGGAATGATTTGATCAAGAAAAGTAAATAAACAGTGTAATCTGTACTCCCTGCATTACAAAAGTGGATATCATTTTCAGTCCTCTATCATTCATTCCATTTTTCAAAGCTTGTATGACTCTGAAGAGTTTGAAAGCAGAAGAAGCTGATACTGCAAACTTTTGATCCACTAAAGGAAAGATTGGTGACAATGAAGAAAGTTATCTCCAATTGCAACAGAATCTTGATCAATTGGGCCAGTGGGCTGACAAATGGCAGATGGAGTTTAATTTAGATAAATGTGAGGTGATGGATTTTGGTAGATTGAACCAGGGCACTTATTCAGTTAATGTTAGGGCGTTGGGGAGAGTTACAGAACAAAGAGATCTAGAGGTACATGTTCATAGCTCGTTGAAAATGTTGTCACAGGTGGACAGAGTGGTGAAGAAGGCATTTGGTATGCTTGGTTTCATTGGTCAGAACATTGAATACAGGAGTTGGAGCGTCCTGTTGAAGTTGTACAAGACATTGGTATGGCCACATTTGGAAAACTGTGTACAGTTCTGGTCACCCTATTATAGAAAGGACATTATTAAACTAGAAAGAGTGCAGGAAAAATTTACTACGATGCTACCTTGATGGATTGAGTTATGAGGAGAGGCTGAATCGACAGGGACTGTTGTTCTCTGGAGCGCAGGAGGCTATGGGGTAACCTTATAGAGGTCTATAAAATAATGAGGGCATAGACAAGGTAGATAGTCAATATCTTTTCCCAAAGGTAGGGAAGCCTAAAACTAGAGGGCAAAGGTTTAAGGTGAGAGGGGAGAGACACAAAAGTGCCCAGAGGGGCCATTTTTTTCACATAGAAGGTGGTGAGTGTCTGGGACAAGCTGACAGAGGTAGTAGTAGAGGCGGGTACAATTTTGTCTTTTAAAAAGCATTTAGGTAGTTACAAGGGTAATATAGAGGGATATGGGGCAATTGGGACTAGCTTAGGGTTTTTTTTTAAAAAGGGCAGTGTGGACAAGTTGGGCCAAAGGGCCTGTTTCCATGCTGTAAACCTCAATGGCTCTAATATTCATGTGCATTTCCTATGCAAGTAGGAACTTGCATTTTGTATATCGCCCTTCACAACCTTAGGGCATTCTAAATCACCTTTTACTTTGCATGCAAAACAATGACCACATGACAAATGCAGCAACCAATTTATGGAGCGAGGTTTCACTAATGACACAAAAAATAAATGACCGCTTCAACTGTTTGGGGCGAATGCACAGATGAGAGCAGTGGGAAAATAAATCCTCTAATCTTGAATAGTGTCATGGAATCTCTGCATCCACCTGGCCTAGACTTGATGACCCATCTGATAAGACTGACAGTGCACTGCCTCAATATCATATTGGGATTATGAGCTTGGATACCTTAAGTCCATGAATCCAGAGGTATCTGAGTTACTAATATTCTTTGCAGGAAAGAAAATTTGCTATCCTTATCCAGTCTGCTCTATATGTGACTCCAGACTGCCACAACAATGTGGTTGTCCATTATAAGTCAGTTTTTGAGAGTATTTGAGCTGTTTAGTTGTCAAGGCAGCTCACCATCAGCTACTCGCTGGCAGTTGGGGATGGCAATAAATGCTGGCTCAGTCAGCCTTGCTCACATCCCATAAATGAGTAAATGTAAAAGATCTGATTCCGAGATGAAGTGCCATCATTGGCTTCATTTGATCACTGCTTGCACTGTGAGTGTGACAGAGCAGTATCATTCTGAGAGTATCTTAGCAAGAAGAGAATAAGCGGTTTATTAATAATGTTTTAAACCATTGGTTAACGGTATCATGGAAGTGAAAGATCAAGCATACTGATCACTTGACAAAAGGAGCATTTAGATATTAAATCAATCCATGTAACCAGATTACATTGCAATGTTCTGTATTGTACCGGTTGTTAGCGATGGAAAGGTGGTAGGACTGGAGGGTCTTAATGACATTACTGTTACTAGAGAGGCGGTGCTCGACAGACTGGAGGGGCTGATTGTGGACAAGTCCCCAGGACCGGATGGAATGCATCCGAGGGTTCTGAAAGAAATGGCGGAGGTTATAGTGGATGCATTGGTGGTTATTTTCCAGACATCGCTGGATTCCGGGGAAGTGCCGGAAGATTGGAAAACGGCTAATGTTACGCTGTTGTTTAAGAAGGGTGCCAGGCAAAAGGCAGGGAATTATAGGCCGGTTAGTTTAACGTCTGTGGTAGGTAAAATGTTAGAATCCGTCATTAAGGAGGAAATTGCGAGGCATCTTGAAGGGAATTGCTTGATAGAGCAGACGCAGCACGGTTTCATTAAAGGGAAGTCATGTCTGACAAATTTACTGGAGTTCTATGAGGATGTGTCTAGGGCGGTGGATAGAGGAGAGCCGGTGGATGTGTTCTTTCTGGATTTTCAGAAGGTGTTTGACAAAGTACCTCATAAGAGGTTATTGCAGAAGGTCAGGGGACTTGGAGTTGGGGGTAGGGTGTTAGCGTGGATAGAGGATTGGAGGCAGAGAGTGGGGGTCAGTGGGTGCTATTCGGATTGGCGGATGGTGACTAGTGGAGTTCCCCAGGGGTCGGTGCTGGAGCTTCAGCTTTTTACCATTTATATAGATGATCTGGAGGAGGGAACCGAGTGTAGGGTGTCGAAATTTGCTGATGACACCAAGATTGGGGGAACGGCAAATTGTGCGGAGGGTGTGGAGAGTCTACAGAAGGATCTAGATAGGCTGGGCGAATGGGCCAGGAAATGGCAAATGGAATTTAATGTTGGCAAGTGTGAGGTGGTCCACTTTGGTAGGAAGAATGGTGGGAAGGACTATTACTTACGGGGCAAAAAACTGCAGCAGGCGACGGTGCAGAGGGACCTCGGGGTCCTTGTGCATGAGTCGCAAAAACCCAGCTTGCAGGTGCAGCAGGTGGTCAGGAAGGCTAATGGGATGCTGGCCTTCATAGCAAAGGGGATTGAATATAAAAGTAGGGAGGTCTTGCTGCAGCTGTATAGGGCATTGGTGAGGCCGCAGCTGGAGTACTGTGTGTAGTTTTGGGCGCCGCACCTGCGCAAAGATATTTTGGCCTTGGAGGGAGTGCAGAGGAGGTTTACTAGGCTGATACCGGAGTTGAGGGGGTTGAGCTATGAGGAGAAGCTGAATGAACTAGGCTTGTACTCGTTGGAGTTTAGAAGAATGAGGGGAGATCTCATTGAGACGTATAAGATGATGAATGGGATGGATAGGATAGAGGTGGAGAGACTCTTCCCGCTCAAAAAAGACAGTAGGACTAGGGGGCACAGCCTCAAGATAAAGGGGGGGCGTTTTAGAACGGAGTTGAGGAGGAACTTCTTCACTCAAAGGGTGGTGAATCTCTGGAATTCTCTACCCGTTGAAGTGGTGGAGGCTGCCTCGCTAAATATTTTCAAGAAGCGGGTTGATGGGTTTTTGATAAGAAAGGGGATTAAGGGTCATGGGGAGAGGGCCGGAAAGTGGAACTTAGCGACAGATCAGCCATGATCTTATTGAATGGCGGGGCAGGCTCGAAGGGCCAGATGGCCTACTCCTGCTCCTATTTCTTATGTTCTTATGTACTAGAGGGTTTAGACAATTGTTTCAGAGTTTAATTGAACAGGATTGATAAACTTGGGTGTGTTTTATTTTGCAGGTTGCTGAAGGTGCACAACTCTCCTGGGAGCCTCCTGCTGTCACTTCCGGAAGCATAATTGAATACTCCGTGTATCTGGCACTTCCGGGGTCGCAGGCAACAGACCCCAAGCCCGCAGGGACTTCCCATCTGCTCTTTGTCCGTGTTTACTGTGGGCCTGTTCCCAGCTGTCTAGTATCTTCATCCAATCTAGCAAATGCACACATTGATACGACCACAAAGCCTGCTATAATCTTTAGGATAGCAGCCAAGAATGAGAAGGGCTATGGACCAGCCACCCAGGTCAGGTGGTTACAAGGTGAGCTGGGATGATTCATTATCTTGTACCCAGAGTGAGGAAGAATTTGTATAAGCATGACTGACCCAGAGATTATAGCAACATCTTGCATTTGGCTTTAAATCATAGAATCCCTACAGTGCAAAAGGAGGCCATTTGGCCCATTGAGTCTGCACCGACTTTAAAAGCATCTAACCTAGCCCCCACCCCCAGCCTTATCTCCATAACCTTGCACATATACCATGGCTAATTCACTTAACCTACATGTCTTTGGACACTAAAGAGGCAATTTATCAAGGCTAATCCACCTAGCCTGCACATAGAACATAGAACATTACAGCACATACAGGCCCTTCGGCCCTCGAGTTGCGCCGATCACATCAACCCCACCAATCTATAGACCTATCTATAACCCCCAATCCCATTAAACCCCATATACTCATCCAGAAGTCTTTTAAAAGACCCCAGCGAGTTCGCCTCCACCACCGATGACGGCAGCCGATTCCATTCACTCACCACCCTCTGAGTGAAAAACTTACCCCTAACATCACCTCTGTACTTCCCTCCCCGCACCTTAAATCTGTGTCCTCTCGTAGCGACCATTTCAACCCGGGGAAATAGCCTCTGAGAGTCCACCCTATCTATTCCTCTCAACATTTTATAAACTTCTATCAGGTCGCCTCTCAACCTTCGCCTCTCCAGGGAAAAGAGTCCCAGCTCCCTCAACCTATCTTCATAAGGCATGCCTTCCAGTCCAGGCAACATCCTTGTAAATCTCCTCTGCACCCTTTCAATAGCTTCTACGTCTTTCCTATAGTGAGGCGACCAGAACTGCGCACAGTACTCCAAATGAGGCCTGACAAGGGTCCTGTAAAGTTGCAGCATTACCTCCCGACTCCTAAACTCAATCCCTCGATTAATGAAGGCCAGTACACCATATGCCTTCTTGACCACCTCCTCCACCTGCGAGGCCGATTTAAGAGTCCTGTGGACCCGGACCCCGAGATCCTTCTGCTCTTCAACGCTACTAAGACTCCTGCCCTTGATAGTGTACTCGTTCATCCCGTTGGTTCTGCCGAAATGGATGACTACACATTTATCCGCGTTGAAGTCCATCTGCCACTTCTCCGCCCATTCCTGCATCCTATCTATGTCCTGCTGCAACTTTTGGCATCTTTCCAGACCATCCACAACACCACCGACCTTCGTGTCATCAGCGAACTTGCTAACCCATCCCTCCACTTCCTCATCCAGGTCATTTATGAAAATGACAAACAGCAAGGGTCCCAGAACAGATCCCTGGGGCACCCCACTGGTGACTGACCTCCATTCCGAAAAAGACCCATCCACAACCACTCTCTGCCTTCTGCAGGCAAGCCAGTTCTGGATCCACAAGGCCAAAGGCCCTTGGATCCCATGCCCTCTCACCTTCTCAAGAAGTCTTGCATGGGGGATTTTATCAAACGCCTTGCTGAAGTCCATGTACACTACGTCCACGGCACTTCTTCGTCAATGTGTTCAGTCACATTATCGAAGAACTCAACTAGGCTCGTAAGGCACGACCTGCCCTTGACAAATCCATGCTGACTATTCCTGATCATGTCAAACCTCTCCAAATGCTCGTAAATCTTGTCCCTCAGAAGCCTCTCCATCAGCTTACCAACCACTGAGGTCAGACTCACCGGGCGGTAATTTCCCGGGCTATCTCTGTTCCCTTTCTTGAAAATAGGGACTACATCCGCAATCCTCCAATCTTCCGGAACCTCGCCCGTCTCCATTGACGACAGAAAGATCATCGCCAGGGGCTCTGCAATCACTTCCCTGGCCTCCCACAGTATCCTGGGGTACATCCCATCTGGTCCCGGCGACTTATCTATTTTGATAGAATTCAAAAGTTCTAATACATCCTCCTCCTTAATGTCCACGTACTCAATCTTTTCCATCTGCTGCAAGTCCATAGCAAGATCTCCCAAATCAGCTTCCACTGTGAATACTGAGGCAAAGTACTCATTAAGCACCTCCGCCATTTTTTCTGGTTCCACACTGACCTTTCCCCCTTCACCTTTTATAGGTCCTATCCTTTCCCTTCTCACCCTTTTACCTTTCACATATTTATAGAAGGCCTTGGGATTTTCCTTAATCTTACCCGCCAAGGTCTTCTCATGACCCCTTCTGGCTCTCCTAATTTCCCTTTTAACCTCCTTTCTACAGTCCTTATATTCTTCAAGATCCTTAACCTCTCCTAGTTCCCTGAACCTTTTGTACACCTTCCTTTTCCTCCTGACTAGGTTCAACACAGCCTTCGTGCACCACGGTTCCCGCGACCTACCAAAACCCCCTTGTCTCATCGGAACATTGTCATGCAGAGCGCCAGACAAACATTCCTTGAATATCCGCCACCTTCCTTCGGTACTTTTCCCTAAGAACGCCTCCTTCCAGTTTATTTGTCCAAGTAACTGCCTGACTTCATCGTATCTCCCCTTACTCCAGACAAACACCTTCCTAGCCTGCCTGATCCTATCTCGTTCCAATGCAATTGTGAAGGAGATAGAATTATGGTCACCATTCCCAAGATGCTCTCCTACCGAGAGATCCATCACCTGCCCTGCTTCATTCGCCAGTACCAGGTCAAGTACAGCCTCTCCCCTCGTAGGCTTGTCCACATACTGTGTCAGGAAACCTTCCTGAACACACCTAACAAACTCCTCTCCAGCCAAACCCCTTACCCTAGGGATATTCCAGTCGATGTTTGGGCAATTGAAGTCTCCCATCACGACAACTCTGTTTTTAATACATTTCTCCAGAATTTGGTTCCCTATCTGCACTTCAACTTCCCTGTCACTGTTGGGCGGCCTATAGAATAACCCAGCAAAGTTTTCGACCCTTTGCTGTTCGTAACTTCCACCCACAGAGACTCTGTAGAAAGTCCCTCCACGGCATCCTCTTTCTCTGCAGCCATGACACTGTCCCTGATTAACAGTGCCACTCCACCACCTCTTCTGCCAGCCTCCCTGTCCTTCCTGAAACATCTGAAACCTGGCACCTGAAGTACCCAGTCCTGTCCCTGAGACATCCAAGTCTTCGTAATGGCCACCACATCACATTCCCAAGCAGCTATCCACGCCCTAAGCTCATCTACCTTATTTACTATACTCCTTGCATTAAAATATACACACTTCAGCCCCTCAGTCTGGGTACTTCCCTTCTCCACCCCCTGTCTAACCTCCCTCCCATATTGCCTGCGGTCCTCCCCTACCTTTAAAGTAGGATTGTCTTTGGATTGTCAGAGAAAACCAGAGCATTCTGAGAAAACCCCACACAGATACTGGGAAAACATGCAAGCTCCACACAGTCACCCAAGGCCAGTATCAAACCTGGGTCCCTGGCACTGAAGCACTAGCGTTTACCCTCGTAAAATATTGCAGGTCACTTAATGGAGCATCCTTCAGCAGAATTGGATACTAGGACGCACCCATGATAATAGGATAAGTGTTCAAAAGGTTAGTCAAGAGAAGTAGGTTTTCATGTGCATCTTAAGAGGTTTAGGAAAGAAATTCCTAAGGCCCAGGCCAAATAGCACCAAATATGTTTTGTACTCTCAAGTTGATTTTCTGGAAAAGCGAATCCAGGGATTTGGAGAAATGATGAGCAAGTAGAATTGAAGTATAGATTATCTAGGATTAATGCAATAGTGGAACCAGCTCAAAAGCAGAATGGCATATTCCTGTTTTATTTATTCAGAAAATATTTATTTGTGCTTTGGGTACAGTTCCATTGTCATTCTTCACCCTTTACTACCTCACCTCAGTGAAGCCAAGACTCTGGGGGAGCCGAAAACAATGTATCATTTGATTCCATGTTTAGTTCAAATTCCTTTCATGCTTTCAGATTGAGTAAATTATTTCAGGTTAAATGGGAACCTATTGGTACAGGATGCTGTATCTGCAAAAAAGCTGGGTGAATGTTTCAGTTTTCTCTCCTTTCTTCCCTCCTGGCCCCTCTGAGCTCATCTTATCTATGTGACCGATCTCCTGTTCTCTACATCTCATTTCCATTCAAATGCTGACCACCCAGCATGCCCTCTTCCTCCCATGTTAGCCAATATTAATATTCTCTCCTCAGGTTCTGGTCCTCTCTTCAAATCTACCATCACCATGCCTCTCCTCAAACACTAGCCCTCGGCCTCTTTGTCCTCTCAAGCTACTCCTCCATCTCCAGCCTCACTTTCTTCTCAAGTCTTTTGAAGGTGTTCTTGCCTCTCAAATCTGTTCCCATCTTTCCTGGAACTCCAGATTTGAATCCCATCAATCATATTGCTATTTGCCACAGTACTGAAGCAGCTTATATCAATTTCACCAATTACATTTTGCACGACTGTGGCAAAAACAGATTATCCCTTTTCGTTCTCCTTTACCTGTCTATGACACAATTAAGTACACCATCATCTCTCCACCTGGTTCTATTTATCTAATTGAACTTGGAGAATCACTTGCAACTGTAACAGCATCTCTTTCTGCTCCCACATCGTTACCTCTGTTCTCCCCCAAAGATCTATCTTTGTACCCTCTTCCTATTTCTGATCTGCATGCTGCATTTCGGTGACATAAGCCCATGCTTGCTGACCTAGACTGGCTCCTGGTTAAGTAGTGCCTTGGCCTTTTTTTAAAATTCTCATCCTTGTTTACAAATCCTCTTGTTGCCTTGCAACCAAACGCAATCATTTCCTCCAGCTCTCCAACCTTCTTGAAACACCAGCATCCTCTAATTCTGGTTTCTTGAGCACCCTGTTTTGAATCACTCCACAGCTGGTGACCGTATAGTTTAGCTTCCGAGGTTCTAAGCTTTGGAATTGTCTCTTACACCCTTCCACCTCTCTGCTATATTCCCCATTTTAAGACACTCCTTAAAACCTACCTTTTTAATTCATTTTTACAGGATGTGTAGGTGGACATTTATTGCCAATTCCTAATTGCCCTTGAAGGTGGTGGTGAGCTGCTGCCTTGAATGACTGCAGTCCATGTGGTGTAGGTACACCCACAGTGCTGTTAGGAAGGAAATTTTAGGATTTTAACCCAGCGACAGTGAAGGAATGGTGATATATTTCCAAGTCAGGGTGGTAGTGACCTTTAACAAAGCTTTTGGTCGTCTCCTTACATGGCTTGTTAAACCTGGTTTTACAATGCCTCTTGAAGCAAGCACCATGGACTGTTTGATTATAGTAAAGATACTTAAATATAAGTTGTTTTTGGTGAGAGCCTTCATTCGAAATGAGGGATCACTGGAACATGTCATTCTGTCTTTGCTATGTTCTGTGCACTTGGCTTATTTTTTCTAATTTTCACAAAATTTTCTAATGTTGAAATACCATTGTGTGGATTTGTTTTTGAAGAGAAGTGCTTTTTATCTGTCTCATTCATGTTTGAATTTAGATCAGATTGTTTGTGAATCTTAATTGTCTTACTTTGATCCTTTAAACATAAAATGCTCTCAGCTTGTGGGTTTTAATTCTCATCTCGCCTTGCATCAAGCTGTCAAGTTTTTGTAGGATTTCCTGTCTAATTTGTACAGTGTCAAGTATTTGTGCATGTTTGTAGTTATTCACCTTGTGGCATTTCTCCAAGAGGAAGATGACTGAGTAGGAGGTTTTATTTACAGGCTGATTTTAGGGTCTCCTGCGATTTCAATGAATGTAGAACTGACCCACTGTCTGACCCACTGTTCCCCACTGGTTACTCACTTAGGTATCTGAGTAGACTGGTAAAAGACAAAATTGCATTTAGGTAGCATCTTCCACTAACTCAGAGCATCCAAAAGAGTTTTGCAGCAAATAGTATTGGTATAATGTAGGAATAATGACATGTAGAAATGAAGGAGGCAGTCACAATACTGGTAGTGTATTATACACATCGCCCCCCACACCGCCTCCACCCCCAAAGAGTCAGCAGGAAATAGAGAAGCAAATATATAAGACAGTTCAGAGAGGTGTGTAAGAATAATAATTGAATAATTATACTTGGGGATTTCAACTTTCCCAACAATAATTGATATAGTCAGAGTATAAATGATTTAGAGGGGGTAGATTTTTTGAAATGTATCCATGGAAGATTTTTAGAACAATATGTAGAAGGCCCAACAAGGGATGGTGTATTGCTGCATCTGATTCTGGGGAATGAAGCTGGACAATTGTTCCATGTGTCAATGTGGGAGTATTTTAGTGATAGTGATTACAACATGGTACTCCACTTCAGTCTACACTCAGGAAAAGGAGAGTGTAGGTAAAGGATTCATGAAAAGAGACTGAGAGGGACTTGCATGTTTTGACATAGGAAATTGGGAGGTTTTAGAGGCTCTGAGGGGCTTAAAAATGGACAAATCCCCTGGCCTGAATAAATTGCATCCCATGCTACTGACAAATTGCAGTGGCTCCAATGCAAATTTTTAATTCCAATCCGGCTGCAAGGTGGATAATGTGGTTCCACTTTTCAAGAAGGGAGATAGAGAGGAATCAGGAAGTTACAAACTAGTGAGTCTCATGTCAGTGATTGGGAAACTATTGGAGAAAATTCTGACGGAGATATTAATATCCACTTGTAAAGGTATGGATTAATTAGAGATTGTCAGCATGGCTTTGTCAGAGGGAGGTCATGCCTCACAAATTTGTTGGAATTATTGAAAATGTGATCGTGTGTGGACGAGGAAGGTTCAGTTGATGTCATTATATGGATTTTAGCAAAGCTTTTGACAAGGTCCCACATGGGAGACTGATTTGAGAAGGTTAAAGCACAAGGAATTCAGGGAAATTTGGCAAGATGGATCAGAAACTGGCCTAGTAATAGGACAAAGTAGTAGAAGACTGCGATTGGATGCCATGTCCAGCAGTGTGCCACAAGGATGAATATTGGAGCCCTTATTGTTTGTTATCTACATTAATGATGTAGATGAAAATGTGCAGGGAACGTTAAGCAAGTTTGCAGATGACAAGAAGATTGATCGAGTGGTTAATAGTTAAGAAGATGGTCATAGGTTACATAAGATGGGCAGAGCACTGGCAGCTGGTATTTAACCCTATTGAATTCGAGTTGATGCACTTTGGAAGAAGAAACAAGACGAAGGAGTATTTAATGAATGGCAAGACACTGGAAGCTCAGAGGAACAGAGGGATCTTGAGGTGATTAATCACAGATCCTGGAAGTGGTCAGAGCAGGTGATAGGATTGTTAAGAGGCATATAGAACACTTGCTTTTATCAGTCTTGACATAGCATAAAAGAGCAAGGAAGTAATGTTGGAATTGTACAGAGTGTTGATTAGGCCACAGCTGGACTTGTGTATGTAGTTCTGGTCACCTCACCATAGGAAGGGTGTGATTGCTCGGGTGGGGGGGTACAGAGGAGGTTCACCAGGATGTTGCTTGAAATGGAATAATTGAGCTATAAGGAGAACTAAATAGCCTTTGATTGTTTTCTTTAGAGCAGAGAAGGCTGAGGGGACAAGATTGAAGTGTGTAGGGGCACAGTTTCAGAGTAAGGGGCAGGAGATTCAGAGGGGTTTGAGAAAACAAAATTTCACTCGGGAATGCACTGCCTGGAAAGGGAGTGGAGGCAAAAAACCTTACAACCTTTAAAAAATATTTGAAGAAGCACTTGTCCCATATCATTCAATGTTATGACATTTCAAGTGCAGGAAAATGGGATTAGCGCACCTTTAGTAGTAGGTAGTTAATATTGGTGCAGAGTCGATGGGCCTTTTCTGTACTTTATATCGGAATGGGGAGAACTCTTGTTCTTATTCAAAATAAAGCAGTGGGATCTTTTGCCATCCATCCCAAGAGGACCGACAAGACTTTGGTTTAACACCTCATCTGAGAGACTGCACCTCTGACAGTGTAGCACTTCAGAGTCAGCCTGGATTATGTCCTTAAATCTCTGGAATGTGATTAGAACCCGCAGCCTTCTGACTAAGGCGGCAATGCTACATGCTCAGTATTGGCTGGCACCTAAAGTTAGCTTGTAGCGATGGCTGTTGGAAATATTGGTTCTAACAAGTTTTTATTTTGTTTTGAAGATGCCAGCAAAGATGGGGCAAGGCCTGCAACCAAGCGTTCTGTTGATGAGTAAGTATTTTGTGTTGTGGGAGCTCCTTTCATTGAAAATGGAATTTAGGCTCATTTGATGCTTCCTCTATTAAAGAACTGAGTGCGTATTGACCCAGCAAGTCATTGAATCAGTGACGTTGCGGTGTTAGCAGATAATTTGAAGGCAGTGGACTTTGGGAAAATACATTGTAATAAGGAATGTTCTTAGGATGGAATTAATGCAAATTGAAACAGTGTAAAGGGACCTTTACTCTGTATCTAACCCCATGAGGTACCAGTCCTGTCTAACTAAAGGGCTTATTGAACTCAATGCCCCACTCCTGTTCTGGGCTGGAATCAGATCAAACCAATTGCAGCCAAAGGTAACATGCTAATTCCTTATACCATCCAATTTACCCCCTTGCAAGAATAAAGGCTGATTTCATTCTGTCACTTGTTTTTGTGTCTGATTCTTGATCCTGGATGTCAACAGGCTGTTAGCTGTGGAGTAAATCCCAGTAAAAAGTCTGACAACACCAGGTTTTAGTCCAACCGATTTATTTGATAATATTCTCACAAGCTTTCGAGGGGGCTGCCTCTTCGTCAGGTGAATGGAGATCCCAGCCAAGCCTGACCCTATTAAGAAAAGGTCATACCAGTAGTGAAAAATGATGGGGAATTTATTTTGCCTCTTTCCCTGTATTGATGATTTGTAATGCCTGTGCTGCTGCCAAACCTGAGATCAGCTAACATGGCTCACACCAGGGGCACCTGTGATCTGTGCAGCTTGGCAGCTCAGACCTTCTTTAAATACATCTTTCAAACAGGTTAGCAGCAAGAATTGCAGACACCACAATATTTATGTGGTCCAGGAGATGGTGAGCTAATGCCATGCATAGGTTTGTTGGGTGGTGTTCTGGAAAGAAGTTCAAATGGACCCAAGTGTCTTCATTTTGATCTGTCATATGAAGGGTTTAGCCTTACTCATTGAGTAACTCATTTGCGGCTGTTTATAAGAAGGCAGAAATGTAATGTTCCTTTTGTAATTTTCCTTTTTTTCTCTTTTTCTTCATGGAAACAGCAAGCTAATAAGTGTGAACAAGAAGTCTAAGGGAGGTGCATCCTAAATCCCAGATGCATTGCAAACTTTGGCCTTTTTATTTTAAATAACTAAGAACTCAAGTAATGCAGAATCTACCTTGGTATATCGGCACACCACCCAGCAGCAGGATTTTGCTTCAGAGAACAAAGTCCTTACTTCTATTATTCTTCATTTACGAGGACAAGAATCTCATTTGAAAGTACCTGCATTGAACTGATGGTATTATTTGAAGGAAAGGCACCCTGTTGTATTGAAGTGCATTTACCTGCCAAATGATCCAAATCGCCAAAACAAATATTACTGATATTTCTCATCCAAGTTGGAACTTATTTTTAATTTTTCTCCTCCACCCACCCCCAGCAGCTGTTTTTGAAGCAGCACATGTTTCTTTCTGCATATCTCACAACCGTCTCTAACTCTTCTTACTTTGGCAACTTGCAAATCTTGAGACCAGCGAGCACAGCCAGCATTATCAACCATGTTGCAGCCTTTAATAAGGCATCATCATTTGGAACTGCAAATAACTTCCCTCCAGTGGACTCGGTTTACAAGCTTTTTCCCTTCTTCTGAGGAATGGGGTTGGTCTCCTTTTCTCTCCGTTGTTGTGTCTGTCTTCTCCCTCTTCTTTTCCTTTTCCCACTCAAAAACCTCCATGTAATTAATTATGTATTATTAATACCTTCAAATCCTCAGCTGAAAACATATTTCTGTACAAACATCATCTCCACCTGTAACATTTTCGTGTGTGTGTGTGTGTGTGTACTATTCCATTATGATGCTTATTAGAGGCAATTGTGAATATATTGTGTAAAGGTTTGACACTGCCACAACACAAAGCTTTGTGTACATTAATATTGTGCCATGTTATTACAGGTTAGCACAAAAGGAAACGGCAGTGTTTTCCGCTGTTGAGGAACGGTGACCTATATTTTCAAATGAGTTCATGTTTTGTATCCAGACTGCAGTTAGGAGGAGAGGTTTCAATTCTGACTGGAAATGCAGTGAATTCAGAAATGTGTTTAAGTGGAAATTGAAGGTTTTGTAGAGGCAGTGAGGGTAAGGGTTGAAAACAGCTTTGAATACAACTTTCTAATCTGTAGTTCTGAGACAGCTGTGTAGCTGTATATCAAGTGGTTGGATGATAAATATTTGTGTAATCAGATCTTGGGTTATTGGTCTGCATAAACCTGAGATATAGTTGATCCAAACTAGAAATATATGTTTTGAGATTTTGCCCAAATGCAATGGAAGTGGTAGAAAATAATTTTATTTTCCACAAAGATTTCTTCTCTTGGCTGTCCTGTGTGTCTGGGGGAAGGTGAGTGTATAGTTTACCTAAGAGGAGACAACAAGTTCTAACTCTAAATAATAAATGTTACCATCCCGAAGTTTCACAGGCAAGCATAGCACATGTTGTGTATGTGGCTAGAGCCTTCTCTGACGCTGTTCTCAGCCCTCCCACAACCTTTGCAGGTTCTTGATTGGGTCTTGAGTTTCTGCTCCTTCCCCTGCTCTAACTAGATTGTGATGTGAAAGGGAGGAGATTGAGAGTGGAATGGGAATGTGCCCAAATGGAGAAAAACAACCTCACTGCTTTTCAGCCTAACCATGCAATGACAGAATAAAATGAGTTGCAATTGAGTTCATACAAACAACAAAAGCAGTGTGTGGCTGAGTCACTCTGCAGCGTGGCTGTTTGGATGTTTCCAGCTCTGATTACTGTCAGACCTTTTTGACAGGTTGGGGCGTGGCCTAGGTGCACAGCCATAAGATCAGACTCCAGTTTTAGAAACATTAAGTCTCAGTGTGTTGCATGCACAAAGTTGGGTGGAGTAGTGTAGCTCGTAAATTTCCTAGAGTGGATAGATGGATGAGTAATTACACAGCCAGTGCAGTACTGACTCGGGCAAGAAAACCGTGTAGGTCGTGTTTAATGGGCCACCCTCTGAGGTGAGTGAAATTTACTGGGCGTGAGGATATCAGTCACCGTCTCTGAAGAATCTTGCCTGGCCTTGGTGATCATCAACAGCAACTCCTGGAGACCTGTATGCTGGATTGGCTCCATTATGATATCTTGATGATAGAGTAGCCTACCAACACATCATCTAAACTTGTGTGAAAACAGTCACTGGTGGCAGCAGATATCTGAAGACATGTCAGCGAAGCATTGGGGGAATTTTGCGGGGGCTTTTTTGAGCTGATTTTCTTCCCCAACTTTTAACAGCCAAACGTGCTGGACCTTGCATGCACTTTCAGTTCCACCTTGCTGAGGGTGGAGCACTGGCAACTATTTATTTTTCGCAAATCATCTTACTTCAGTATTAGGTGCACAGATTCTTTCCTAATCAAAGTCTTGCACTGGTGTCTCTAAGACTTCTTTGATATTTTGGTACCATCGCTTACCAAAAGATGTTGCTCATTAATGTGCTAGTATATTTCTGTGATCTTTATTTATCCCCTCAAAATGTTGCCTCCTCCATTGATGAGCCTGTATCCTCTAGTACTGTATCCCAGTATTATACAATGACTGACCTGTACACTCAGTACTGTATCCTCATGTTCTTTGGACTCGCATATTGGAAGAACAATATTTATGATTTAAGCCAGATGACTTTTACTTTTAAGTGATTTGAGTATGGAAATTTCATATGGCGTTTGTTACTCTGTACCAAAATCCTGGGTGTCTTGCAGTTTATTCATAAGCTATATTTGACTTCTGATCACAACTGCATTTTTAAAATACATATACATATTTATGTGAATTTAAAAAAGAGAGAAAATCCATCCATGTGAAAATATGATTCATCTGTTTGGAAAGCAAATACTTGTCATTGGACAAAATCTAGCAAAATAATTCCCTCGTCAAATTAACTTCCTGCAGCAGAACTCGGCGTTTAAGAAACATTGAGTTACTGCTGGAATAAGGGCCAAGGCCTTTTTTTTTAATATTTATATGGGTTTTTTCTTTCTTTAGTGATCAGAAATTTTATCCAACTGTCAGGAAAAGTCTGGGCGGGAGGGGGGTGGTGTGGGGGGGGGGCGGGGGGGTGGATCATTATAATCCTGTTCTCAGTCTCTTTCAGCCACTTGTATTTTGTTCCGCTAGATGTTTTAAACAACATCTCCAACATAAACAACATAATCTCCCTGGTTTTATTTGTCAGTGCATGAAAACTGAAGTTTTTTTTTAATACGATAACTGGTAGCCTGTGTCTTTTTAAATATATATAGTTATTCAGAGATTTGGAAGAAAAAATACTGATACCCTCTCCCACTTTTTTATCCATTTTTCCACAAAAAGGGGGAATATATATATATACACGATGTATCTATCTGGATTTCATAACTTAGCAAACTGTATATAAGCTTTAATTTTTTTTTTCATTCCTTCCTTGGATCACTTCTCCTTAGCTGTCTTGAGTTCAAAGGACACCTCCCAGGTCCTACACCAGAAGCCTTTTTGCTTCAGCTTTCAGAAAATAACCTATGGTTTATTGCTTATTTTGACAGGCAGGCCAGTGGTGAAATTGGAAGGGTTTTAGTTATCTGAAGAGAGCTATTCTCTCTGTACAGGGTATGTCTTTAAATGATGCAAAAAAAAAGGCCGAAGTTAGGCCCAGTCATTTTGTAATATTATGTACAGCTCAGATAGGAAGTGTGCTAATGTGTTTTTTTTTTAAGAAAGGGGTTTTGTATAGTTTTTACATGTTTAAACTGGGCGGGAGGGAGGTGGTGGGAAATACAGGTAGTTTAGATTTTGCTCTCCAGAGAAAGATATTTCCCGCTTTCTCCCACCCTGAATGCTGTATGTAGCTATGTTTCCCCATGCTGTGAAGTTGGTAACATTTATATGTACTTCTCTGCTGCTTTCACCAGTTGTAATGAATTTATATTTTTTTGGATTTAAAGGAAAACACAGAAAAAAACATTGTCCATTGTAGAAAAGTCAAATTATAAATCATTTTGCTATCTTTTTTGTGCTTTTTTTGAATAAAACCTTTTTTGAATAAACATTCTGTTTCCCTGAAATGTTAAACTTAATTCTCTTGCTTTTTCTTGCATTTGTATTTTCAATTGTCTAGTTTTCCCCCTTTTTGTCCCTCAAGAGTGTTCCCTAAATGTCCACCTGGTGAAATGTACTTTGAGCATGGCTGAGTTGTGTAGGCAGTCAGATCCCAAGTTCATTCCAGAAACAACTATTTGTATAGAGCCAGATTTGGATGAGTCATTTCGGAGGATTGTTGGACCAGGGGGTGTCATTGTGATGGGGTGGGACAAAAGGACATGGAGGGATGTGAGCACCAGGATGAGAATTTTAAATTTGAGATGTGGCTGGTCTAGAATCAAAGAGAAGACAGAGTGGTGATGGGCAAATGGGACTTGGTGCAAATGGTTCTCTATATTAACAAGGGCAGGGCAGTAGTTTGAATGGGCTCAGGTTTACAGAAAAACTTGTAACATTACAAAGTGCTCAAGAATAAGAGATCTCAGGCTGGGTTGTGGCAATGTGTTGCACAGCTAATTAGTTAACGGAGTGCAGACAAATGATCCCTCTAAGCTGCAAAGAGCAATCTGTAATGTATTATGCACAAGCACAATTCCTTTTTAAGATGAGCCATCTGGCAATCTTAATGGCACCAAGCGATGCAAGAAACGGGTTACACAAGGTAAAGAAAATAATGTTCTAAACTCATGCATGATTGAGCAAGCAATTCAAGTGTTCTGCTCCTTATGCTCAGAGGAGCATGGAATTGAACTCGGAGTAAACTATATTATACAGAGATGATGTATGTGAGACTAGGTAACTTCAGAATTTAATGCTCTGGGGTCCTAGGTTTGAATCCCACTGCAGTAGATGGTGAAATTTGAATTCAGAGAAATCTGAAATGAACAGTCAAACATTGACCACAGAACATTATCACTAATATCCTTTTTAAGGAAAGAAATCTGCTCTCCCTGCTTGGCCGACATGTGTCTCTAGATCTTGACTCTTAAATGCTGACCCTTTGTAGCAGGGTAAGGGAGTTTGAGAGCTCTGAGGTTCAGAGGGATCTAGGTGTCTTTGGGGCACGAGTCACAAAGTACTAGTATGTAATTAGGAAAGTTATTTATTGCGACGGGAACTGAATGTAAAAATAGGGAAGTTGTACAGGACACTGGTGAGACCAGATCTGGAGTACTGTGTACAGTGTTGGTCTCCATCTTGAAGGAAGGATGTAAAATGTACTGGAGGTGTTTTGGAGAAGGTTTATTGGCCCTGCACTAGGAATGGGCGGGTTGTCTTATGAGGAAAGTTTGGACAGGCTGACTTTTATTCGCTGGAGTTTTTAGAGTAGGAGATGACTTGATCGGAACATAGAAGATCCTGAGGGGCTCAGAAGGTAGTGGGAGCAGAGTCTGATTTTTTTTTAAGGTAGAGCTAGAGATATTCTTGATAAACAAGGGGGTGAAAGGTTGTTGGGGGGTAAGCGAGTGGTTGCAGTCAAATAAGCCATGATTGTTCTGCCATTCAGTAAAATCTCAAGAGGTTGTGACTGACTCCTGATCCTGTATTGGGTGTTTATGTCTGCCTTCCTCGTCACTTATTTTGTATATCCAGCACCAGTGGGAGTTTTTTAAATTTATTTATGGGATGAGTGTCACTGGCTATGCCAGCATTTATTGCCCTTGAGACGGTGATGGTGAGCTGTCTTTTTGAACCACTGCAGTCACTGAGGGTTATGTCCATCCACAGCGCCGTTAGGGAGTTCTAAGATTTTGACCCGACGACAGTAAAATAACGGCAGTATATTTCCCCAGTCAGGATGGTGAATGGCTGGAAGGGAACTTCCAAGCATTGGTGTTCCCTGGTATCTGCTGCCCTTGTGGGTTTGGAAGGTGCTGCTGTAGGAGTCTGTTCCCGCAGTGCATCTGATAGATGCACCTGACTTTATCGATGGTGGACAGGCTTTGGGGAGTTAGGAGGTGCATCACTCGCCACAAGATTCCCCATCTCTGACTGCTTTTGTCACCAGTGTGGTTGTATGGCTGGACCAGTTCAGTTTCTGGTCAACGGTAATTCCTGGATGGCCATTGAAGACCCCCACCCAGAGTGCACTCTGCGTCCTTGCTATCCTCAGTCCTCTTCCAAGTGGTGTACAATGTGGAGGAGTACTGATTCATCAGCTGAGAGGAACAGAAAATGGTTACCAGCAGGAGATTTCCTTGTCCATGTTTGACCTGATGAGACTCCATGGGGTCCAGAGTTAATGTTGAGGACTCTAAAGGCAACTCCCTCCATCTTGAGGGGAATTGCTTGATAGGGCGGACGCAACACGGTTTCATTAAAGGGAAGTCGTGTCTGACAAATTTACTGGAGTTCTATGAGGATGTGTCTAGGGCAGTGGATGGAGGAGAGCCGGTGGATGTGGTCTTTCTGGATTTTCAGAAGGCGTTTGACAAGGTACCTCACAAGAGGTTATTGCAGAAGGTCAGGGGACATGGAGTTGGGGGTAGGGTGTTAGCGTGGATAGAGGATTGGTTGTCAAATAGGAGGCAGAGAGTGGGGGTCAATGGATGCTATTCGGATTGGCGGTTGGTGACTAGTGGGGTGCCCCAGGGGTCGGTGCTGGGGCCTCAGCTATTTACCATTTATATAGATGATCTGGAGGAGGGAACCGAGTGCAGGGTGTCGAAATTTGCTGATGACACCAAGATTGGGGGAAAGGCAAATTGTGCGGAGGGTGTGGAGAGTCTGCAGAAGGATCTAGATAGGCTGGGCGAATGGGCCAGGAAATGGCAAATGGAATTTAATGTTGGCAAGTGTGAGGTGGTCCACTTTGGTAGGAGGAATGGTAGGAAGAACTATTACTTACGGGGCGAAAAACTGCAGCAGGCGACGGTGCAGAGGGACCTCGGGGTCCTTGTGCATGAGTCGCAAAAACCCAGCTTGCAGGTGCAGCAGGTGGTCAGGAAGGCGAATGGGATGCTGGCCTTCATAGCGAAGGGGATTGAATATAAAAGTAGGGAGGTCTTGCTGCAGCTGTATAGGGCATTGGTGAGGCCGCAGCTGGAGTACTGTGTGCAGTTTTGGGCGCCGCACCTGCGCAAGGATGTTTTGGCCCTGGAGGGAGTGCAGAGGAGGTTTACTCGGCTGATACCGGAGTTGAGGGGATTGAGCTATGAGGAGAGGCTGAATAAACTAGGCTTGTACTCGTTAGAGTTTAGAAGAATGAGGGGAGATCTCATTGAGACGTATAAGATGATGAATGGGATGGATAGGATAGAGGTGGAGAGACTGTTCCCGCTCAAAAAAGACAGTAGGACTAGGGGGCACAGCCTCAAGATAAAGGGGGGGCGGTTTAGAACAGAGTTGAGGAGGAACTTCTTCACTCAAAGGGTGGTGAATCTCTGGAATTCTCTGCCCGTTGAAGTGGTGGAGGCTGCCTCGCTAAATATTTTTAAGAAACGGGTTGATGGGTTTTTGATAAGAGAAGGGATTAAGGGTTATGGGGAGAGGGCGGGAAGGTGGAGCTGAGTCACGACAGATCAGCCATGATCTTATTGAATGGCGGAGCAGGCTCGAAGGGCCAGATGGCCTACTCCTGCTCCTATTTCTTATGTTCTTATGTTCTTATGTATACCACTGTGCCACCACCTCTGTTGTATCTGTTCTGCTGGTGGGACAGGACATACCCAGGGAGGTGATGATGGTGTCTGGGACATTTTTAAGGTATGATTCCATGAGTGTGGCTATTATCAGGCTATTGCTTGGCCAGTGTGTCAAAGAGTTCTCCCAATTTTGGCACAAGTTCCAGGTGTTAGTCAGGAGTCATATCCAGGTTAATGTCAGTAGGTTTGATTCATTTTTGTTTCCTTTGTAGCAGTTGGGTACAACTGAGTGGCTTGCTTAACCATTTCACACAAGGACTTCTTATTCTGAGAGCACCTGATTTTAATTGTTCCACCATTGACAACCATGCCTTTAGCTGCCTGAGCCCCAAGCTCTGGAATTTCCTCTCTAAATCTCTTCATCTTGCTTTCCTTTTTTAAGGTGCTCCTTAAACCTGCCTCTTGGATCAAGCTTTTGGTCACCTATCCTAATACCTTTATGTGGCTGTGTTAAACTTTTGTTTTATAAAGCTCCTGTAAAGTGCTGTGGAACTGTTATTTCAAAGACACGATAAACACAAGTAATTTACTGCCTGAAACACTATTGTAACAGTAACTGTCCATGTCAACTTATCCCAGCTGCCTTCAAGGTACTGGCCAGAACCAACCACTTTTAAAAGTTGCTTTACCAACAGTATTTTCTCTATTCCAAAGATAACAGTGGAGTTCTTTTGAGGAGAAAATAAAGAATTGCATTTATACATGTTGTTTCATGACTTCTGGACTTCTCAAAGTGCTTTACAGATACTGAAATGTTTTTGATGTAGAAACAGAAAATTCTGGATAAACTCAGCAGGTCTGGCAGAGTCTGTGGAGTGAGAAACAGTGTTAACGGGCCCAATTTTATGCCCATTTTCTGGCACACAAACTTGGTACACTTGGGCAGGAGGCAAGTAGTGAGATCCACGCCCGCCTCCACACTAGTTCTCCCTTTACCAAGGGCTGAAAATGGCCACCATTGGGATGGCACCCAAAGCAGGTGTGACATGAGTTTAAATGCATTTGCTTGCACTTGAATTGACTGGGCTGGATGTCCAAACTTACTGGAACTTGCCCCTTTTAACACTGCATTCACCCCTCCAAATTTGGTGCAAAATAGACATGGTCCGCAAAGGTCTGAATCAGGCACTCCAGCTTCTGAGGAGGTAAGTTCCAAGCTTCCAGTGGCTCTCTGAGTCAGATCGGGGTCAGGGACAGGAGCATCAAATGGCTCTCTCTGACTCAATTTGGGGGTGGTGGGGGTGGTGGGGGGGGGGGGAGATGGGTCAGATGGCTCTCTGACTCAGATTGGAGGGTGCAGGAAGGTCTACTTTGATGGGTGGTGGGGGGAGTGACCTGCGATCGGTCTAGGTGTTGGGGGGGGGGGGGGTCAATAATGTTGTGAGGATGGGGCAGAGTCTGTGGGGGGCCAGGGGAGGCATTATTCAGCCAGGAGCAATGGGGCAGGGGAACATTTATCTTTTTTACTGTGTGTGTAGTTGGAGTTGTGGATTTGGAACTGCAGGATTTGGGCGTGTTAAACCCAGCCCACAGGCTTCTGCTGTGTAATTTGGACTTGCTGCTTTTTTTTTCAGAGCGCCTGAGAATGGGTCTAAAAGTCAGATCTGAAACACTCCCAGTTTCAAGTCTACCCAGGACGTAGACCTAATCAAAATGATCGTTCCACAGAACCTCAATGCCTTAACCAATCAGAGTTTTTTTTTACAGAATTATATCCTTTCTGTAATAGGGTGACCAGAACTGCACACTGTAATCAAGTTGCAGCCATCCAATGTTTTATAATTCTAGCATAAGCTTCCTGTTGCTCTTATCCTGTGCCTCAGCTAATAAATGAAAGGATTCCATCTGCCTCCTTCACTGTCTTTATCATCTCCCTACATCTGAATCCAAATTGTTGATCTATGTTACAAAAGGCAGGGGATCTGGAACTGAGTCCTGTGGAACCCCACTAGAAACAGTCTCCCAGTCACAAAACCACCCATCAACAATTACCCTTTGTTTACTGCCACTGAGCTCATTTTGGATCCAGCTTGCTAACATTTCCCTGGGTCCCCTTTTTTTTAATCAGTCTGCCAGAAGACTTGTTAAAATCCACTACGTTGTGCATTTGCAGTGAGTGCACAAACCTTGCCAATCCTTGTTACTTCCTCAAAAAAATGCAGTAATTTGACCCTCACTGAGGTCAGACTGACCAGCCTATAGTTATTTACTGCCTATCCCTCACTTCAGAGATACAACATTAGCAGATCGCCAATCCTCCTGTACCAAACCTGTATCTAGTGAGGTTTGGAAAATGATAGACCCTATGCAATTTCCTCTCGGGTTAGTTTAACCCCTGGGGTACTCATCATCCAGCCCTGGTGATTTATCCACTTTCAAGGATACTGATCCCATTGAAACTTTCTCTTTCCCTATGTTTATCACATCTAATATTTCCCACTTTTCCTCCTTAATTAGAATATCTGTAATTCCCCCTCCTTTGTGACCGTGGGCCAAAATATTAATCAAGATCCATACCACATTTTCCACTTCTGTGGAAGGATCATTGTGATTTGAATGGCCTCCTACAGGTAATTCGTATCAGGTCTGCACCAAAACTCCGAAAAAGCATCTTACCCAGGCTCTACAGTGGACTGCAGCGGTTCAAGAAGGCGGCTCATCCCTATTCCTCAAAGGGCAGTAAAAGATGGGAAACAAATGCTGGCCAAGCTAGCAATGCCCATGAACAAATAAAAAACATTGTAAACCTAAAGCATCTCAGAAGAGTGTAATCAAAGGCAACATGACATTTGATTACAATGTCGTGTGAGAGGATCTTAGGTGACAGGACAAGGCTTGGACAAAGAGGTAGATTTTAAGAACGACATAGAGGAGAGATAGAAGCAGGAACGTTTGGAGATGGAATCTCTGAGCTTAGGGTCTGTAGGTACGGCTGCAAATTGAAACAATGAAAATCAGAGGGGTCAAAATTTACAAAGCGTGGAAATCGTGGAGGGCTGCATGCAATGTTCCCTACAAGCTGCACAGCCACCTAGTGGGCTGTAGCTGTAGTGAGTTGGATCTCAAACAATGATGAGACAGAGTACAGGAATGAGATAGAGAATCTGGTGAACTGGTGTGGCAACAATAATCTCTCCCTCAATGTCAACAAAATGAAGGAGATTCAGGAAAGGAGAACATGTCCATATCAATGGGGACGAAATGGGAAGGAGCGAGAGCTTCAAATTTTTAGGTGTCCAGATTGCCAACAACCTATCCTGGTTCCCCCCCACCCCGCCCCATACTAACACTATAGTTAAAGCCCACCACTGCCTCTACTTTCTCAGAAGACAAAGGAAATTTGGCATGTCAGCTATGACTCTCACCAATTTGTGCAGATATACCACAGAAAGTATTCTTTCCGGTTGCATTAAGTTGATCTTTCTCTCCCACCCCCGCCCCCCCACCACCACCCCACCACCACCCCACCTACGACTGTAACACTACATTCTGCACTTTCTCATTTCCTTCTCTATGATTGGTATATTTTGTATAGCACACAAGAAACAATACTTTTCACTATGTTAATACATGTGACAATAATAAATCAAATCAAATCATCTGAAAGTCCTTGTGCAGACTGCACATGCATGGCTTTGCAAATTAAAGTTAAATTTATTTACTAATATCACAAGTAGGCTTACATTAACACTGCAATAAAGTTACTGTGAAAATCCCTTAGTTGCCACATTCCAGTGCCTGTTCGGGTACACCGAGGGAGAATTTAGCATTAGAATTTAGCACCTAACCAGCACGCCTTTTGGACTGTGGGAGGAAATCAGAGCACCCGGAGGAAATGCATGCAGACATGGGGAAAATGTGCAGACTCTGCATAGACAGTGATCCAAGTCGGGAGCCCCGGCGCTGTGAGGCAGCAGGGCTAACCACTGTGCCACCGTGCTGCCCTAGCATAAAGAGGCCATGCGCTTAAATATATTACTCCCACATTCCAAAAGAAATGATAGGTTACATTGGTTGTGGGGCTGGAGGAGACGACATGGACAGGATGAGCAATAGGATAGGCTGTGGAGAGATTTGTAATCACGGATGCAATTTTTAAATTCAAAGCACTGACAGACCAGAAATACAGGTCAGAGGACACAGGTGATAGGTAAACAGGTCAGAGAGCACAGGGGTGATGGTTGGATAGGATTTGACACAAGTTTGGATATGAATGGCAGAGTTTTGGGCTTAAATGAATGGAGAGTGGGAAGTGGGAGGCCAGCAGTTGGAGGTGAGCCCAGTCACTGAGTGTTGATTTGTATTTACCTTAATGCAGCTCATACTGGAGCCTGCACCTGCCCTCATCTGATTCCCCATAAAATCCTTTCCCAGCAGGAGGAGGTACTTGCCTGATTTCTCTCTCTTAGCCAGGGTATAAATTGCAGATTGCATAGTTCAATAGGGCACAGAGGTTAGCACTGCAGCTTCACAGCTCCACAGACCTGGGTTGGGTCACTATCTTGTGGAGTCTGCACATATGCTGAAGGTAGACAAGTCCCTGGGACCAGATGGAATGCATCCCAGGGTTCTGAAAGAAATGGCAGAAATAATAGCGGATGCCTTAGTAATTATTTATCAAAATTCGCTGGACTCTGGGGAAGTGCCAGAGGATTGGAAAACAGCTAATGTTACTCCACTGTTTAAAAATGGTAGCAGACAAAAGGAAGGGAATTATAAGTTGGTTAGCTCAACGTCCATAGTTTATTATTATTATTATTATTATTTAAAGGGTGAAAAGCTGCAGCATGCTACAGTGCAGAGGAACCTAGGGGTCCTTCTGCACAAATCGCAAAAACCCAATCTGCAGGTGCAGCAGGTGATCAAGAAGGCAAATGGAATGTTGGCCTTTATAGCGAGGGGGATTGAATATAAAAGTAGGGAAGTCTCGTTACAACTGTACAGGGCACTGGTGAGGCCGCAGCTGGAATAGCGTGTGCAGTTTTGGTCTCCGAATTTGCGAAAGGGTGTATTGGCCTTGGAGGGAGTGCAGAGGAGGTTCACTAGGCTGATACCGGAGATGAGGGGGTTAGCTTATGAGGAGAGATCGAATAGACTGGGTCTGTACTCGTTAGAGTTTAGAAGGCTGAGGGGAGCTCTTATAGAGACCTACAAGATAATGAAGGGGCTAGAAAGGTTAGAGGTAGAGAGATTCTTTCTGCTTAGAAAGGAAAACAGAACTAGAGGGCACAGCCTCAAAATAAGGGGGGGGGAGGCTGTTTAGAATGGAGTTGAGGAGGAACGATTTCACTCAGAGGGTGGTGAATCTCTGGAATTCTCTGCCCATTGAAGTGGTGGAGGCTGCCTCGTTGAATATGTTTAAGCCACGAGTAGATAGATTTCTGATAGGCAAGGGAATTAAGGGTTATGGGCAGATAGCGGGAAAGTGGAACCGATTCACTTCAGATCAGCCATGATCTTATTGAATGGCGGGGCAGGCTCGAAGGACTAGGTGGCCTACTCCTGACTAAAACGGTTGACGACGGGCGAGCCGTTGATGTCATCTATATGGATTTCAGTAAGGCGTTTGACAAAGTACCTCACAGTAGGCTGGTAGAAAAGGTTAAGGCGCATGGGATACAAGGACAGGTAGCTAGATGGATTGAAAACTGGCTGGGCAATAGGAGACAGAGAGTAGTAGTGGAAGGGTCCTTTTCTGGCTGGAGGTCAGTCACAGTAAAAAGTCTGACATCACCAGGTTTTAGTCCAACCGATTTATTTGATAATATTCTCACAAGCTTTCGAGGGGACTGCCTCTTCGTCAGGTGAATGGAGAGTTCTGGCCTCAGACAGAGCATATAAAGCACAGACAGTTTAGAGATTACTGATTAGAATACGAATCCTTACGCCGGCATACCCACATCATGGAGGTCAGTCACCAGTGTTGTGCTGAAGGGCTCATTACTGGGACCTCCTCTTTGTAATATATATATAAACGACTTGGAAGAGGGCGTACGTGGTGTGATCAGCAAGTTTGCGGGTGATACCAAGATGGCAGGATTGGCGGATAATGAGGAAGATTGTCAGGTGACATAGCAGGATATAGATAGGTTGGTATATTGGGCAGATAGATGGCAGATGGAATTTAATCCTGACAAATGCGAGGTGATGCATTTTGGAAGGAATAATGCAGGGAGGAGTTACATGATAAAAGGTAGACCGATTAAGAGTATAGGAATACAGAGGGACCTGGGAGTGCAGGTGCACAAATCTCTGAAGGTGTCAACACAGGTAGCTTTTGTGAGGAAAGCTTATGGAATGCTAGCCTTTATAGGAAGGGGTATAGAGTATAAGAGCTGTCGTCTAATGCTTCAGTTGTACAGAACGTTGGTTAGACCGCATTTGGAGTACTGCGTCCAGTTCTGGTCACCTTACTACCGGAAGGACGTGGAGACCCTGGAGAGGGTGCAGAGGAGGTTTACCAGGATGTTGCCTGGCATGGAAGGACTGAGTTACGAGGAAAGATTGGAAAAACTGGGGCTCTTCGCCTTAGAAAGACAGAGATTAAGGGGGGATCTGACAGAGGTGTATAAAATAATGAAGGGAATAGATAGAGTCAACAGTGGTAGGCTTTTCCCTAGATTGGGGACAACTATTACGAGAGGTCACGATCTGAGGGTGAGGGGGGAGAAGTATAATTTGGATACTAGAGGAAGGTTTTTCACGCAGAGGGTCGTGAGGGTATGGAACGCGGTACCAACTAAGGTGGTGGAAGCAGGCACATTGGACTTGTTTAAAGTTTACTTAGACACATGAGCGAAACAGGGATGGAGGGTTATAGTAGATGGTATTAAATAGGGTCAGAGCCTGGGGACGACACTGGAAATGTAATATTACATTTTAATGTTTTGTCTCTTTTAATCCACAGGTGTCGGTCCACCTTGTTGTCAAACGAGGGGCAGGCACACGGTGGGTCGTGCGTGGGCTACTCTTGGAGGTTTCAAGAGTGGCCTAGTACTTCGTGTCGGTGTGTGTGCTTAATCCTGGACCAGCAGACGGGCACCACAACAGTTCAGTGACTATCACTGCTAGCTGTGCAGATACATGGATTTGGGCCTGTGTCTGTGGGAGTTTGCGCATTCTCCCTGTGGTTGCGTGGGTTTCCTCCGGGCGCTCCGGTTTCCTCCCACACCCCAAAGACATGCTCTTAGGCTGATTGGTGCACCAAATTGACCCTACACTATTCTCCCCTGAATCTGGCTACATTAGGGGTACCATTCACATACACACGGGGCAGGGTAGGTGTAGGAAAACGCTTTGTTGAAATGGCGGCGTGGGCTCATTGGGCCGAAGGGCCTGTTTCCCATGCTGGGTTGTTCTTTGTTCTATTCTCCTTGTGTCTGCGTGGGTTTTCTCCGGGTGCTCTGGTTTCCTCCCACAGTCAAAAGATGTGCGGGTTAGGTTGATTGGCCACGCTAAAATTACCCCTTAATGTCCTGAGATGCATAGATTAGAGGGATTAGTGGGTAAAATATGTAGAGATATGTCGGTAGGGCTTGGGTGGGATTGTGGTTGGTGCAGACTCGATGGGCCAAATGGCCTCTTTCTGCACTGTAGGGTTTCTATGATTCTACGAAAGGTGGTGTGCACAGAATGGGGAGAGTGAAGCTTCACCCTCATTTCAGCATCTCATTCACCTGCACTAGATTTACAGACTAGTTTTTACAGAATCTTTCCATATTGACCCATTTCTTACATTACTACAGTGAATACAACACTTCAAAAAGTACTTTATTAGTCGTGGAGAGCTTTAGTACATCTTGAGGCCAAGATTTGTTACAGTGCAGTGGGAAACTCATCATATCTGTGCTGACTCTCTGAGCAATTAACCAGTGGCTATTTCCTCACCTTCATCTTGTAACCTTGCATGTTCTTCTTTTCCAGAGAGTAATCTAATTCCCTTTTGAAAATCTTGACTAAATCTGTCTCCACCACACTCTCAGACAGTACATTCCAGATGCTAACCACTCACTGTGTGAATCTGTCTCCACCACACACTCGGACAGTGCAGTCTAGATCTTAACCCCACTCACTAGGTCCAATTTTACCATTTTTATTCTAAGTGCTGAGTCTGGGCGCAATTCAGACCCGACTTGGAAATCTGCTTTCAAGTGCCCCCACACACACTTACCTGAAAAAAAATCATAAGTCTGAATCGCACTGTGGGTGAGATTTAGTGTGCTCGAAACGATCGGAACTCTGAAATGCGCATGCACGGTTAGAAAAAAATTTGAAAATTGTGCCTCTCCTGGGCTGCAAAAAGCAGATAAACCGACCCAGGAGCAAAAAGTGGGAGCGAT
Source organism: Prionace glauca (assembly GCA_037974335.1). Lineage (NCBI taxonomy): Eukaryota > Metazoa > Chordata > Chondrichthyes > Carcharhiniformes > Carcharhinidae > Prionace > Prionace glauca. Next base: position 153,808,328 of record CM075723.1, read on the forward strand.
GGCCCCCACAGATATCACCCCACTCCCATAACATAACTGTCCCCTTTATCCACCCAGTCCTCCCGATTATCCAGACCAATCATGACTCCCTGCCCCCTTCTTCCCCCCCCCCCCCAACTACTGATCGCCCACAGAGTGGCAGCATCTCCCCCCCCCACCAACACTGGACCCCCTCCCACCAAAGAATGAGTGGGCTTCCCCCATCCCTTCTTCCCCAGAGATTGATGTGGTCTCCCTCTGCCCTCCTCCTGCCTCCCAACCAAACAATGATATGGCCTGTCTTCCCCACCACTCCCCCCAACTCCACCACCAGAGAGCAATAAGTCCTCCCTCCCTCCCCCACCACATCAGAGATACATCTGACCTTCCTTTGCCCACCGCCCACAAAAAAGTAATCAGGTCTCCCTTCTCCTGCCTCTTCCACCAGAGAATGAGTTGGCCTCCCTCCCCACCCCCACCCCCACCCCCTCCCCCCCCCTCCCTCCCTCCCTTCCCACTCCCTCCCTTCACCTACCAGAGAATGATCTGGCCTGTCTCCACCACTAATGTGAGTCAGAGAGCCGTTGGAAGCTCTGAACTTATCTCTTGAGAAGCTGGAGCGCCTGAAACAGATCTTTGTCGAGCAGGTCTGTTTCGCGCCGAATTTGGATGTAGGAATATGACGGGAAAGACACGATTTGGATTGCAGCCATTTTCTGGCCTTGGTAAAGTGGGCATCTGCGCAAATGCGGGTGCAGATCGCATTAATGGCCTCACACCCAACTTTACTGTGTTTTCGCACCTAAATGGTAAAATCGGGCCCACTGTGTGAATCTGTCTCCACCACACTCTCAGACAGTACATTCCAGATTCTAACCACTCACTGTGTGAATTTGTCTCCACCACACTCTCAGACAGTTCATCCAGATCCTAACCACTCGCTGTGTGAATCTGTCTCCACCACACTCTCAGACAGTGCATTGCAGATTCTAACCACTCACTGTGTGAATCTGTCTCCACCACACTCTCAGACAGTACATTCCAGATCCTAACCACTCACTGTGTGAATCTGTCTCCACCACACTCTCAGACAGTACATTCCAGATTCTAACCACTCACTGTGTGAATCTGTCTCCACCACACTCTCAGACAGTTCATCCAGATCCTAACCACTCACTGTGTGAATCTGTCCCCACCACACTCTCAGACAGTTCATTCCAGATTCTAACCACTCAATGTTTGAATCTGTCTCCACCCCACCCTCAGACAGTACATTTCAGATCCTAACCATTCACTGTGTGAATCTGTCTCCACCACACTCTCAGACAGTTCATTCCAGATCCTAACCACTCGCTGTGTGAATCTGTCTCCACCACACTCTCAGACAGTTCATTCCAGATCCTAACCATTCAATGTTTGAATCTGTCTCCACCCCACCCTCAGACAGTACATTTCAGATCCTAACCACTCACTGTGTGAATCTGTCTCCACCACACTCTCAGACAGTACATTCCAGATCCTAACCATTTGCTGAGTGAAAAGGTTTCTCCTCGTGTCCCCATTGCTTCTTTCCCTTCTCATCCCTAAGGAAAACAGTCCTCACTTCTCCAATTTGTCTTCATATTGTGTTAATGACCAGATAATCTGCATTTCAGCATCGAAGCTAAGGGATAAAAGTTGTAAATGACACTGGGGTGAGCTCTTCTGCTTTTCTCTGAAATAGTGGCTAATTGTTAACATTCTGACAAGGTCTCAGTTTAACATCCCATTTGAATGGTGATGGATAATTAAACAATGAAGGAGTCAAGGAGATTCTCGAAACACTTTAACATGCTATCCTGCCATTATTAAGGATAATGTCAAAGCAGCTCAAGGATGGCAGAAAACTAGAAAGAATCTTGATCAATTGGGCCAGTGGGCTGACGAATGGCAGATGGAGTTTAATTTAGATAACAGCGAAGTGATGCATTTTGGTTGATTGAACCAGGGTAGGACTTATTCAGTCAATCGCAGGGTACTGGAGAGAGTTGCATGTTCATAGCTCCTTGAAAGTGGAGTCACAGGTGGACAGAGTGGTGAAGAAGGCATTCAGCATGCTTGGTTTCATCGGTCAGAACACTGAATACAGGAGTTGGGACGTCTTGTTGAAGTTGTACAAGACATTGGTAAGGCCACACTTGGAATACTATGTACAGTTCTGGTCACCCTATTACAGAAAGGATACTATTAAACTAGAAAGAGTGCAGAAAAGATTTACTAGGATGCTGCCAAGACTTGATGGATTGAGTTGTAAGGAGAGGCTGGATAGACTGGGACTTTTTTCTCCAGAACGTAGGAGGCTGAGGGGTGATCTTATAGAGGTCTATAAAATAATGAGGGGCACAGATCAACGAGATAGTCAATATCTTTTCCCAAAGGTAGGGGAGTCTAAAACTAGAGGACATAGGTTTAAGGTGAGAGGGGAGAGATACAAAAGGGTCCAGAGGGACAATTTTTTCACACAGAGGGTCGTGAGTGTCTGGAACGAGCTGCCAGAGACAGTAGTAGAGGCGGGTACAATTTTGTCTTTTAAAAAGCATTTAGACAGTTACATGGGTACGATGGGTATAGAGGGATATGGGGCAATTGGGATTAGCTTAGACAAGTTGGGCCGAAGGGCCTGTTTCCATGCTGTAAACCTCTAAGGCTCTAATCAAAGCAGAAATGAGGAAGCAGCAAACATCATGATTTAATGCCCCAAACGCAGAAGGAAGTGGCTTCATTTTCACACATTGTACAAAATGAAACATCTGGTGGAATGTGGTCTAACACACAAAGCAGTCTTAAATCTAACAGCAGCAGCAGCCTGTCCCAACCTAACGTCAGCTCATGATTCCAGAATCCAGCCAAAAAGCAGTTCCTTCATTGCAGTTTGTGGGATCTTACTGTGTGGTAATTGGCCATTACGTTTCCTACTTTGCAACAGTGAATAAACTTTAGAACTCCTTCACTGACTGTGCAAGAATCAACCTGAGGTTGGAAAGGGATCTGCAGAACGTTGGTATTCCTTCTTTCTAAGATCCAGACCCCCGTCAGGAACCCCATCTGTTTCATAAGGTAAATACACGGTGTGACACAAACCTGAATAAAACAGAAAATTGGTGGGAAAACTCAACATAACTGGCAGAATCTGTCAGTAAAGTTGAGTTAGTGGCTGTGTAACCTTTTATCAGAACTGGAGAAATAAAGTGGGGAGGGTATGGGGGGGAGAATGAAGATCAAAGTGTGTGATAGAATGGAGAGCCAGAGAGATTAAATGACAAAAAACTCATGGTGCAAGGTTCATCTATCCAATTCTCCTCAATCTCATTGGCTGAGATCATCTGACTCAGGAGAAATCAAGATTGAACCTGGAACATCTGATGTATCAGCCTTGGTTAATGAGTATCTCATTAACCAAGGTAACTCTGATATCATATTACTGCCTTTACACCCAGTCATTGTGAGAAAATAAGAAAGCAATTAAAGTATTTAGAGGCATTATTACTCTTAAGAACATAAGAACATAAGAAATAGGAGCAGGAGTAGGCCATCTAGCCATTCGAGCCTGCCCCGCCATTCAATAAGATCATGGCTGATCTGTCGCTGCTCAGTTCCACTTTCCTGCCCTCTCCCCATAACCCTTAATCCCCTCTCTTATCAAAAACCCATCAACCCACGTCTTAAAAATATTTAGCGAGGCAGCCTCCACCACTTCAACGGGCAGAGAATTCCAGAGATACACCACCCTTTGAGTGAAGAAGTTCCTCCTCAAATCCATTCTAAACCACCCCCCTTTTATCTTGAGGCTGTGCCCCCTAGTCCTACTGTCTTTTTTGAGCGGGAAGAGTCTTTCCACCTCTATCCTATCTATCCCATTCATCATCTTATATGTCTCAATGAGATCTCCCCTCATTCTTCTAAACTCTAACGAGTACAAGCCCAGTTTATTCAGCCTCTCCTCATAGCTCAACCCCCTCAACTCCGGCATCAGCCTAGTAAACCTCCTCTGCACTCCCTCCAAGGCCAAAATATCTTTGCGCAGGTGTGGCGCCCAAAACTGCACACAGTACTCCAGCTGCGGCCTCACCAATGCCCTATACAGCTGCAGCAAGACCTCCCTACTTTTATATTCAATCCCCTTCGCTATGATGGCCTGCATCCCATTTGCCTTCCTGACCACCTGCTGCACATGCAAGATGGGTTTTTGCGACTCATGCACAAGGACCCTGAGGTCCCTCTGCACCGTCGCCTGCTGCAGTTTTTCGCCCCGTAAGTAATAGTCCTTCCTACCATTCTTCCTACCAAAGTGGACCACCTCACATTTGCCAACATTAAATTCCATTTGCCATTTCCTGGCCCATTCACCCAGCCTATCTAGATCCTTCTGTAGACTCTCCACACTCTTCACACAATTTGCCGTTCCCCCAATCTTGGTGTCATCAGCAAATTTCGACACCCTACACTCGGTTCCCTCCTCCAGATCATCTATATAAATGGTAAAAAGCTGAGGCCCCAGCACCGACCCCTGGGGCACTCCACTAGTCACCATCCACCAATCCGAATAGCACCCGTTGACCCCCACTCTCTGCCTCCTATTTGACAACCAATCCTCTATCCATGCTAACACCCTATCCCCAACTCCATGTCCCTCGACCTTCTGCAATAACCTCTTGTGAGGTACTTTGTCAAACGCCTTCTGAAAATCTAGAAAGACCACATCCACCGGCTCTCCTCTATCCACCGTCCTAGACACATCCTCATAGAACTCCAGTAAATTTGTCAGACACGACTTCCCTTTAATGAAACCGTGTTGCATCTGCTCTATCAAGCAATTCCCTTCAAGATGCCTCGCAATTTCCTCCTTAATGACAGATTCTAACATTTTACCTACCACAGAAGTTAAACTAACCGGCCTATAATTCCCCACCTTTTGCCTGGCACCCTTCTTAAACAACGGCGTAACATTAGCCATTTTCTAATCATCCGGCACTTCCCCGGAATCCAGCGACGTCTGGAAAATAATCACCAAGGCAACCACTATCACCTCCACCATTTCTTTCAGAACCCTCAGATGCATTCCATCCGATCCTGGGGACTTGTCCACAATCAGCCCCTCCAGTCTGTCGAGCACCGCCTCTCTAGTAACAGTAATGTCATTAAGACCCTCCAGTCCTACCACCTTTCCATTGCTAACACCCGGCAAATTATTCACGTCCTCCTCTGTGAAGACAGAAACAAAAAAGTTATTCAATACCTTAGCCATATCCCCATCCCCTACCACTAGGTCCCCTTTCTCATCCTCTAAAGGACCAACATTCACCCTAGCCAGCCTCTTCCTTTTTATATATTTATAAAAACTCTTGTGTAAAGCTCCCTTGACACTATCCCCATCAAACACTCCCAGGACAGGTACAGCACGGGGTTAGATACAGAGTAAAGCTCCCTCTACACTGTCCCCCATCAAACACTCCCAGGACAGGTACAGCACGGGGTTAGATACAGAGAGAGTAAAGCTCCCTCGACACTGTCCCCCATCAAACACTCCCAGGATAGGTACAGCACGGGGTTAGATACAGAGTAAAGCTCCCTCTACACTGTCCCCCATCAAACATTCCCAGGACAGGTACAGCACGGGGTTAGATACAGAGTAAAGCTCCCTCTACACTGTCCCCCATCAAACACTCCCAGGACAGGTACAGCACGGGGTTATTACAGAGTAAAGCTCCCTCTACACTGTCCCCCCATCAAACACTCCCAGGACAGGTACAGCACGGGGTTAGATACAGAGTAAAGCTCCCTCTACACTGTCCCCCATCAAACACGTCCAGGACAGGTACAGCATGGGGTGAGATACAGAGTAAAGCTCCCTCTACACTGTCCACATCGAACACTCCCAGGACAGGTACAGCACGGGGTTAGATACAGAGTAAAGCTCCCTCTACACTGTCCCCCATCAAACATTCCCAGGACAGGTACAGCACGGGGTTAGATACAGAGTAAAGCTCCCTCTACACTGTCCCCCATCAAACACTCCCAGGACAGGTACAGCACGGGGTTATTACAGAGTAAAGCTCCCTCTACACTGTCCCCCCATCAAACACTCCCAGGACAGGTACAGCACGGGGTTAGATACAGAGTAAAGCTCCCTCTACACTGTCCCCCATCAAACACGTCCAGGACAGGTACAGCATGGGGTGAGATACAGAGTAAAGCTCCCTCTACACTGTCCCCCCATCACACACTCCCAGGACAGGTACAGCACGGGGTTAGATACAGAGTAAAGCTCTCTCTACACTGTCCCCCATCAAACACTCCCAGGACAGGTACAGCACGGGGTTAGATACAGAGTAAAGTTCCCTCTACACTGTCCCCCATCAAACACGCCCAGGACAGGTTCAGCATGGGGTGAGATACAGAGTAAAGCTCCCTCTACACTGTCCCCCCATCAAACACTCCCAGGACAAGTACAGCATGGGGTGAGATACAGATGAATTGAAATTATTTTTATATGCTGTAAAGATCGACATCACAAGATACATGACTGGTGTCCCCAAGATTGAATGACTCATGGATTCCATCCACATGACTCTGCTGCTCCCTTTATCAATTGTCATGCATATTTCAACAGGAAAGTTTCCCTTTGCTCTTTCTCTCTCACTTTGCTGTTTGAACAAAGCGCAGTACAGCACAGGAACAAGCCCTTCGGCCCACCAAGTCTATCCTCTCTAATATGTTCTTGCCTCTGTGTGGTCCATATCCCTCTATTTCCTGCCTATTCATGTATCTATCCAGATACCTCTTGAACATTGTTAGAGAATCTGTTTCCTCTGGCAGTGCGTTCCAAGCATTCACTGCTCTCTGTGTGTGAAAAACTTGCCCCTTTTCTTTTAAACTTTCCCTCTCTCACTTTCAACCTGTGTCCCTGAGTAACTGACCCTTTGACCATGAGAAAAAGACTCTGACTATCCACTCTATCCAAGCCTGTCATAATCTCGTAAACCTCTTTCAGGTCCCCCGACACTCCAATGAAAACATTACAAGTTTGTTCAACCTTTCTTTGTAGCCCATATCCTCCACATCAGGAAACATCCTGGTAAATCTCTTCTGAACCCTCTGCAATGCATCAACATCCTTCCATTAGTGTAGTGACCAGAATTGTACACAATACTCCAAATGCTGCCTAACCAAAGTCTTATCCAGCTGCAACATGATTTTCCAATTCCTATACTCAACACTCTGACTGATGAAGACCAGCATGCCATACCCCTTGAGCACCTTGTCTACTGAGGTGCCACCTTCAGGGAACTGTGGATCTTCAGATCTCTCCGTATGCTAATATTTTGAAGGGTTCTACTATTTACTGTATACTTTCCTTCTGTATTAAACTTTCCAAATCGCATCACCTTACATTTGTCCAGGTTAAATTCCATCCGCCATCATTTGGCCCAGGTCTCCAGCTGGTTTATATCCTGCTCTATCCTCTGACAATCCTCCTCTATCCTCTGACAATCCTCCTCACTATCTGCTACTCTCCCACTTTTTGTATCATCTGAAAATTTACTAATCAGACCACTTACATTTTCATTTATATATGTTACAAACAGCAGAGGCCCCAGCACTGATCCTTGGGGAACACCGCTTGTCACAGACCTCCAGTTAGAAAAGTACCCTTCCACCCTTCCGCTGTTCCTCTCTGCTTTCTGTGCCCAAGCCAGTTTTATATCCATTTTACCAGCTCACCTCAGATCCCATATGACTTCACCTTCTGTGTCAGCCTGCTATGAGGAACCTTATCAAAGGCTTTATTAAACTCCATGTATACAACACCCACTGCCCTGCCCTGGTCAATTTTTCTTCCTTAAAGAACTCAATCAAGTTTGTGAGACACAATCTCCCCTTCATAAACCATGCTGCCTGTCTCTTCCAGATGTGAGTACATCCTGTCCCTAAGAATCTCACCTCTGATGTAACACTCACAGGACTGTAATTTCCCCGATTGTCTCTTCTGCCGTTCTTAAACAGAGGAATGATCTTAGTTATTCTCCAGTCCTCTGATACCTTGTCTGTGACTAAAGGGAATACAAAGATTTTGACTAAGGCCTCAGCAATTTCTTCCCTAGCCTCTCAGTATTCTGGGATAGACTCTATCTGGCCCTGGGGATTTGTTCACCTTAATGTTTTTCAAAACCTCCAATCTCTCCTCCCTTTTTTATCTCAACATGTCCCAGAACATCAATAATCTCCTTTCTACACACACCATCCATCACATTCTTCTCCTTTGTGAATACTGATGCAAAATACTTGTTAAAGACCTCACCCACCTCATCTGGCTCCACACACAAATTTCTTCCACTGACCTTGAGTGGACCTATCCTTTCTTTAGCTACCCTTTTCCTCCCTATACATGCATAAAAAGCTTTGGGATTCTCCGTAAGTCTGCCTGCCAAGGACACTTCATGGCCCCTATTTAAACTCTTTCCTGCTATCATGAAAATGTAAATTGTTGTTTTTGGAAGGTTGATTCAATGAATCTCTTTCAGGGAAGGTGTTTGTGTTGATACTGTGTGCATTGGGTACTGCTGTGGTGCCCCTGTGGCATGGTGGCACAATGGTTAGCACTGCTGCCTCACAGCACCAAGGACCCGGTTTGATTCCCGGCTTGGGTCACTTCTGTGCGGAGTCTGTAACTCTACTGGAAAAGCAACACTGGCATCTATCCAACAATGTGGACAATTGCCCAGGTATGTCCTCTACACAAAAGCAGGACAAATCCAACCCAGCCAATTACCACCCATTCAGTCTACTCTCCATCATCAGTAAAGTGATGGAAGGGGTCATCGACACTGCTGTCAAGCAGCACCTGCTCAGCAATAACTTGCTCAGAGACGCTGGGTTTGGGTCTCGCCAGGGTCACTCAGCTCCTGACCTCATTACAGCCTTGGTTCAAACATGGAAAGAGCTGAATCCCAGAAGTGAGGTGAGAGTGACAGCCCTTCACATCACAGCCACATTTCACTGAGTGTGGCATCAAGGAGCCCTAGCCAAACTGGAATCAATGGGTATCAGGGGGCAAACTCTCTGCTGGTTGGAGTCATACCTGGTACATAGGAAGATGGTTGTGGTTGTGGAGGGTCAGTCATCTCAGCTCCAGGACATCTCTGCAGGAGTCCCTCGGAGTTAGTGTCCGAGGCCCAACCATCTTCAGCTGTTTCATCAATGACCTTCCCTCCATCATAAAGTCAGAAGTGGGGATGTTTGCCAATGATTGCACAATGTTCAGCACCATTCACAATTCTTCTGATACTGAAGCAGTCCATGTTCAAATGCAACAAGATCTGGACAATATCCAGGCTTGGACAATATCCAGACAAGTGGCAAGTCACATTCACGCCACACAAATACCAGGCAATGACCATCACCAATAAAAGACACTTTAACCACTGCCCCTTGTCATTCAATGGTGCTACTATTGGGATCCCCCACTGTCAACATCCTTGCATTGACCAGAAACTCAACTGAAAAACTCAAACTCACCACATAAACACAATGGCTACAAGACCAAATCAGAAGTTGGAACACTGCAGAGAGTAACTTAGCTCCTGACTCCTCAAAACCTATCCACCAGCCACAAGGCATAAGTCAGGAGTGTGATGGAATACTCTCCACTTGCCTGGATGGAGCAGCTCCAACAACACTCAAGAAGCTCAACACCATCCAGGACAAAGAAGCTTGATTGACACCACACCCACAAACATCCAGTCCCACCACCACCGATGCTCAGTAGCCGCAGTGTGTACGACCTACAAGGTGTACTGCAGCAATTCACCAAAGATCCTTCAACAGCACCTTCCAAAGCTATGACTATTTCCACCTGGAAGGACAAGGGCAGCAGATTCATGGGAGCACTACCACCTGCATGCGCCTTTCAAGTCACTCACCATCCTGGCCTGGCAAAATATTGCTGTTCCTTCGCAGTCACTGGGTCAATACCCTGCAATTCCCTCCCTAACAGCACTGTGGGTCAACCCACAGAACATGGGCTGCAGCAATTCAAGAAGGCAGCTCACCACCACCTTCTCAAGGGCAATTAGGGATGGGCAATAAATGCTGGCCAGCCAGCAATGATGTGGAGATGCTGGCTTTGGACTGGGGTAAACATAGTAAGAAGTCTCACAACACCAGGTTAGAGTCTAACAGGTTGGACTTCAATCTGCTGTGAGACTTCTCTTATCAAACAAATCGGTTGGACTAAAACCTGGTGTTGTCAGACTTTTTACAGACTTCTTACAGCCAGCGATGCACAGGTGCCACGAATACAAAAAGGTACAGAGAAATACTTTATAAAAAGGACACATGGAAACAATAGTTAATTATATCAGGACGATATTTCTTCAGAATGGCTGCGTCCTGAAGATTCCTCGAGACTCCAGGCCAATCCTGGAGGGTTGGCAACCCCATTCACACCGACTCATTTCCAATAGCGGGCGCTAGGACCCGGCGGCCAATCCCGGAAGACAAGCGAGGGGGCGGGGCGACGTGGTGACGTCAGACGCGGTGACGCGCCCTCCGGCTGATAAGCGGCGACTGGGAGCAGCAGCTTCGACAGGGAAGGCGGTGAGGATCGGAGAAAGCGGCCCCGTCTAGAGAGAGAGAGAGAGAGAGAGAGAGAACAGTCAGCCCGCTTCAGGTCGGTTCCGGGGAGGGCTTCCCACAGGGATCGAGATAGGCGATCCCGCCCGAAGGAGGGAGGGAAGGGGGGGAATGCGGCCTGTGGGAGCCGGGCCCAGCGGGAGGCTCGAGGCCTGGCCAACGGCTCCGCTCGCGCGGTCCGGGCCCCTGGCAACCGCCCCCGGGCCCCTGGTAACCGTGCCCTGTGGGTGACCGGAGCGGTGGCTCGCGGGCCCTGCAGCAGCAGCAGCATCTGTCCTGTATCAAATATTCATCAGCTTCCCGTGCGCTGGGGAGTTCCCTCCCTCTTTAACAATCATTCAGCAAAACAAAAAGTCAAACATTAGCCAATAAGCTGATTTACACGCTGCGTTTGCTGCCAACTTTTTTAAAACCCAATACAGTATTAAACCTCTACCACAATTTGTCTTTCAAAGCATTCAGATTTGAAGCATGATTTCACTTAACGTGTCATGTGTATAATATTCTCTTTCGAGAGCTTGTGTAGCTTTATAATCTTGCTACTTGATGAAGCTCTTTCTTCCCCTTTTCTGGCAAGCATAGTGTTTGATCTGGGTTATTGACAGGTCAATGTATCTGGACCCAGTGATACACTTTGAGACAGTTTAGAAGTTATGTCTAGGCTTCTGGGTGACTAAGCTCAATTTTATGGAGTGGGCTTTATTTTGAATGCCCTTTACTTCCTTGTTTATGCTAAAAACACAGCTCTCATTTGGCTGGTGTTGTTCCAGAAGCTTTTTCTGGGGTGCAAAAGTGAAATTTTGCTTGTCAAAATGTCAGGTTTTGAGGTATGCCCCTTATAACACTACACCCTAGTTTTATTATTTACTGTCACATTGGGCATTTGTGACTTCTGTTTACTGGATGTTGACTGGCTTTGTATCTAAGCTGGATGATGAACAGCTGAATGAACCAACTGGGACCTATTTTGTGGCTAGCTGGGTTTCATGTTACAGCCTTTGTCCAATTGGAGGTGGTTCTATGTAAAAAGATTGTGGTGCTGGAAGTCTGAAACCTGCTCCTTGTGATCCTAGTAAAAAGTCTGACAACACCAGGTTTTAGTCCAACCGATTTATTCGATAAATAAATCGGTTGGACTAAAACCTGGTGTTGTCAGACTTTTTACTGTGTTTACGCCAGTCCAACGCCGGCATACCCACCTTGTGATCCTTGCAGCTGATGAAACACATGACTTAACGTTACACTCTGAATCCAGTATCCAAGCCCTGTTCATATGTTGCCAAGGGTATTTCTGTGGTAGGATCCTTTGCTTTGGGGCATGACTAATACTACAGACTGAGCCAGTCACATGGCTGCTTTTCTGACAGCTTGTTTTTAATTTTTAAAATTTCAGTTTCTATGTAGATATTAGTGTTGGAAGTGTGTATGATGTAAAAGGCACAGCTGTTCATGTTTGGGTTATCACATTATTCACTACTCCTGAACTAACTGTTCCATGAGAAGACAAGAAGTAGAATAGTGCTATCCCTCCTAGAGTTTTAATGACACACTTTCCATTCTAGACAAATTCAATGAGATTGTAAGATGTAGTTTCCCTTGTGTCTAGAACTGGGGATTACATTGGAAAGGGGTTGATAATGCATAAATTTCAGTCTGAGTGAATTTCCTACCTCTAAGGTGTTGTAAATGGTCAGCCATGATATTAGGTGATAACAGGCTTGAGGGCTTGAATGTCAACTTGTTCTTTTGCTGTGTAAATAATTTTGGCTTGTGCTCTTGAGGGGGAAGTCCTCAAGTATTGATTGAGGGTGGGTTGCTGAAACTTGATGGCAAATTTGCCAGCAATTTACGATGGTATGATGTCATTGGGATTCCAGTGATATGAAATCTAGTGGTGGGAGCAGCTGTAGGTGAGAATTGAGTGCTATGTAAGTGCCTTAAGTACTGGTGTTAGTAATTTGTGACTTGAAGTGCCCAGTGTGATTCAGCTGAATGTGTTAATGGATCTTAAGGCAAGACTGTTCCCTTCCTGTTGGCGAACACTTCAGCGGTCACGGGCATTCAGCCTCTGACCTTCGGGTAAGCATTCTCCAAGGCGGCCTTCATGACACACGACAGTGCAGAGTCGCTGAACAGAGACTGATAGCCAAGTTCCGCACACATGAGGACGGTCTCAACAGGGATCTTGGGTTCATGTCGCACTATCTGTAACCCCCGTGACTTGCCTGGGTTTGCAAAACCTCACTTACTGTACTGTCTGGAGACAATACACATCTCTTTAAACTGTGATCAGTGCTCCTTCCACTCACATTATCAGCCACTTTAAGACTTGAACAGCAGGTTAGGTGTAAGGATTCGCATTCTAATCAGCAACTGTCTGTGCTTTATATGCTCTGTCTGTCTGAGGCCAGAACTCTCCATTCACCTGACGAAGAGGCTGCCCCCTCGAAAGCTTGTGAGAATATTATCAAATAAATCGGTTGGACTAAAACCTGGTGTTGTCAGACTTTTTACTGTGTTTATGCCAGTCCAACACTGGCATACCCACATCTTAACATAGTCAGAGGTTTACAGTATGGAAACAGGCCTGTCAGTCCCACTTATCCATGCTGCCCCTTTTGACCCTTAAGCTAGTCCCAATTGTCCACTTTTAGCCCATATCCATGTAACTGACTTAATGCTTTTTAAAAGATAAAATTGTACCTGCTCTACTAAGTCTGGCAGCTGGTTCCAGACACACACCATCCTCAAAATTTTGTAACTCCCCCTTCCTTAAACCTATGCCCTCTAGTTTTAGACTCTCCTATCTTTGGGAAAAGATTTTGACTATATAGCTGGTCTATGCCCCTCATTATTTTATAGACCTCTATAAAATAATTTCTAGTAAGTTTTGCAACAAGTTAATGGGTCCTGGGTACTTGTGTTCCCATTGGTCACTGTCTGTCAGGAGGGTGGGAAAGGCAATTTTGCAGAGGATTGAAACATCCAGTACCAAGCCAGCTGATAAAACCACTTCAGAAGTAATTTTACTGACAAGTTGTCTTTTGTTCCCACAAGCTGTTGTAGATGGACTGGTAGGGACTGCATGTCACTTAATTTAGGAATGGACTGCACCACTTCTGAATAATTAAATCAGAAGTACAGTGATGTCTTCACATGGAATTCTGACTCCTTGGTGGTGGCTTGCCTTGTCCTCTTAGCAAGGCACTTGATGGTTAGTTCTCTTCATGATTCCACTTTGAAACAACAAAATTAGGAATAAACACAAGTGGAGTGTCTTGTTCCCCCCCCCTCATTCTCCAGCTTTGACTTGTGCTCTATACTTGGCTATGTTGTCCACAAATTTGTGGTTTGTATGTCAGCCCAGAAACTTGCTGATAATGCAGCTGACATCAGTGCTGGGTTGTCTTTTTGGAGGTGATACTAAACTAGGGCCCTGATTGAGTCTCAAACTTAATAGCACTTGGAAGAGCAGAGAAATTTTAAATTTAACATTGTTGATACTAAAGTATAGCTTGAGGCCAATAGGGACATCATGATCATAAGACATTTGGAACACAAAGTTCTTATTTCACATAGGCAAGTTTATTGGACTTGCTGCGTCAGTAATTGGCAATCAATTGCAAATGTTTCCCATGTGTTCAAACCCAGTAGTATCATGGTGTTATACAAAACATACCTGTGCATCTAAACAAAGCAGAATACCCACTTCTGTTTATCATGTATTTCCTGGCTCCAGTTCCACAAGTACCATTTTCCTTCCACTCCAGGAACTGAAGTATCAGCATTTAATGGGATTTCTAATGTTCTTTCCTGTGCTAATCTCCCTTGCACTTCCTGCTGGAGTTCCTGCCATCAGTATACACTTAGATTACATGAGATTCTCTTCAGAAATATGTACTGACAGTCTTAAATTTCTACATGTTGGGACCTGCAGAAGGATCTGTCCTATCTACACAAATATCAGTGCCCAAGTATCAAAACTAATGCATATCTTTTTCATTTTGACCTGAGTTCCTATATATTTGTATATTTTCCTATATATTGGGAATTTTCTTCCTGATACCAGTATGTAGGGAATTATTTGAGTCTGAAATGGTGCTCACACAGGTACCACCAATATAGTGCTTCTGCATTTTAGTACAGTGATACAGGAATTGAGAACCCTACATTAGTGTTTTAGATCATCTGTGGCAAGTACAGACACATCCCTGGATTTTGTTTAAGTCAGGTATTGCTGTGAATTTGGAAAAGGCCCTTCAGCTCAATTTAAAGGACATTCAGCTGCTATTCTGAACTTGAGCAGAATCCAAACTTTACAGGACATCAGCTGGTCTCTGGCTGCAGTTAATATGAAATGACTTGGTGGTTCTTTGTTAACATGTTCTATTCATGACAACCTAATCCTTACAGAACATGAGGTTAAACAGTTCTGGCTAGAGTACTGTATTAGCTTCCAATTAACCCTGAATTCTCTTTTTTCTTGTAGCAAAGGTTCACTTCTGTTTAAATAGTTTTTATACTTGACCACATTGCATGATGAAATTAACACTCCAATGAAGTATCAGTGGCTGTTGTATGTCTATAAGGACTGGTTCATTTTGGGGTGCAGGAACAAATGGCTAGGTTGCAGGACATTCTGACAGTCCATTATTTTAAAAATCATTTCAAATGACTAAAGGAAGTTTGATAGTTCATAAATCACTAGTTTGACTCAGCACAGTCCAATTCTGGGTGGTACAGGAAAATTAGCTCATGGTATATTTACTGGAATGGCATGGAGTTGGGGGTGTCAGTCCTCTGGACAGAGGAAGCTTCAATTCACCTTGAGGAATGACTTGAGCTGACAAGGAATCCCTGAAAGGGTGTTAAAAGTATATTCATCCCTTAAGAATTAATTGGATATTTATACCTGATAAAGGAGACGTTTGCAGCATTCCTTAGTGGAGGGAGGGGTGGTGGCAACAGTCTGCTTTGAATGGAGATTCTGAATTGGCTCAAAAATCATTTGGGATTGGACAACTAAATACAATACCAAGTCCACACCAATGAAATGAAGATAGATGCTTAATTACTTAGGAGGGCCAGTACTATTAGTGTATTCCATTAAGTAAGTGTAGTCAGTTGGTGTTTCTTGGGCATTGCAAGTGGCAACTTGTTGCCTGCCACAATTTTTTAAAATCTGCAGCAGGTTGTCTTGAATTCCGATTAAAATATTAATATTGTAATTGTGTAAAGTAAATGTGGACTTGGTTGATGAACCCTCTTGAAGCTTAAGCTTCACTGAGGAAATGGAGAATTTTTCCTCCTGGCCAGTTTTCTAATCTGATATTTTACCCTGTTCTTAGTTTACTAAGATGTGTCATTGCAACCACCTCTAACCACTGCAGCGGAAACCTGTCACGTGGACTTCACCCTTCACACTGATCTCCCTGCTTATACACCAGCTTGTGGCTGGGCACACTTGCATCATATTTTTGCCTACCTCCTTGCAATTTATCATTTGGGTTCCTCTAGTCCTCCCTGGTTTGTACTGTCTATTTGAAAACCTGCTCTTGTGTTGAATCTGACCCAAGCTATAAAGTATCTTCATGTGTTAACCAGTGCAAATGACAAATTGGTAAATTGTGATTCCCTCCAACAGGGATCACAAAGATAAAATTGCCACCTTCAAGTGGGGTGGCAGTGGTTAGCACTATTGCCTCACAGCACTAGGGATCCAGGTTCAATTCCAGCCTCAGGTCACTGGAGTTTGCAGATTCACCCTGTTTGTGGGTTTCCTCCAGGTGCTCTTGTTTCCTCCCACAGTCCAAAGATGTGTGGGTTAGGTTGATTGACCATGTTAAATTAACTCTAGTGTCAAGGGATTAGCAGGATAATGGAGTTACAGGAATAGAGCCTGGGTGGAATTGTTTGCTGCAGACTTGATGGGTTGCATGGCCTCTTTCTGCATTGTAGGGATTCTAATCCAACTAAAGTATAGGCAATTTCTCAGGGTGTGACCTGGTGATCAGAACATTCTTTAGAGAAACTGAATTTGAAACTAGAGATAGCAATAGGAACAGCTAGCAACTTTCTCTTTTAAGTATCAGTGATTTGCCACAGACCACAGTACTTGAGGTCCTTATCAATGTCATATTTGTGACTGACACCACTATCTTCTTTGACCTGCAGCCCTCGATGTGGTTGACCACATCATTCATGCTGCTCTTTGCTGTTGTCTGATAGCCAGAGAATGATCTATTGGCTGCATTACCATTCATGTTCAGTTACCTGTCTTTCACCCCCCAACTTTAGTCTTGTATGCTGTTTCATAGGATCAGGATATTGGCAGGTAAGTTTGCCCATTCTCAGTTGCCCCTGAACTGAGTGGCTTCTCCATTTCAGAGGGCAGTTAAAAATCATCCACACTACATCTGAAATCCTATGTAAATTTCCTTCTGTAAATGAGATTAACGAACCAGATGGATGACCATTTCAGTTGCTATTAGACTGATTTGAATTCAAATTTCACTGCCTTCTGTAGTGTGATTTGAACCCATGTCCACCTTGTGGGTCAAAATCCTGGGAACATGCCCCACCAGCATTGGGTGTGTACATACACTATGGATTGCAGTGAGGCCAAGTAAGGATAGGCAATAAATGCTAACCCAGCCATTGATGCCCAAGTCCCAGGATGCATTTGAAAAGAGACATGGCCTGGTTTTCTGGATTACAATTCCATTAACACTACACTGTCTTCCCTATCCTTTGTAATCTTCTGCAGTCCCACAGCCCTCATATCTGCCATACTTCTGCCTCTTGCAAATTCCTAGCTTTTCATTGCTCCACTGTTGGCTGTCTTCAACTGTAAAGGCCTTGAGCTCTAGATCTCAAACTTTGTTCTTTTAATCTAACTTTGAGGTTCTGATCATTTCCTAATCTTGTCATACTTTGGGTATTAAGTTAAGCAGTGCTATATAAATCTAGGTTGAAAGTCCATTTTGCATTGATCCTGTGGTCCCCTCCTAATCTCCTGCTATGCTGACACAATTGCATTTACTTTTCCTAATTTGGCTACTTTATGCCACACAAAGCAAACTACAGATCCTGGAATCAGACAGTGGAAAAGCTCAGCTGACCTGAGAGCATCTGAGAATGGAGCCAGCATTTCAAATCTGGCTGACCCGTCACACATTGCACAATATGGTGTCCTACTGCATGCCTCTTTATGAACTAGCATCAGCTCATAATGCATTATGAAATTAAGAGGGTTGTGGGTGCCTGGAACTCACTGCCAGGGGGAGGTAGTGGAAGCAGATGCAATAGTGACTTGACAAATCCATGAATAGGATGGGAATAGAGATGGTCCCTGGAAGAGTAGGGAGTTTTAGTTGAGTCAGGCAGCATAGTCAGTGCTGGCTTGGAGGGCCAAAGGACCTGTTCCCATGCTGTAGTATTCTTGAATGTTTCCAGCATTTTATTGACCTGTCACTTTCTCAACTCCTGTTAATTAGTTGATTCTTGTCATAATGTCTTGATGTTATCTCCTCTCCAGGATTGCTACAGTAAAATGACCATTCTCTAGATCCACATTGTCACTTATTGACAGTTAACTCTACTTGTAGAATTGGCTAGTCCTAACAGTCATTTGAGTGGTAGATGACTGATGGCATTTGATGGCAGGACAAACATTCATTGCCCTTGTTGCCAAGAGCTCTGGGTCTGAAGTTGAATGTAGGCCAGACCAGGTAAGGATGGAGATTCTCTTCCCTAAACGGCATTAGTAAACAGCTGGTTTTCACTATAATTTAACCATTACTAATTTAACTGACATTCACTAGATTTGATTGGTGCATCTAGAGAGCCTGGACCTTTATCACTGCACTATTGTCTTTCCTCCCCCACCCCATGAAATACACTTGATTAAATTTAACAGTCAAATATTTTTCTATGTAGAAGCAGATTGCTCTGAGCTATCCATTTGTAGTAGCTTATTGGCAGCCCACCTTGATATGCTACACTTATTTAACTTTAATGTAACTAGTGTAATTACCACTGTCCACTTGTCGAGTAGTTTGGATGCAGTGACCTGTCAGAACTGCTTATTCTCCTAAGAGGCTGGTTTATCACAAATTTTGGATGTTCTACTTTTAATGGTGTTCACAGTTGGATCTGAAATGCTAACTAGATGCTTAACTCTGATCAGCAGAATCTAATCTTGCCCTCCTGATGTCCACAATTCCAGCAATCTTAGCATCAACTCTCCTACTCCCCATGTCTTCCCAGCTATTTCAGCAAAGCAATTAAACCTGATGCCTCTAACTGTGGATGCTAAAAATTAAGTGTGCCCAGAATACTGAAGATCCAGCAAATGGGGTTGCTGGAACAGTCAGGTAGTCTGTTGAAAATGTTTTAGTTCACTGATCTCTAGAATGTTTCTTTAGCTTTGGCTAGGATAAGTTGAACTTCAAAAATCATCTTTCACCCAGGGACTATTTTGCCACCAGATATGCAAGTTTAGAATTTTACCCTTCCATGCAGTTGAGAACTGGTGTACATCAGCCACTGGAATAATGAATTACTATGGGTGTCGGAATATTGGACCATAAACATGTTTGACCAGCTTACTTTTGGTCAGGAGGTAATGGGTTCAAGGCCTTCCACACATGGGGTAATCTGGTATTACTCTCGCTTTGGGAGAGCCATCTGTTGTAGGGAGTTGCCTACTTTTGGGTGAATTTAAAGTAGCAGCAGAGTTCTGTTCCAGTCAATTTATTTCAAAGTAATTTGGTCATTTTCTCATGTGGGAATTTGCTGTGCACATTGGCTGGCTGTTTCCTACATTGTGACTTACTACACAATGTTTTGGCTGCAGGATCATAAAAGGTTATATAAAAGAACATTTTTATTCTTGGCTTGGGCAGCAGTTGAGAAACCTAAGCTATGCTCAAACCTGAGGTAACCTCCATTCAAAGCAGGACTGAGCTTATAGCAATTATGAGTCTTTCTGACTTCCTGGGCTCCAAAGAGGTTATTGCAGAAGGTCAGGGGACATGGAGTTGTGGGTAGGGTGTTAGTGTGGATAGAGGACTGGTTGTCAAATAGGAGGCAGAGTGGGGGTCAATGGGTGCTATTCAGATTGGCGGTTGGTGACTAGTGGAGTGCCTCGGGTTGGTGCTGGGGCCTCAGCTATTTACCATTTATATAGATGATCTGGAGGAGGGAACCGAGTGTATGGTGTCGAAATTTGCTGATGACACCAAGATTGGTGGAATGGCAAATTGCGGAGAGTCTGCAGAAAGATTTAGATAGGCTGGGCAAATGGGCCAGGAACTGGCAAATGGAATTTAATGTTGGCAAGTGCGAGGTGGTCCACTTTGGTAGGAATAATGGTAGGAAGGACTATTACTTGCGTGGAGAAAAACTGCAGCAGGCGACAGTGCAGAGGGACCTCAGGTTCCTTGTGCATGAGTCGCAAAAACCCAGCTTGCAGGTGCAGCAGGTGGTCAGGAAGGCGAATGGGATGCTGGCCTTCATAGTGAGGGGGATTGAATATAAAAGTAGGGAGGTCTTGCTGTGGCTACATAGGGCATTGGTGAGGCTGCAGCTGGAGTACTGTGCAGTTTTGGGCGCTGTACTTATGCAAGGATATTTTGGCCTTGGAGGGAGTGCAGAGGAGGTTTACTAGGCTGATGCCAGAGTTGAGGGGGTTGAGCTATGAGGAGAGGCTGAATAAACTAGGCTTGTACTCGTTAGAGTTTAGAAGAATGAGGGGAGATCTCATTGAGACATATAAGATGATGAATGGGATGGATAGGATAGAGGTGGAGAGACTCTTCCTGCTCAAAGGACAGTAGGACGAGGGGGCACAGCCTCAAGATAAAGGGGGGGTGGTTTAGAACGGAGTTGAGGAGGAACTTCTTCACTCAAAGGGTGGTGAATCTCTGGAATTCTCTGCCCGTTGAAGTGGTGGAGGCTACCTCGCTAAATATTTTTAAGATGCGGGTTGATGGGTTTTGATGAGGGGATTAAGGGTTATGGGGAGAGGGTGGGAATGTGGAACTGAGCCATGACAGATCAGCCATGATCTTATTGAATGGCAGGGCAGGCTCGAAGGGCCAGATGGCCTACTCCTGCTCCTATTTCTTATGAATGAATCAATACAACACTTGACCTGTCATCTGGACTGGTTCTCTGTAGAAGTAACTTGTCTGATGCCCCTCCCTACCTTTCAGGATTGAAATGTAACCACTTTTGACAAGAAGAAAGAAATGGGAGTCCAAATAAGTCTTGCAGGCCTTCAGTAACTTGTCTGCCAGATTTGATGTTGGCATTAAATAGTTATGTTTTCAGACTCTCTCCATTTAATCACTTGTCCATCTGATAGGTTGCTGCTGGCACATGAATGTTAATAGTTGATGGTGGGATGTTACTGGAGAACAAAATACTCTTGTGCTCCCTTCCTTTCAAATATCAAAATTATCATGATTGGTAAGCTTTCCAGTAGGATATTGGAAGAAAGGTGAATGAAGTGATGGGTAGGTCCATGTGTGGCAAACTAGGAAATCACTTGATTCTAATTATTAAACATTTGTGAAATCTGGGGTTATTAGTTAATCTTTGTGTATAGAATCAGTGAGCATGCCATAGCATAACTGACTCAAACAGCAACATGACATTTAATCCAGAACCAAATTTATAGTAAAGCTGCTTTTAATATGTGCAGAATAAGTGTACAATGAATCTCAGATGTAAAGCTATCTTTCAATGGAATTTCCCAATTTAACATTGTACCTAGATTTCACAAGGACAGCTTTTGCTTTTCCAGATGGAGGAGGGAACCGAGTGTAGGGTGTCGAAATTTGCTGATGACACCAAAATTGGTGGAAAGGCAAATTGTGTGGAGGGTGGGGAGAGTCTACAGAAGGATCTAGATAGGCTGGGCGAATGGGCCAGGAAATGGCAAATGAATTTAATGTTGGCAAGTGCGAGGTGGTCCACTTTGGTAGGAAGGATTATTACTTGCGTGGAGAAAAACTGCAGCAGGTGACGGTGCAGAGGGACCTCGGGGTCCTTGTGCATGAGTCGCAAAAACCCAGCTTGCAGGTGCAGCAGGTGGTCAGGAAGGTGAATGGGATGCTGGCCTTCATCGCGAGGGGGATTGAATATAAAAGTAGGGAGGTCTTGCTGCAGCTGTATAGGGCATTGGTGAGGCTGCAGCTGGAGTACTGTGTGCAGTTTTGGGCTCCGTACTTGCGCTAGGATATTTTGGCCTTGGAGGGAGTGCAGAGGAGGTTTAATAGGCTGATACCGGAGTTGAGGGGGTTGAGCTATGAGGAGAGGCTGAATAGATTAGGCTTGTACTCGTTACAGTTTAGAAGAATGAGGGGAGATCTCATTGAGACGTATAAGATGATGAGTGAGATGGATAGGATAGAGGTGGAGAGACTCTTCCTGCTCAGAAAGGATAGTAGGACTAGGGGGCAATAGCCTCGATAAAGGGCGGGGGGGGTGGTTTAGAACAGAGTTGAGGAGGAACTTCTTCACTCAAAGGGTGGTGAATCTCTGGAATTCTCTGCCTGTTGAAGTGGTGGAAGCTGCCTCGCTAAATATTTTTAAGACACGGGTTGATGGGTTTTTGATGAGAGAGGGGATTAAGGGTTATGGGGAGAGGGCGGGAATGTGAAACTGAGCCACGACAGATCAGCCATGATCTTATTGAATGGCGGGGCAGGCTCAAAGGGCTAGTTGGCCTACTCCTATTATGTTCTTATGTAATTTTGAAGTCTTAAGATTTTCCTAAGCATGTGAAGCTTCAGAATTCTTATTATCCCCTGTACTTGGAATTTACTTTCACTCAGATGAAGGGGACTGAGTAAATTGAAGCTGCAATCTAGTTTAAATGTACAACATTCTGGAGGGGCTTTACTGTTCCACTTAATCAGAATTTACAACAGACCCTGTCTCCAGATTAGGGACTGATCATTGAGGATAGATTGAGAAATTTTTTTGCTCACATTGTGAATTGTTTCTGTACCCTAGGGTATCAGAATATAGAAATGATATGATGGGGGAAAATGGAATGGAAGCTCACTTAGCCATGATCATAAATAGCAGAGTCAGCTCAATGTAGTATACTCACATTATGAATTGTGGTCCTATAACTTCTGCAATGTCGCCTTGTCTGTTACTCTAAGTCTTCTGAACACTAGCATGTTTCTTACTGTCAAAACACTCTCTATAGGCCAATTTGGATTAGTGTCATCTTATTTGTGTTGGGTCAAGTCTGCAGTATGGCATCTCATAAAATGAAACTGATCTAAGGATGAGATTGGTGTCTTGGACACTGGTGCAAAACTAATGCTAATTTTAAGAAATATTTCAATGGCGGGTGCTCATTTAAATTTTATTGCATAATCTAAATGTTAAGGCATCTGCCTGGTGTACATGTTTGGGTGAATGAGTCTGTTTCTGTAAGCATGTGACTGAACAAGAGTATCTTGTGCATATTTTATTCCAAAACACTAAAAATTTAAGGTGCTAGTGTAGATGGCTTATGGTTCCTGTTTCAGTGCTTGCATTTGTTTTGGTCATTGATATTGGCAACCAAACTGATCACACGAGCACTTCACATCAGGGCAGTGTCCATTTAGGTTGTTCATACACTTGGTCCTGAAAATTAAAATGGATGCCACCTTTGGCATTGAAAATCAGAACTATTGATTACCAGGAGACATCTGATGTAATTAAGGATATACAAGCCAGCAACATAGCCAATTTAAAGCTAGTATTGATGGCATGATTTGTGGGTCTGATTTTGGGTTCAGGTGTATCAATTTGCCCAATACCCCTAGCTTCATTCACCAGTGTAGAAGGAGGCTCTGATCTGAGCCTGCACAAACTGAGCATCTTGCCCAGGTGCACCCTTCCCTGTTAATCATCCTATCCTACATCATGGAGAACTGGGGCAATTTAGCATGGCCAACCCACTTCACATCAAATCTTTGGATTGTGGGAGGAAACCCACAAGACACATGGAGAATATGCAAACCCCTTCTGCCTTAAGAATTATGCAAATCTCAGTAAATTCATAAAATGGCATCCAATCTAGATGACAATACTGGCAATCATTAATTTACATCCCTGAGACTTCAGTGGCCACATCAAGTATTTGCAGCATTCTCAGGAGAAATAAGGAATGCTAATGAATAAATCGGAGGTGACTTGGGCACCAATATCACTCTGCTCTTTTTTAGGCTTTTGGAGGACAAATTTAAGTTGCTGCTAAAGCCAGCTTTTCTTTTGTGGGATGGTGTGACTAGAAGGCCAGCATTTGCCTATCCTTGGTAAATAACTCAGTTTATGGTTGTCATTGTAGCTACTTTAATCTGTTCATGTCAGTTGTATTTGCCTTATTTGAAATGCAAAAATCTATTGAAGTTCCCCCTTCTAGAATGCAGAACTTCAGAAATGTCACTAATCTTTGTGGGTTACTGCTGTGTACGTGAGCCAACCTAATGTTAGTTGATCATGTTGGGATGTAGATTAGAATTGGAGGATTAAGTGGAAGGTTGTTTTTCCCTCTTTTGCCTCTGAACTCTTGTACTCATTTTCTAGTTTTTCTCACCAGCTAATGGGATACAGTTGGGCTCAGCCCAAAAGAATGTGCATGGTGGCCTGAATAGTCATCTCTACTGCTGGTGGTCCACTTTGTTAGGAATAATGGTAGGAAGGATTATTACTTACGTGGAGAAAAACTGCAGCAGGCGACGGTGCAGAGGGACCTCGGGGTCCTTGTGCATGAGTCGCAAAAACCCAGCTTGCAGGTGCAGCAGGTGGTCAGGAAGGTGAATGGGATGCTGGCCTTCATCGCGAGGGGGATTGAATATAAAAGTAGGGAGGTCTTGCTGCAGCTGTATAGGGCATTGGTGAGGCTGCAGCTCGAGTACTGTGTGCAGTTTTGGGCGCCGTACTTACGCAAGGTAATTTTGGCCTTGGAGGGAGTGCAGAGGAGGTTTACTAGGCTGATGCCGGGGTTGAGCTATGAGGAGAGGCTGAATAAATTAGGCTTGTACTCGTTAGAGTTTAGAAGAATGAGGGGAGATCTCATTGAGACATATAAGATGATGAATGGGATGGATAGGATAGAGGTGGAGAGACTCTTCCTGCTCAAAGGATAGTAGGACTAGGGGGCACAGCCTCAAGATAAAGGTGGGGTGGTTTAGAACAGAGTTGAGAGGAACTTCTTCACTCAAAGGGTGGTGAATCTCTGCCCGTTGAAGTAGTGGAGGCTACCTTGCTAAATATTTTTAAGACGCGGGTTGATGGGTTTTTGATGAGAGGGGGGATTAAGGGTTATGGGGAGAGGGCGGGAATGTGGAACTGAGCCACGACAGATCAGCCATGATCTTATTGAATGGCGGGGCAGGCTCGAAGGGCTAGTTGGCCTACTCCTCCTATTTCTTATGTTCTTATGACTTGTTCTTGGAACAATCAGTGTTGGAGGGAAAGCCAAAAAGGCTGGACATGGCTTCAAAATGAAAATTAGTAAATGGGTTTTCTTTTGATTGCAGGTATCTGTTTAAACTCTGGATCTGGCTTTCCTTTGCTGTATATGCCAAAGTGACCAGAATCAAGTGCTATGTCAGTGTCTTGTGTCAGGAAACTGACAACTAGCTGAATGTGAAGCTAACTAGTGTATTATGCAATGTTGCTGGAAAATTAACTGGGGTTGCAGTGGACACACTTGTAGAAAGGATGCAACTTGTTTTCTTTCTCCCCTTCATGTAATGGGGATAAACTATATTTTGATTCCCTGGGTGTGATGTAGCTTGTCAGTTGTGCCTCAGTCAATGAGCTGGCACAAGCCTGAAGCAGAGCTTGTGTTAACTTCTCTCCAGAGACTTGAGCACAATACTAGTACAATGCAGTGCTGTACCAAGGAAGTGCTTCATTTAATGTAAATTGCATTGGAAGCAGTTCAGAAGGCCAGTGGTTCCCAACCTCTGACAATTCAACAGCACACCAACTTTTTTCAGTTGAATCAAATGCTGTACAATGAAGTAGGGCATAGGGTGCACCACAATGAATCACCAATGTTTCCTCATTGTATGGCCATTAATCCTGCACTCGATTGTAAAGATGGGATCCTGCAACTTGCTGCATATAGTGTGAAGTTGCAAACAAGTGTAGTGAGCTCCCTGAACATTTCCGTCTATGCTGTGAATAAACTTGCCTAAAGTAAATCTCTTTTTTCTTCCAGCTTTAAAAAATGACATCTAGGAAGAAGGTTTTACTGAAAGTTATCATCCTGGGAGATTCAGGGTAAGTAATTTCACTTCCTTGAACACAATTATACTCCTGCCCATCTCCATGCAGTAGCTGAAAAGGGTTACAATTTGCAACAGATTCTGTCCTAGATTTTTGCTATTTAAATATTAAATCACTTCCTCCAACTTTGTGCAAGATGTTCTAACTAAAAGCAAGCAATCCATATTTTTTGTAGTGGCCTTCATTCAGTTTGACACAAGTTCAAAAAGCAATTTTAATGATCATCTTGGAAGCTCATTCTAAAGCTCAGACCTTTCTATCTGAACAAAAGAAATAAAAGCAGGAGTAGGCCATCCAGCCCCTTGAGCCCATTCTGCCATTCAATGAGATCATGGCTGATCTTTCCATAGACCCACTCCACTTACCCACCTGCTCACATAACCTTTAATTCCTTTACTATTCAAATATTTATCTATCCTTGTCTTAAACATTCAGTGAGGTAGCCTAACTGCTTCACTAGGTAGGGAATTCCAGATTTTCAACCCTTTGGGTGAAGTTCTTCCTCAACTCAGTCCTAAATCTAGTTGCCCCTTTGCCATGCCCCCTAGTTCTAGTTTCATCTGCCAGTAGAAACAACTTCCCTGCATCTTATCTATTCCCTTCATGTTTGAGATCTCCCCTTATTACTCTTCTGAGTATTGCCCCAGTCTACTCAGTTTCTCCTCAAGCCAGCTCTGGAATCAACCTAGTGAATCTCCTCTGCACTCCCTCCAGTGCCAGTATATCCTTTCTCAAGTAAGAAGACCAAAACTGTACACTACTCCAGGTTTGGCCTCACCAGCAACTTATATAGCTGCAACATAACCTTGCTGCTTTGAAACACCATCCCTCTAGCAATGAAGGATAAAATTCCATTCACTTTAATTACCTGCAAACCAACTCCTTTTTGTTCTTGTGCAAGAACCCCCAGGCCCATCTGCACAGCAGCATGCTGCAATTTTTCCCATTTAAATAGCCCATTTTGCTGCTGTTCCTACCTAAATGGATGACCTCATTTAACAACATTGTATTCCATCTACCCACTCAGACTATTTATATCCTTAGTTACTGTCAAATTTGAGGACATTTGATCATTCAGTACTTGTTGATCAGCAATGATTGGTACTTCAATGTAATAGAACTAGTTCTATTCAATTTTCAAATGAGCCTGACTGCTGACCAAGGAGCATGACCCAAGCATAGAGCACCTTGTCTATTGTACATATGAAACCATGCTCCAGTTTCAGCAGACCAAATCACTTATTTGCTTGTAATATAAAGATTATAATTTGTTCAAGGCCCAAAGTGTCACAATCTGACAGCAAGCATCATGGGCCAGGTGACTAGAGGAATTGACAAGTTTCACTCCTGTGTATAAACCTAAGTACAGCAATCTTTGGCATGGGCATGGAGAAAATTTGATCTGAATGCAGAGTGGCAAAAGCAGGCTAGATCATTTTACCAAGAGCTGAATTTTGCTGGGTTTTGCAGAGTAATAAAAGGATAGCTCTTCCCAGAGCTAGCCAAACAATTAGCTAAAGAATTGTTAGTATTCTTGATTTCACTTGAGGTATGAATTTGTTACAGCTTTAATTTAAACACCTTCCAAGCATTCCAGTTTAATGAGATGAACAAGAACAGTAATTCAATTATTTAACATTCTTTAGTAGCAACTCAACAGTTGCAACTGTTAACTCTAAACTGTACTTTAACTCTAACTGCACATCAATTTTAACTAAACTGAAAATAGATACCATCAAGTTTAAGAAAGCCTTGGCCAAAAATATCCTAGGTGTAGAATCTACTTGTATTCTTCAGGGTACAAAGTCTCTTTGCAATGGTTGGTCTGAGTTGTCACTCCTAAACAAAGAACTCAGCCATGGCTCAAACATCCAGAGAAATTACTTTTGAACAACACCATGTATAGTTCATTTTACATCTCCTTTACAAAGCAGCCATAAATCAGAGCCATGGTGTTCCATTTAATGTAGACAGTTTCCTGATCTGACCAACACAGGAAGCTTCAGATCACAGCTTCCAGACCAGAGCCTCTTCGCAACCTACATCTAGTTTTAATTTAAGTTAACCAAAATGCTTGACTCTCAGCCAGAATAGTCACCTTAAAGCCACTATTGCCATTGTTGCAGCCATTCTTTTTCCATCCAGATTTTGTCTGGTTTCTAAGTTGGAGTATTGCAGTGTCACTTAGTTTTCACCTATTTTAGCATTTAGCATGCTACCTGTATCAAAGACAAGGTGGTTGGGATATTTTCTAAAGCATGCCAAATTCAATTCCCCATAACCAATGGCACTTATGGACACTGCAAGTCAACTTTTAAAGCTACTTCAGTTCACTTTCTACTTTAGGATGATGTGGAGATATCAGCATTGGACTGGGGTAAGCACAGTAAGAAGTCTCAGCACCTATGGAAGATCTCAAGCCTCATGCTACATTCAGTCACCTTGTGTCATTGTCAATTCCATTTTCTACAAATGGGACAAAAGTTATGAGCATGTTTACTGTTCTACCACCTAAACAATCTGCTCATGGTCTCTTTTGGCTTTCAGGTTTTACCTACTTGGTGCATATATTTCCTTACCCTCTATCATGTACTTGCCTGCAGGCTGGGAATACACAAAGCAAGTGTGGAATGCAAGGAGTAAGAAGGGCTAAAGGGGTCATGAAAAAGCATTGATCAGCAGGATTAAGGAAAATGTTTAAAGAGCAAGAGGTAGCCAGGGAGAGAGTCGGCCCACTCAAAGGAGGGAATCTATGCATGGAGCCAGAGGAAATGGGCAAGATATTTAGAACATAAGAACATAAGAAATAGGAGCAGGAGTAGGCCATCTGGCCCTTCGAGCCTGCCCTGCCATTCAATAAGATCATGGCTGATCTGTCGTGACTCAGCTCCACCTTCCCGCCCTCTCCCCATAACCCTTAATCCCTTCTCTTATCAAAAACCCATCAACCCGTTTCTTAAAAATATTTAGCGAGGCAGCCTCCACCACTTCAACGGGCAGAGAATTCCAGAGATTCACCACCCTTTGAGTGAAGAAGTTCCTCCTCAACTCTGTTCTAAACCGCCCCCCCCTTTATCTTGAGGCTGTGCCCCCTAGTCCTACTGTCTTTTTTGAGCGGGAACAGTCTCTCCACCTCTATCCTATCCATCCCATTCATCATCTTATACGTCTCAATGAGATCTCCCCTCATTCTTCTAAACTCTAACGAGTACAAGCCTAGTTTATTCAGCCTCTCCTCATAGCTCAATCCCCTCAACTCCGGTATCAGCCGAGTAAACCACCTCTGCACTCCCTCCAGGGCCAAAACATCCTTGCGCAGGTGCGGCGCCCAAAACTGCACACAGTACTCCAGCTGCGGCCTCACCAATGCCCTATACAGCTGCAGCAAGACCTCCCTACTTTTATATTCAATCCCCTTCGCTATGAAGGCCAGCATCCCATTCGCCTTCCTGACCACCTGCTGCACCTGCAAGCTGGGTTTTTGCGACTCATGCACAAGGACCCCGAGGTCCCTCTGCACCGTCGCCTGCTGCAGTTTTTCGCCCCGTAAGTAATAGTCCTTCCTACCATTCCTCCTACCAAAGTGGACCACCTCACACTTGCCAACATTAAATTCCATTTGCCATTTCCTGGCCCATTCGCCCAGCCTATCTAGATCCTTCTGCAGACTCTCCACACCCTCCGCACAATTTGCCTTTCCCCCAATCTTGGTGTCATCAGCAAATTTCGACACCCTGCACTCGGTTCCCTCCTCCAGATCATCTATATAAATGGTAAATAGCTGAGGCCCCAGGACCGACCCCTGGGGCACCCCACTAGTCACCAACCGCCAATCCGAATAGCATCCATTGACCCCCACTCTCTGCCTCCTATTTGACAACCAATCCTCTATCCACGCTAACACCCTACCCCCAACTCCATGTCCCCTGACCTTCTGCAATAACCTCTTGTGAGGTACCTTGTCAAACGCCTTCTGAAAATCCAGAAAGACCACATCCACCGGCTCTCCTCCATCCACTGCCCTAGACACATCCTCATAGAACTCCAGTAAATTTGTCAGACACGACTTCCCTTTAATGAAACCGTGTTGCGTCCGCCCTATCAAGCAATTCCCCTCAAGATGCCTCGCTATTTCCTCCTTAATGACGGTTTCTAACATTTTACCTACCACAGACGTTAAACTAACCGGCCTATAATTCCCCGCCTTTTGCCTGGCACCCTTCTTAAACAACGGCGTAACATTAGCCGTTTTCCAATCTTCCGGCACTTCCCTGGAATCCAGCGACGTCTGGAAAATAACCACCAAGGCATCCACTATCACCTCTGCCATTTCTTTCAGAACCCTCGGATGCATTCCATCCGGTCCTGGGGACTTGTCCACAATCAGCCCCTCCAGTCTGTCGAGCACCACCTCTCTAGTAACAGTAATGTCATTAAGACCCTCCATTCCTACCACCTTTCCATCGCTAACACCCGGCAAATTATTCACGTCCTCCTCCGTGAAGACAGAAACAAAGAAGTTATTCAAGACCTTAGTCATATCCCTATCCCCTACCACTAGCTCCCCTTTCTCATCCTCTAAAGGACCAACGTTTACCCTAGCCAGCCTCTTCCTTTTTATATATTTATAAAAACTCTTGCTATCCTTTTTTATATTAAGTGCTAGCCCAGCCTCATAGCTTCTCCTACCCTCCTTTATCAATTTCTTTGTCAATCTTTGTTGACATTTAAACCTTTCCCAATCCTCTTCTCGCCCACTGCTCTTAGCTACTCTAAACTCCTCCGCTTTTAATTTAACACTTTCCTTCACCTCCTTCGTTATCCACGGCTTATTACCTCTCCTCCTACTGTCCTTTTTAACCATCGGAATAAATTTCTGCTGAGCACCAAGAAAGATCTCCTTAAAGATCCTCCACTGCTCCTCAGCAGACCTACCTTCCAACGCGTTCCCCCAGTCCACATTCGCCAATTCTTCTCTCATCCTACCATACTCCCCTCTATTCAAACAAAGGACGCGTGTCTGGGAACCCATTTTCTCCTCCTCCATCTGCACCAGAAACTCCACCATACAATGATCACTCTCTCCAAGAGGATCCTTCACCGCAAGGTCCCTAATTCTACCCACCTCATTACATAGCACCAGATCCAAGATAGCTCACTCCCTCGTCGGCTCCAACACACACTGTTCAAGGAAATTATCCCGGCAGCATTCCAAGAACAACTCCTCGAGCCCACCTCGTCCAACATGGGTCGACCAATCAATATGCAGATTGAAATCTCCCGTAACTACTGCCGTCCCATTCCTGCACGCTGCACTTATTTGCGCGTTAACAGCCCGCCCCACCTCCAGATCATTATTCGGGGGCCTATAGACGACACCCACTAGCATCTTCCTCCCTTTTCTGTTCCTAATCTCCACCCACAACAATTCCACTTTCTGCTCCTTGGCTCCGATATCATCCCTTGCTACCACCTTGATACTATCCTTAATCAGCAGAGCTACGCCACCCCCTCTTTCCTCCTGCCTATCCTTCCTAAACACTTGATAACCCTGTACATTCATCTCCCAGTCCCTGTCACCTTGCAGCCACGTCTCTGTAATGGCCACCAGATCGTATCCATTTGTGTCGATCTGCGCCATCAGCTCATCCACTTTATTCCGAATGCTTCGTGCATTCAGATAAAGCGCTTTCATCCCAGCCTTCACCTGGACCCTACTTGTCGTAACGCCACCAATTGGGACATCCTTGGCCTCTTCCCTTACCTGTACCCTATCCTTAACTTTAGACCTCATAGCGTCACCTACCCTCGCACCCCCCCCCCCCCCCCCCCCCCCAATTAGTTTAAAGCCTTGTCTACAGTCCTCTTTACTCGATTCGCCAGCACTCTGGTCCCAGCATGATTCAGACCAACCCCATCCTGCCCGAACAGGTCCCACCTACCCCAATACTGGTGCCAATGCCCCATAAATTCGAACCCATTCCTCCCACACCAATCCCTGAGCCACCCATTTACTTCCTTTATCCTATCAACCCTACGCCCGTCTGCCCTCGGTTCAGGCAGTAGCCCAGAGATAACCACCTTGTCGGTTCTACTTTTTAATTCCATTCCCAGCTTCTCATACTCCCTTCCCAGATCCTCAGTCCGCATTTTGCCTACGTCGCCGGCACCCACATGTACTACAACGACCGGGTTCTCACCCTCCCACTCCAGATTCCTCTGCAGCCCAGCTGCGACATCCTGTACCCGAGCACCAGGCAGACAACACACCCTTCTGTGCACTTTGTCATTGTGACAAAGGACAGTGTCAATACCCTTCACCCCACTATCCCCAATCACTACTACGTTCCTTTTCCCCTTCTCTTTGCCTATGTCCTGCTGCATCACTGTACCGTGTGCAGTTTGCTCACCAACCTCTCTTGCCTTGTCCTCTTCCAGACTGGAAGCAAGAACCTCAAACCTGTTATGCAGGTTAAGAGGCTGAGGCCTCCGCTCCTCACCCCCCTTCCTCCTCCCAGCAGCCCCCTTTTGTCCCTGACCCTTGGATTTAGCCAGTCTAGGGGCACCCTCTCTCCCCCTGATGAGCCTCAGTGTCTGTAGCTCAGAGGCCAGCTCATCCACCTTGAGCTGGAGCTCCTCCAGCAACCTGCACTTACTGCAGACATGGTCACTGGGAAGGACCCTGGGGTCCACCAGTTCCCACATCATACAGAAACCACACATCACATGCCCCTCCATTATTCACTGTAATTTTTTGTGAAAAAAATTTTTCCTTGTTTCTTGCTGTAGTAGTATTGGAAAAAAAAATTTTTTTTTTTCCTTGTTTTTTTTTCAAACGAACTCGTCTGTCCTTTTTTCCCTCCAGCCCTTTTTGATATTAAGCCCTATTAGCTCACTCTGCTTCCCTCTCACTCCGCTGCCCGCTCAGACGCTGCCCGCTTTCTACACCAGGCCTCCTTTTAAACCTGGCGCTGATTAGAAGCAGGCTCGTCCACAACTCGGTTCTAAACTAGCAGTAAAGACAATAAAATAAATGCTTTAAACAGTTCTACAAAGAACAAAGTGCTTTAAACTTATTTTAAACAGGTTTTTAACAGGTAAATTCTTAGCTCTCTCTCTCTGCTTCAGCAAACAGTGAAAGGCTTCACCGTGTGGCCCTGATAATTAATTTAAATTAAAGCAGCTTCGTCCACAACTCGGTTCTAAACTAGCAGTAAAGACAATAAAATAAATGCTTTAAACAGTTCTACAAAGAACAAAGTGCTTTAAACTTATTTTAAACAGGTTTTTAACAGGTAAATTCTTGGCTCTCTCTCTGCTTCAGCAAACAGTGAAAGGCTTCACCGTGTGGCCCTGATAATTAATTTAAATTAAAGCAGCTTCGTCCACAACTCGGTTCTAAACTAGCAGTAAAGACAATAATATAAATGCTTTAAACAGTTCTACAAAGAACAAAGTGCTTTAAACTTATTTTAAACAGGTTTTTAACAGGTAAATTCTTAGCTCTCTCTCTCTCTGCTTCAGCAAACAGTGAAAGGCTTCACCGTGTGGCCCTGATAATTAATTTAAATGAGTACTTTCTCAGTATTCACCAAAGAGAAGGACTTTGTGGATGAGACTGGGAAAGTGTAGATAATTTGAGTCATATTGGAATCAAAAAGGAGGTATTGGGGTTTTTGAGAAACATTTAAGGTAGACAAATCCCCAGGGCCTGATGGGACATATCTCAGAATAGAGGGGCAAGAGAGGAAATTGCTGGGGCTTTGAGAAATCTTTGTATCCTCACTGGCTGCAGGGGAGGTCCCAGAGGGTTGAAGAATAGCCAGTGTTCCTTAAGGGTAGCAAGAATAATCCAGGTAATTACAAGCTGAGCCTTGCTTCAGTGATAGGGAAATTACTGGAGGGGATTCTTCAAAACAGCATTTATTCCCACTTGGAAATAAGTGGATGTATTAGTGAGGCAACATGGTTCTGTGAAGGGGAGGTCACATCTTTCAAACTTGGTTGTTGCTGCCTTGAAAAACCTGAGGATTGGGCAGTGGATGTTGTCTACATGGACTTCAGTAAGGCCTTTGACAAGGTCCCTCATGGCAGACTGGTGCAGGTGAAGTCACATGGGATCAGATGTGAGCTAGCAAGATGGATACAAAACTGCCCCTCAAAGAAAACAGGGAGCAGTGGAAGGATGTTTCTGAATGGAGGGCTGTGACATGTGATGTTCCTCAGGGATCAGTACAGGGACCTTTTTGTGTATGTTTTGGAGGAAAATGCAACAGGATTAAGTTTGCAGACAAAGGTTGGTGGATTTGCAGATAGCAATGAGGATGCAGCAAGATATAAATCAGTTGGAGATGTGGGTGGAGATAGTAGATGGAGTTTAATCCAGACAAATGAGATCATTCATTTTGGAAGGTCAATACAGAAATTTACAGTAAATGGCAGAACCTTTAAGTATTGATGGGCAAAGGGATCTGGGTATACAGTACACAGGTCAGTGGCAATGTGGGTGGAGAAGTTAGTCAAGAAGACATACAGCATGCTTGTTTTCATCAACCAAGGTATTGAATTTTAAAAATTGGTAAATCATGTTGCAACTTTATAGAACCTTAATTGGGCTGCATTGGAATCTAGTGTTCACATCCTTCTGTTAGTGTGGCAACCAGAATTGGAGGCTTTGGAGAGGGTACAGAAGATTTACCAGGATGTTGCCTGGTATGAGGGGAGATTGGAGAAACATGGTTTGTTCTCACTTGAGTGACAGAGGTTGAGGGGAAACCTGTTAGAAGCCTACAAGATTGAGGTATGGACAGAGTGGATAGTCAGAAGCTTTTTCCAACGTGGAAGAGTCAATTACAAGGGGCATAGGTTTAAGGTGCAAGAGGCAAGGTTTAAGGAGATACAAGGCAGATTTTAGTAATGGGTACCTGTAACTCATAGGGGAGGTAATGGAAGTAGATAGTGAGTTTTAAGGAGTGTCTTGACAAATGTGAATAGGATGGGAATAGAGGGACATGGTCTCTGGAAGGGTAGGGGGTTTTAGTTCAGTCAGGCAGCATAGTACAGGCTTGGAGGGCCAAAGGGCCTGTTCCTGTGCTGTTCTAAATTGCCTTGCCATCCCCTTTCACCCATTTGATGCACTTGTGTTAAAGCAGTGACTAAAATAGTTTGCCAACTGTTTTTTCATTTCAAGGTTTAACCACTTTGTATCTAGTACACCCCATCAGTCACCTAATTTAAATATGTAGATTTCACTTGATATGAAACCTGTGCATTTTTAATGCTCAGTAACTTTAAGGATTGTCACAACTGGACCTAGAGTAACTGCTTAAGCTCTTTATTTTGGTGCTAGATTTAACTTTTATGGCTGACATTCACTCACTGATTTTTAATCTTCTGTTTGTTCAGCCCAAGTAATAAAGGAATAATCAGAGCAGTCTCTACCTCTTCACAGGCTGCTTTTTTGAAAGATTAGTCAGTATCTGTCCTTCTAATCCTTGGGTCTTAGTATTTGGGCACCTTCATTTGATGAGGCTAGCAGCTCCATATGCCATCCTTCAACTTGGTGCTACAAAAATAAGGCACAGCAGAAGCACAGTGGGTCCATAACCCATGTTTGGAAGATCAAAAACCATCCTGTACTATCACATTTTTGCTCCTTTTAAAAGAAAGGAAAAAGCATGTCTGGTACTATGATAGCTGATCAACAGACTTGAGTACCAAAATCAGTCTCTTGAGCACACCAAGTTCACTCAGGTGATGTGGCCTATAGTGAATGCATTAGAAGCTGGAGCACACCTCAGCCAAAATAGCCTTTTGTAAATTTTCTTTCAAAAATGAAGCTATTTAGACACATCTTTGATCAATATTGTATTTTGGTCATGAAAGGCAGAATGTACAGGCCTGCATGTTTAACTGGAATTTCATTTGAGGCTGGTTTTGCCCAATTTCATGATCAAAATTGTCATCTTGTGGTTGTCTGATTAAAAATCAAAGGGGAGCTGGTATTTCACTTTCAGGACCAGAAATGTCCCAGACCACTACTTTGATTGTGACCTTTCCACTTGAAATATTAACACTAGAAGTGGCTCTTGGGACCATGGTGAGCTTGCAGTTATCCAATGACTCCTACTTGAAGGTGCAGGATCCAGGTGACCCTTGGATTTTTTCATTTTCAAATGCCAGCCAGATGACAAGCTGATCTGTTTCTAGTAGTGATGGAAGCACTGGCTCAAGTGCATGTGGTATTTGGTCTAGGGTATTGGATTTAACATTATCAGTATAATCACTGAATTAAGGCTTCTAAATTTGACTTTTGTAGCAGTTGTCTTGGCTCATTAGTTGGAATAACTGAGCATTGTTTTACTGAAACTTAAGGGACCTGTGAATAATAGTGACTGGAAAAATTGTGTATTTGTTGGCCTACACTGAAAAATCAAGTGGAACAAAGGCTTAGTCTTTCATCAGACTATGTAGAAAACTGTAGATTATGTAGGCAGGCTGTTGCCAGTGTGCTCTGTACTTGCGGCTGTAACTGGATCTGCAGCCTGCACATAAACAAATCTGACGTCATTCCTTCAAACCAGCAAAACAAGTGGTGCATAATAAAATGGATTGAATCTCAGATTACAGTGCTCAAGATGGATTGTTCTGTTCCTCCTGTGTCTCATGATCTAAATTCTGAAGGTTGTAACAAACAGTTCTTTCGTGTATATGTAGTGCCAGCTGGTTGTGATAGTGACCACCTCCTCATTTTGGAGGTGAGAGAACATGGACAAAATTGCAAAATAAACAGCCTATGAAATTGAAGCTGAAATTATCCCTGGGACAACCATTTGAAATCACTTTGCTGCTAGAAATCTTTAACCATAGTGCTTTCTTCATGCAGTATATATCCTGCTGACATCACTGTCTACTTAACAGTACCAGGATAAGTGCCTGCTTTTCTTTAAGCTATGGGATCATTTTAACATCCACCCAAGCACAGGAGGATCTCTTATCTGAAATACTCAGCGATACTATCAGTCAGTAATGAGGGATAGTGAATTTCAGACTAGTTTGCAAGCTGCCACCTGCTGATTAACAATGGTAAAACACTCACTGCTGTTGCCTAGAACCTGTCCTCTAATACAATTCTAGCACAACAGTAAGGGTTACCTGTTTGTTTAAATGAGAAATTGGAATTGCAGGTGATTCCCAAATGCTAGTTGATATCCTGGGATTTGATAAAATCTGAACTTGCATGAATAAATTACAATAATACCAATCAAAATTGGATTGGAGACACAGGAGCTCTTGGCTATTGTTTTGCATCTCAGTTGCATCACAATTGTATTTTGCATCTCAGCTCCCTCAGGTTTATCAACTACCTCTAAGTTGGTGACCACTCTACAAATTCACATCCTCCATTTTGAAAAGACCTGTATCTAATGTAGCCTAGCATGTAATCAGGGCATTTTCAAAGCCTGAAACCTCTTGTAGAATTACTGTACTCTTGATTTCCCCCCAGTTTTTTCCTGGTCTTGTTGTTATCTCTCTGCCTTTCAAAAGCATTGAAGACCATTTAAATGCAAGTCTGTCTAAACTTGCATTACACCCATTCCCTTCCAGGGTGTTGACTTGAGGGTAGAGTATACGGGCACCAAAACCTTTCATATAGATGATCTGGAGGAGGGAACCGAGTGTATGGTGTCAATTTGCTGATGACACCAAGATTGGTGGAACGGCAAATTGTGCAGAGGGTGTGGAAAGTCTGCAGAAGGATCTAGATAGGCTGGGTGAATGGACCAGGAATTGGCAAATGGAATTTAATGTTGGCAAGTGCGAGGTGGTCCACTTTGGTAGGAATAATGGTAGGAAGGACTATTACTTGCGTGGAGAAAAACTGCAGCAGGCGACAGTGCAGAGGGACCTTGGGGTCCTTGTGCATGAGTCGCCAAAAACCCAGCCTGCAGGTGGTCAGGAAGGCTAATGGGATGCTGGCCTTCATAGCGAGGGAGATTGAATATAAAAGTAGGGAGGTCTTGCTGCAGCTGTATAGGGCATTGGTGAGGCCGCAGCTGGAGTACTGCGCAGTTTTGGGCGCTGCACTTGCGCAAGGATATTTTGGCCTTGGAGGGAGTGCAGAGGAGGTTTACTAGGCTGATGCTGGAGTTGAGGGGGTTGAGCTATGAGGAGAGGCTGAATAAACTAGGCTTGTACTCGTTAGAGTTTAGAAGAATGAGGGGAGATCTCATTGGGATGAATAGGATAGAGGTGGAGAGACTCTTCCTGCTCAAAGGACAGTAGGACTAGGGGGCACAGCCTCAAGATAAAAGGGGAGGTGGTTTAGAACAGTTAAGGAGGAACTTCACTCAAAGGGTGATGAATCTCTGGAATTCACTGCCATTGAAGTGGTGGAGGCTGCCTCGCTAAATATATTTAAGACACGGGTTGATGGGTTTTTGATAAGCGAGGGGATTAAGGGTTATGGGGAGAGGGTGGGAATGTGGAACTGAACCACAACAGATCAGCCATGATCTTATTGAATGGCAGGGCAGGCTTGAAGGGCTAGATGGCCTACTCCTCCTATTTCTTATGTTCTTATGTATCTTGAATTAAAATACATTTGAACTGTTTAATACCTTAACCAATAGATCTACCACAGGATTTCACTTGAACTTTATATACAATAATGTGCTGGGTTTACTTCCCCAAGAAGTCCTGAATTTGTGCAGGGGCCACCCAGTTCCCTAGAGAATTCTCCTTGGTTCCAGCTATTGAGAAAGCTTTAACTTACAGTCTCACGGACTTGTGGGTGTTTGAATCCCTTATTCTTCTCTTTTCAATACTTGCAAACTAATCTTGTTGCTTTCTATGCTCCCAAGACTTGAGACCAAAAGGGAGATGCTTCTGTTTCCCCCAGACACTCCTTCTTTCAATGAAGTTTTGCTCCAAGTCCATCTTCAGAGCTGCAAACTGCACAGTTCTAAACTATGCACCTGTAGGAATTGAAACCAGAAACCCTAAGCTCCATTTATCTACATAGCTTACTCTGGGCTGCCCTTAAACCAGCCTTTCAATTATTCCTCTTAATTGTTAAATTTAACACTTTCAGTAAACTAAAGCTTTTGGTTACATCTCAAACTTCTGGATTGCACATTGCAGGTATCACATCTCCAGGTTGCTAGCTAAGTTCACATGTTAAAGCTTTTCTATTTCAACTATTAGACCAACCTAATACCATTCTGCTTCAGGTCTGGCTCAGTGAGATGGTATATGTACACAAGTTAATTCTTTTCCAGCTGAATAGTCACCATCCTGGGTATTTTGAGGTATCTTAATCTAATGATGTGGAACTTACTATTATAGAATGGGTGAAGTGACTGCAGATTTTAAGGGGAAGATGATTACTAGTAGATTTTGAAATGGGAGGAGGCATGGACTAGTTGGAACAAATGGTCTTGGTCTTAAGTCTTCATTAAACCTGGTTTTATAGTGCTAACTACAATCAGAATTGACTTGATTCATTGATTCAATTTCTGATGCATGTGATAAATCAAACATGACTTAGTGAAAAGTATTGTTTTTTGCTTGCCATACAGATGATGCCTATCTTTCATAGAAGGAAACAAGTGCAGAATGTAGTTGGCCATAGCTTGGGTGTAGAGAAAGATCAACTTAATGATCCATAAGTCCATTTGCCAAATCTTAAAAATTGCATTAAAGCATTTGGTCTAAACTTTCAAAAGCATAGCACAGAAGAAAAGAATTGGAAGGTATGCTGGGCACAGCTTGCAAGAAGTCACCTCACTGGTGCCATCTTCGAATTCTGGAATTCACCTAGCACTCTAGGGAATGGTCCTGACGTTTTTAACCTGGTAACTTATGCCATGGGCTACTTGCAGATGCCACCCTCTTGGTTTGGGTTCATTAGGGAGAAGCTTGACCTGTTCTTGTGCCAATAAATACCAAGTAGATTGTGCTAATTTGTAGCAACTCGAGTACAATTTGCTTCAGCACACCTCATTTACCAAATTTTCTTTTTTAGGGTAGGGAAAACTTCATTGATGAACCAGTATGTAAACAAAAAGTTCAGTAACCAGTATAAAGCAACAATAGGGGCAGACTTTCTAACAAAGGAGGTGATGGTGGACGATCGATTGGTGACGATGCAGGTAATGCTAAACCAAATTTCCTTTATCTTTGGTCACTTTTTTTTTGGGACTTGGAAGCTGGTAAAGGTGCCATGATGCTGTGACAACTAGTTTTGTAGATAGAGGATTTATTGGTTGACAAACTCAGTAATTTTCAGTGGAATGTTTCCATCAAGACTTCAAGGATGAAAGGACCAAGTGATCTCAGATCAGGTAGAAAAGACTTTAAAAGGGGGCAGACTGCAAAAGGGTGACTTGTGTGGGGAGGAAAGCAGCTTGTCTGATTTGACAAGTAGAGAAATGGGATGTATGAATATAGAAATTTATGGTAGAATCACATGGGTACGGTAACTGATTTGGAAAGCAACTTGAATGTTTTTAGAAGTTGGGGACTGTTATAGCTGTGCAAGGCCTTAATGCATATCTGGAGTATGTACATTTCATCTCAAATTATAATTGAAGGAGATCATTAACCTGATTCCTGGGATGAAGTGTTTTTTGACAAGATTTAAGTGGCATGGGTTAAAAGTGGATATGTCAGATGTTTCTGCTAGTGGGAACACCATTTAATAAATAATGGGCTCCTTATTAAATGCAGATGAGAAAAATCTGGAATTCAGTCTCC
Organism: Prionace glauca; assembly: GCA_037974335.1. Classification (NCBI taxonomy): domain Eukaryota; kingdom Metazoa; phylum Chordata; class Chondrichthyes; order Carcharhiniformes; family Carcharhinidae; genus Prionace; species Prionace glauca. The sequence goes on from CM075723.1 coordinate 153,849,047, forward strand.
AAAGCAGTTGAGGGTCTTGCTTTTCTTAAGTGGTGTTGGATATCTGTTCAGAGCAGAGGGTTATAGGAGGATAAAGTGAAATAAGGCTGCTATCTTGAATGGCATTGCAAGCTTGAAGGACTGAATGGTCCACTAGCTACAATCTTGACACTTGTTTTTTTTTCTTTTCCTGCCCCTTAAGTTTTGCAATATGCAACTCAAACTGGTTATAAATGATGGAATAGTGCTCAAATTGTTTTATGGCTGTGGGTTTTATGAAACCCACTCACCCAAGAGGAAACGAACGCTTTCTACTCTAATCATGGGGCTCACACAGTTCTGAGCAGTGTTTGGGAGGGCATTTAGCCTTCTTTGGACCTCAAGTATCCATTTTTTCCTATTTGGGCATCCTGTAGACTTCAACTCGTGGCTTAGGCTAACACTACTTTCGTTTGAGGTTTGACTGGACATTGCATGAACCTAGTCTTTGCAATATCTGCTCAATTTGACCCAAATGTTAGTGCCCAAGTTTAAAAACAGCTTCATTCTTGTCTCTAGTAGGTTGTCTGTCTTTTGAAGATTCCCAAAATGTTTTCCTAATTGTTTTGAAAACAACTGTACCATGTGGTACAGGTGATGCTAGGCTCCCAGGGTCTAAGCTTAAACCTTGTGGTTCTTGTCTACAGATCTGGGATACTGCAGGACAAGAGAGATTTCAGTCGTTGGGAGTTGCATTCTACAGAGGAGCTGACTGCTGTGTGTTGGTCTTTGATGTAACCGCACCCAACACATTCAAAACTCTTGATAGCTGGAGGGATGAGTTCCTCATTCAAGCTAGCCCACGAGATCCAGAAAACTTCCCATTTGTTGTCCTAGGGAACAAGATAGATTTGGAAAACAGACAAGTATGTATAATTCTTTCAATGATGTATACAATAAACTGTTCATTTGCTTGTTAAAGCGGTCCACTCTGCACTTGCCTGTGGACCCCATGCCTTATGATAGTGTGGTGTTCAGCTTGCCACCACCTCTATAGGACACTACATCATAGGGGGGAAATTCTTTTGTTCAAATAGCTTGTAGAGAATTTCTCATTGCTTAGTATGTTTTGTATCATTGCACTTTCTCTGCCTTCAGTTGTGATAGTATTGTCTTTAGGACAGAATTAACCACATTAGGGCTTGTGATTTTCAGTTTCTCACCAATGGAGCATTGACACAGATCTGCTTGTGCAGGTCCACACTGCCTAGTGGTAGCATAGGTGGTGAAGAAAGCATATGGCATGCTTGCCTTCATTAGTCAGGGCATCAAGTATAAAAGTTGGCAAAATATTACTGTATAATGTTCACAGGTCACATTTGGAATACTGTCTCCACTTCTGGTCATCACAGTACCAGAAGGACATGTAGCTTAGGAATACAAAAAAGCTTATAGTTTGTCTGGTATGGAGGATATTCTCTAAGGAGAGAGAACCAAGTTATTCAGAGGCTGAGGAGTAACCTGAGTTTATAAATGAGGGGCATGAATCAGGTCAACAGTTGGAAGCTTTTTCACGGGGAAGGATTCAGTAGAGATGTGCAGGGGATGTTTTAAAGGATAGTGGGGCCTGGAATACACAAGTGAGGAGGTTGAGAGATTAGTGACATTTAAGACTCATCTGTATAGGCACATGAACAGACAGGTATAGAGGGGTACAGGCAGTTGATTTAGATAAGACAACTTGATAAGCACAAGCTTGGTGGACCAAAGAGCCTGTTCTGTGCTGTACTGTTTGCTTGATGGCTTCCAGGATGTTTTGGTGCCCAGCCAGTAGATTTAGTACCCATCCCTCCAATAGTCACCATTATAGGTGATATGGAGCAGCCAGTGTGTGCACAAATTCTCAAACAAATTTTTGGCAAAATCTTGAGGGATAAATGTTGGCAGGATCATTCTCTGATCTTCAAAGTAGTGTCATGGTTTTTGTATATGTGACAGATGGGACCTATTGCAGCCAGAAGCTTGCACTTCCTAGTGCAACACTCTACTGAATAAAGTTGGCCCTCCTGCATGCAGTCCTGAAGAATTTGCAAGTACATTTTCTTAACCTGGATATAGCAATGTGCTGTTCCTTCATTGTCATGAATCAAAATCCTACAATCAAATATCACCAGGGCTAATGATTTCAATGAACCTCCAGTTAGGCCAACTAGGGACAGTCAATAGACAAAATAGACCACATTGCATCCAAGAAATGAATGTATATTTGGCAGTGCTGGAACTGTGGTTGCAGCCCTCAATATTCCTGCACTGAACAAAAGCTATCAAACTTGCATTTGTAACTAATGTTTGCTGAAATGTCCCCTTGTTGCTCTTTCTAGGTCACTGCAAAAAGAGCACAAGCATGGTGTCAGAGCAAAAATAATATCCCATACTTTGAAACCAGTGCAAAGGAAGCAATAAATGTGGAACAGGCTTTTCAAACAATTGCACGGAATGCACTTAAACAGGTATGGTCTGATTGCTTAGTTCTAACTTTAGTTGCTGGGGATATTAACCTTAGAACAAATTTTGTTCTTTCAAGACCATCTTTGTAATATGGCAAATGCTTTCCTGTTTTATAGCTTTGGCCAAATTGGGTCTTGTAAAATTCACCAACACATCTGAAGTGATGGATGTATGTCACTCCCTTTCCTGCAAATTTCCAAGTCTTTAACTTTGCCCCCTTCCCATAATGTCCTTAATATCTGGAAAACCTCCAAATTCATTGGGGGGGGGGGGGTATAAAAGGTACAATTACACCACTATTGCTTCAAGTTTGAAGCTGTTCAGTTGTACAGTCCACTTGACAAAGTCAGCTGTCTGGCATTTACACTTCCTGGTGAACTAATTTGGCATCAGAGTTCTTGACTGACAGCCAAATGTTTAATCTTCAGCTCACTTGCCCTAATTCATTAATTGGATCTAATGACACTGCCCTTGCACTGGGAACACCATCTTCACCTCAGTGTCTCAATCCTGAACTGGAACTGCATAATTCCTTCACTGGTAATTGCACCAATGGTACTTTTGAAGAAGGCAGCTCACTCAGGCAATTGCCGATTGCACAATGGCCTAGCCAGTGGCATGAGAATTTAAAAAAATGAACCTATACTATCTTGACATAAACATGTTAGGCAGGATTTTTCTGGCTTGCTTGAGGGCAGAAATTTCCATCCAAGGTCAACAGATTTCCATTGTAAGAACATAAGAAATAGGAGCAGGAGTAGGCCATCTAGCACCTCAAGCCTATCCTGCCATTCAATAAGATCATGGCTAATCTGAAGTGGATCAGTTCCACTTTCCCGCTTTCTCCCCATAACCCTTAATCCCCTTGCCTACCAAAAACCTATACTCCGTCTTAAATATATTTAGCGAGGTAGCCTCCCACTTCAACAGGCAGAGAATTCTAGAGATTCACCCTTTGAGTGAAGAAGTTCCTCAACTCAGTTCTAAACTGCCCCCCCCCCCCCATCTTGAGGCTATGCCCTCTAGTCCTACTGTCCTTCTGAGCAGGAAGAACCTCTCAACCTCTACCCTATCCATCCCCTTCATCTTGTGTCTCAATAAGATCCCCCCCCCATCCTTCTAAACTCCAAGTACAAGCCCAGTCTGTTCAGCCTCTCTTCATAGTTCAACCCCCTCAACTTGGAGCCTAATAAACCTCCTCTGCACTCCCTCCAAGGCCAAAATATCCTTGTAAGTGTGGCAACCAAAATTGCACACAGTACTCCAGCTGCAGCCTCACCAGTGCCCTGTACAGTTGCAGCAAGACCTCTTACTTTTATATTCGATCCCCCAGCTATGAAGGCCGGCATCCCATTTGCCTTCCTGATCACCTGCTGCACCTGTGGGCTGGGTTTTTGCAACTCATGCACAAGGACCCCCCCGGGTCCCTCTGCACCATAACATGCTGCAGCTTTTTGCCCTTTAAATAGTAGTCCCTCTTATTATTCCTACCAAAGTGGATAACATCACACTTGCTAACATTGTATTCCGTTTGCCAGGTCCTTGCCCACTCGCTTAGCCTATCTAGATCCCTCTGCAGACTTTGCACACCCTCCACACAATTTGCTTTTCCACTTTGTCATTGAATTTCAACACCCTACACTCAGCTCCCTCCAGATCATGTATATAAATGGTAAATAGCTGAGGCCCCAGCACCAATCCCTGGGGCACTCCACTAGTCACCAACCACCACTCCAATAGCACCCATTAACACCTACTCTGCCTCCTATTTGACAGCCAATCCTCTATCCACACTTAACACCTTGCCCCCCACTTGATGCCTCCTAACCTTCTGTAACAACCTTTTGTGCAGCACCTTTATCAAATGCCTTCTGAAAATCAAGAAACACCACATCCACCGGTTCCCCTCTGTACACCACACTAGACACATCCTCATAATTCCAATAAATTTGTCAGACACAACTTCCCCTTAATGAATCCGTGCTGTCTGCTCTGTCAAACAATTTTTCTCCAGATGCCTTGCTATCTCTCCTTTGACAGATTCAAGCATTTTTCCTACAATAGACATTAAACTAACCAGCTTATAATTTCCTGCTTTTTGCCTGCTACCCTTTTTAAACAGCAGTGTAACATTAGCCATTTTGCAATCTTCTGGCACTTCCCTGGAATCCAGTGAGGTTTAGAAAATAATCACTAAGGCATCTACTATCACCTCTGCCATTTCCTTCAGAATCCTGGAATGCATTCTATCCAGTCCTGAGGACTTGTCTACCATCAGTCCCACTAGTCTGTTGAGCACCTCTCTAGTGACAGATCACATTCAGGCCCTCAACTCCTACCATCTTCTATCTTTAATACCTGGCAAACTATTTGCATCCTCCATGAAGACTGAAGCAAAAAACTTATATAAGCCATCAGCCATTTCCTCATCCCCTACCACTAAGTCCCCCCTCATCCTCTAAGGGTCCAACATTCACCCTAGCCAGCCTCCTCTTTATAAAAACTCTTACTATCCTTTATGTTTAAAGATAAACGTGATGCTGAACAACTGCTTCCCTGCTGCCATCAAATTTTTGAATGGACCTGCCATACATGAAGCTGATCTTTCTCTACACCTTAGCTATGACTAACACTATTCTGCATCATCCCCTTTCTTCACCCCATCTAATCTATGAACAGCTTCATCTGTATTGTATACAAGAAATGATGCTTTTGACATCACAATACATGTGACATAAATCAAATTGATCCCAGGACTATCATTTGTCACAGCATATGTTCAAATTACCTAGTCCACAAGTGCCCAGGACCTTGTGCCACTCCAGGCAAAAGTCCAATCAGGCAGTAAAAAGTTGACTCATTGACAAACCATTGAGGAAAATTTGCACTGATGTGGAGCTGCCATCAGCCCAAATAGTCATTTGACCTCAGGAGGGGTTGTTAACTCTTTGTCAATCCACTCCTTACTTCAAATGGCCCATGAGGTATCACCAATATAATATCTGATTTAAAACGTCACTGTAGCTATTTGCCGGCTGCCTTTTTGAGCAATAGTTTATCCAGCATTTCTTCAACCATGGCCAAAATCATTCGGCTTCTAATTACTTGGCTCTAATCACATTAGGATTGTACTGGTGAAAGTTTGTGTTAAGCAGTGACACCATTGCTTTAATAGCAAAGGTATTTATTCCTCAGACTAGTTATCATATGTAATTTGTAGGCTGAGTTAAAATGTAATTTAATCTGTCTCCTAGGAAACTGAAGTGGAACTCTACAACGAATTCCCAGAACCAATCAAATTAGACAAGAATGACCGGGCGAAGACTTCTGCGGAGAGTTGCAGCTGCTGAGTGTGGGAGGGGGTAGTTTCCACAGATCAGGCCTTTGACACCAGTCCTCATCCTGCCCTTCCCCTTCCTGACCACAAGCCAAGATTCCTTCATGCACCTTGCATAGTGCCAGCGTGCACAAGGAAGAGCTGCATCTAATTAGCAGAGCTGTTGTATAACTGGTAGTAACATTGGAAGGAAACTAATGTATATTGAACTAAATTTGTCTGAAGACCCATGTTTTACAATTGTACTGTAAAATGAATAATTGAGAATTTTTAAGTCTGTTCTGTCTGAAGGCAAGAACTGGAAATGGCCAATGTTCTCCCCAAATCCTCTTCAGAGCTCACTTTTGAACCCAGTTCTTGGAGATGACCTGAGCAAAACTATCTTGCTGTGGATTGTTCATCCTGTTCCTTCTCCACTCCCTGTTTAGTGTTGCACATTGCCTCAGCTCCAGAGTTGAGCCCATTTTAAACCCACATTATTGATTAAGTCTTGGGACAAAGGGGACAAAATGCTAAATGGGCACCAGCAATTCTTGGGAGATGGCATTACCAGTCCAATACTTTTTATTGGCAAATACAAGTAAATAACTTTGGTCCAATATTATATACACTGCTTTATCTTTGCATCTGGGTTTTTCAGTTTATAAGTGTTCTTAAATTGATTTAACATGCTTGAAGTACTGTATGCAAGAATCAGTATTAAGTTAATTAGAAAGTCTACTTGTTTTGCCTGTAGCTACCCATTGTTAAGATTAGTGACATGAAGTTACTTCTGAACAGACTTGCCAGTAGCATGTCTGGTACTAGTGACTATTTGCCAAAGTTACTAGTCTTGCTTCTTAGCTTAAAGTTACAACACTTCAATGTACTTCCTAAAAAGGTTCACATTCTAGGTAAATGGGATAAATTTCTGTAATCATGAGGATATTGCCAATAAATAGAACAGGAGTGACTTTGGTGTTTTTGTATTTCATTGTCATTCCCCCTCTACCCACTTGCCCCCTTGTGTTGGACTGTTGATGTTCAATTGATCTGATTTGCCCAGAAATAGCACTTGCTCTGTCCTTGACAGATTTAAATCCCCTTTCCACATTGCTGCTGTGTTGCCTGATTTCTCATTTCATGGTCCTATCTGGTCCATTTTAACCATCCTGTGCATATTTCTGTAAACTGGGAGCAGGAATAAGTCATTTGGCATTTCAAGCCCACTCCGCTATAGCTTATCAAGCTCCTACCCTGATTTTCTTCCTCCCTGACAGCTATACATAATTAACTCTCTCATTTTGGCCTCTTCTGTCCTAGTGAATTCACCAATGAAAATTTCCAAGTTTGAGGTTTATTCCTATCCAGAACTGTCATAGTTCTGGGTTCTTCTCTTATCCACTCTATTCCTTTCCCCATCAAACATTCTTTCTGAATCAACCCTATCTACCCCTGTTAGAATTGTGAAATTGACTCCAATGAATGAACTCTCATTTGATAGACCTGCCTTCCCAGAATCAGCCTGTACTCCCCTTTATAGCAAGGGCACAAATTGCACACCATACCAGATGTGGCTCACCAACTCCAGTAATTGCAGCAAAACATCCCTAAATCTATACTTGAATCTATTATGAATGCTAACCTACCTTTACTGCCTGCTGAACCTGCACACTTCAGTAATTGATGCACAAGGACACCAAGGTCTGAATATCCATCTGTTTACATCCATTCAATCTAACAAATTTCAGTAAAGTGAATAACTATTAATCCACATGCTGCATCTGCCCATTTGGCCTGTCTAAATTACAAAGTTGGGGAGGGCAAGTTGAGAGGTGGCTGCAGAGATGCCTGTGTATCATCTACAAATTTGGAGATGTCCTTTGTCCAAATCAGTTGGGCAGATCACAGCAATAACCTGTAGTTGCTGCCTGCCAAAGACCCATTTATTCCAACCCTATGCTTCCTGTCTGCTAACCTGCTTCCTATCCATCTCAAGACAACCCACAATCCAATGCACTCTTAATTTGGTAATCAGTCTAAATAAACCTCATTCTAGTTAGATTCTAAATTCAATAGACTTGTGCATGATTTCCCTAAAATCCTGGTTTCCCTTGGAGGGAGGAACACTCAAGGTTATTAAACAGCTGGATGCATTCTCATTGGGCAGTTCCATTAGCATCATTTGGCTAATCACTCAATCAGAATACTAAGGCTGAAGGGCCTCTTCTGCACATGTCTGCACTGACATATGAAATGCCCTGACCTACCCACTACTCCTACTCATCAGCATAAGAACGCTGATCTGTCATGGCTCAGTTCCACATTCCGGCCCTCTCCCCATAACCCTTAACCCTCTCCCCACAACCCCTCTCATCAAAAACCCATCAACCCGCTTCTTGAAAATATTTAGCGAGGCAGCCTCCACCACTTCAACGGGTAGAGAATTCCAGAGATTCACCACCCTTTGAGTGAAGAAGTTCCTCCTCAACTGCGTTCTAAAACGCCCCCCCTTTATCTTGAGGCTGTGCCCCCTAGTCCTACTGTCTTTTTAGAGTGGTTCCAGTATCAGCCTAGTAAACCTCCTCTGCACCTCCTCCAAGGCCAAAATATCTTTGCGCAGGTGCGGCGCCCAAAACTGCACACAGTACTCCAGCTGCGGCCTCACCAATGCCCTATACAGCTGCAGCAAGACCTCCCTACTTTTATATTCAATCCCCTTCACTATGAAGGCCAGCATCCCATTCGCCTTCCTGACCACCTGCAAGCTGGGTTTTTGCGACTCATGCACAAGGACCCCGAGGTCCCTCTGCACCGTCGCCTGCTGCAGTTTTTTGCCACGTAAGTAAAAGTCCTTCCTTCCTACCATTCTTCCAAAGTGGACCACCTCACACTTGCCAACATTAAATTCCATTTGCCATTTCCTGGCCCATTCGCCCAGCCTATCTAGATCCTTCTGCAGACTCTCCACACCCTCCGCACAATTTGCCGTTCCCCCAATCTTGGTGTCATCCGCAAATTTCGACACCTACACTTGGTTCCCTCCTCCAGATCATCTATATAAATGGTAAAAAGCTGAGGCCCCAGCACCGACCCCTGAGGCACCCCACTAGTCACCAACCGCCAATCCGAATAGCATCCATTGACCCCCACTCTCTGCCTCCTATTTGACAACCAATCCTCTATCCACGCTAACACCCTACCCCCAACTCCATGTCCCCTGACCTTCTGCAATAACCTCTTATGAGGTACTTTGTCAAACGCCTTCTGAAAATCCAGAAAGACCACATCCACCGGCTTTTAGCCCATAACCTTGAATGTTATGGTGTACTCGTACTTAAAAGGATGAGGCATCCTTCCCAGGCACATGTTGCAGACCATCAGCATCCTGAATAAAGTTTTCCTCAAATTCCCTTCCCCCCCCCCAAAAAAAAACCTCCCACTCCTCACTTAGTTTGTCATAGTCAGATTTACAGCATGGAAACAGGACCTTCAGCCCAACTTGTCCATACTGCCCTTATTTTTTTTTAAACCTAAGCTAATCCAAATTGCCCATATTTGGCCCATATACCTCTATACCCATTATACCATGAACTATTTAATGCTTTTTAAAAGATTGTACTCACCTCCACTACCTCTGGAAGCTTGTTCAGACACCACCCTTTATGAATTGCCCCTCTGGACACTTCTGTATCTATGCCCTCTGTTTTGGACTCCCTATTTTTGAGGAAATTGCCCCTCATTATAGACCTCTAAGGTTCCCCCTCAGCCTCCTACACTCCAGAGAAAAGTCCCAGTCTATTTGGCCTCTTTGTAATTCAATCCAAGTCCTGGTAGCATCCTAGTAAATCTTTTCTGCACTTTCTAGTTTAATAACCCTTAACTGACCTTTCAACAAAGGGGAACATTTGCTTCCTGTCCATGACCCTCAAACAGGTCATCCCTCAGTCTTCTCTGCTCCAACAACAATCCAAGCCTATCCAACCTGTAACTTAAATGTTCACTCCCAGACAGCATCCTGGTGAATTCCTCTGCACCCCCTTCAGTGCATTTACATCCCATAATGTGACCCAGAACTGGTGAGGCCACAGCTGTGCAACTAAACCCTAATTGACAAAGGTGAGCACACCATGTGCCTTTTTCACCACCCTATTTTACCTGTCAGACTTTTCATGGTATACTCATCAAATTACTACTCCCAAAGTGCATCACCTTGTTAAATTCCATCTGCTCCTCTATATCCACCTGTTTGACCATCTTGTCTAATCTCCCTGTAACCCAAGACAACCTCAATCACCTGACCAATCTTGGTCATCAAACTTAATGATCCTACTGCCATGTAGTAATTCATATTAATTAAAAATGACAAGGGCCCAGGATGGATCCCTGTGGTACACTACTGACCAGTCCCATCCTCTCTCCTACCACCAAGCCAATTATAAATCCACCTTGTCAGATCACCCTGTATCCAATGTGCATTAGCCTTTTTAAGTCTTTCATATGGGACTTTTGACACAGGCTTTTGCTGAATACCATGCAAACTATATCAACCACACTACCCTCATCCACACACTTGGTTACATGCTCAAAATTCAATCAAATTTGCTAGGCATGACCTCCCACTGACAACCATACTGACTATCCCTGATCAAACCATGCCTCTCCAAATGGAAAGATTCTCTCTTTAAGAATCTTCAGTAATTTCCTGACCATAGACATGAGGTTGGTCTGTAGTAGTTGCCTCGCTTCTCTACAACCTTTCTTAGTGGGAACATGTTAGCTGTTCTCCAGTATAAAAGCAAATTACTGCAGATGCTGGAATCTGAAACAAAGAATTTGCTGGAAAATATCTGACTCTCTTATTTCCATAGATGCTGCCAGACCTGAGATTTTCCAGCATCTGTAAGAGCTGATATCAAGTCCTGATGACCGTTTGCCAAAGGTCTATTTGGGACATAGAGGCTGTCAGACCAGAGCCTATGTCCCTGGTGCTGTGAGGCAGCAGTTCTAACCACTGCCCACAGAACAGAGTCTAATCATATTGGACAAAGCCTTAGTACACATTCCAAGTAAAGTATAAGCAATTGTGTAGTTCTCCAATTCTCTAGATGTAGTCAAATACTGTGGGAGACTTCAAACACAACAGCACTTGAATTAAAAACCAGAGGAAAAGTTGGAAATTTTTTTAGCACAAGAGGAGCTTATTTAATTCATTGTATCTCAGCTGGCACCACATTATGTAACTTCCTAACTCTTGTGGCACAGTGGTATTGCTCTGGATTACTAGTCCAGTGACAAGATAAGAACATAAGAAATAGGAGCAGGAGTAGGCCATCTGGCCTGGTGAGGGAGTATGAGAAGCTGGGAATGGAATTAAAAAGTAGAACCGACAAGGTGGTCATCTCGGCTACTGCCTGAACCATGTGCAGACGGGCGTAGGGTTGACAGGATTAAGGAAATGAATGGATGGCTCAGAGATTGGTGTGGGAGGAATGGGATCTGTGGACCTGAATTCAAATTCCGCACTGGCAGATTTGAATTCAATAAAAATCTGGAATTAAAAGTCTAATGATGACTAGGAAAGTATTGTTGATTGTCAGAAAAACACATCTGTTTTGCTAATGTCCTTTAGGGATGGAAATCTGATGGTCTGGCTTACAAGTGCCTCCAGCAACATGGTTGGTGCTGAAATGGAGGGCAGTTAGAGCTGGCCCAGGCAACAAGGCTCATGTCCCATAACATGATTTCTTTAAAAATCTGGGTGTTTTAACTTTTTTGCATAACCTCCCAGCTCTCATATCCTATGCCATGGCTAATAAAAATGTTCTCATGACCCCCACCTCTACTCGTTCATCTATCTTCAAGGATTTGTGGATATACAAAGAACAACACAGCACGGGAAACAGGCCCTTCGGCCCAACGAGCCCACGCCGCCGTCCCATTGTCAGTGACCTATTCATAACTTTAGTCTATGCCTAATGTGTGAGGATCAGGGAGGTCCAATATAGGGACAATTTGTTACCCAATCAGCCAAAAAGCACATTTTTGGGATGTGGGAGGAAACCGGAGCACCCGGAGGAAACCCACGCAACCATGGGGAGAACGCGCAAACTCCCACGGACACAGGCCCAAATCCATGTGTCCGCACAGCAACAGAGATAGTCTCTGAGCTGTCATGTTGCCCTCGAGATGGTCCAGTTTAAGCACACCAACGACATGAAGCAGTAGGCAACTCCCGAAGCAACATCCAAGAGCAGCCCACCACAACCTGCCGCATGCATGCCCCTTGCTGGACTTAAATTCATTATTAAAAATTCATTATTAAAAAGACTCTACATCCCTGAGGCTAAAACTGAATCCCAAGCCTACAATGTTTAGTAAGGCCTGCTATATCCCCCTATATGTAGACCTCTCATGTGGCTGTCCAAGTGACACTTAAACAACCCTAGCGTGCCTGCTTCCACCACCTTACTCGGCAGTGCATTCCACATCCCCACTACCCTTTGCGTGAAAAACTGCCCTCTAATATTAGTCTTATACCTAGCCCCCCCCTCACCCTAAGCCCGTGACCCCTCGTTCTATCCATTTCTAATAGCGGAAAAAGCTTACCACCATTTACTCTATCTATCCCCTTCATAATCTTATAAACCTCTATTAGATCCCCCCTCAGCTGACGTCTCTCAAGGGAAAACAGCCCAAGTGCGTTCAATCTTTCCTCGTAAGACAGCCCTTCCATACCAGGCAACATCCTGGTAAATCTCCTCTGCACTCTCTCCAGGATCTCTACATCCTTCCGGTAGTGCAGCAACCAGAACTGGACGCAGTACTCCAGGTGAGGCCTAACCAACGTTCTATACAACTGCAACATCAGACTCCTACTCTTATATTCTATACCCCTTCCTATGAAGGCTAACATACCATACGCTTTCCTCATCACATTCTGCACCTGCACCGACACCTTCAGGGACTTGTGTACCTGCACCCCCAGGTCTCTCTGCGTATCTATACTCCGGATAGTTCTACCTTGGATATGGATTTTGAGATCCCTCTGTTCCTTTACCCATGTTAGTATCCTATTTATTGTCTATTCCTTTGTCTTGTTTTCTCCTTCCCAAACACACCACTTCACCTCAAGACTGAATTCCATTTGCCCATTTTTCTGCCTAGTTGTCTGTAGCCCATCGATATTTTCCTGCTTTCTTGCTTGCTAACTGAAAATTTTAATGCAATTTTTTAAATTGCTCCCCCCTGAAGCATAGACCATTGATATATGTAGCACAAAGCAAGGCACCCAGTACAGAGCCTTTTGGGATCCTGCTGGAAACAACCTTGCAGTCACACCCGTTACCCTGAGCTCTTTGCTACTCACCACAGAGCCAATTTTGGATCCAACTTGCTCCTTCCCTGTGAATCGCATGAGCTTTTAATTTTCTGACCAGCTTGTCATGTGTGTCATTGTCCTTGTTAAAATCCATGTTGGTGACATCAAACACACTCATCAACCCTCCTCAGAACAGAGGAAGCAGGTCTAAAGGTGTGTCTTGAAGAAGGAGACAGAGAGAATTCCAGAGATTGAGATCCAGACACCTGAAAGCATGGTCACCAGGGGTAGGGCAAAGGGAATCAAGGCTGTACAAGAGGCAACACTTTGAGTCATACCATAGAATCATACAATCCCTACGGTACAAAAAGATGCCATTCAGCCCATTGAGTCTGCACAGACCACATCCCACCCAGCCCCTATTCTCTTAACCTCACCCTGCTAATCCCCCATATATGAGAGTCAATTTAACATGGCCAATCCACCTAAGCCACACATCTTTGTGGAGTGTGGGTGGAAACCAGAGCACCTGGAGGAAACCCACGCAGACACAGGGAGAATGTGCAAACTCCACACAGACAGTGACCCAAGCTGGGAATCAGACTGAGGTCTCTGGTGCTGTGAGGTAGTAATGCCATCGTGCCACCTAAGTATTTCAGGTGGCGAACATAAGAAATAGGAGCAGGAGTAGGCCTTCTGGCCCCTCGAGCCTGCCCCGCCATTCAATAAGATCATGGCTGATCTTTTCATGGACTCAGCTCCACTTACCCCCACCCACTCACTCAAGAAAGAAATGGAGAGAATGCAATCTCCACATTTTCCAGTAAAGGGTGGAAGCAAAAAGCCTGGAGACCCCAGGATGTCAAGGGATATACAAGATTGGATAAGGAAAAAAAGCGAGGCTTATGTGAGATTCAGTGGAGCTCCTGTGAGGAGTAGAGACACCACCACGAAACAACATTCCACCATCACCCTCTGCTTCCTGCCACTAAGCCAATTTTTGGAGCCAATTTGCCAAATAGCCCTGGATCCCATGGGTTCTTACCTTCTTGACCAGTCTCCCTTATGGGACCTTGTCAAAAGCCTTGCTGAAATCCATGCAGACTACAGCAACAGCACTGGCCTTACCTACACTCCTAACCACCTCCTCAAACAAAATCAAATGTGTGCTCTCCTGCCCTGACAAAGTCATGTTGACCTATCCTTGATCAATCCTTGCCTCTCCAAGTGCAGATTAATTCTGTCCCTCGGAATATTTTCCAACAATGTTAAAGTCATTAAAAAAATCCACAAACAGCAGGAGAGGAACGGCTCAGGAAGGGGGAAAGTGGCAAAGTTCATTTAAAAAGTTTTTTGAAATGAGAGCTCATGGAATGAATTAAGCCCAGATGGGGAACAGACACTAATTGTGACATTATTTAATCTAGGTAACTTTTTATACTTAAAAAAACAAGCTTTAACAAGAGAACGATTTCAATCTGTCTCCATACATTTCACCTGCAACTTGTATCAGTTTAAATCCCCAGAAATGGTTCCCCGCCCACTCTGACATTTTCAAAATTAAACACAAGCTCAGCACAGTTTAAAGGTCAGTTCAACAAATTCTCTACAAGATCAAATGCGGAAAATTCTGACTTTTACAATTTGCACCGCTGTCCATCCACAGAAAACCCCGAAATTTAAAAAAAAAAATCGCGGAAAACACTGAACAAGGCTGGAAATAAAGTGGAAATGTTTCAAAATGAGTAAGTGTAATGTTGAGATGGGTGGGAGCTGGAGAGAGGGTGGTGGGGGGTTAGGCGGGGTGGTGGGGGTTACGGGGGTGATGGGGTTTAGGGGGCAAAGGGGGGGTTATGGGGGATTGGGGGTGATGCGGGACAGAGGGGGTTATTGAGGGGTTAGAGGGGTGATGGGGTTAACAGGGTGATGGGGGCTAGTGGGGTGATGGGGGTTAGGGGATGATGGGGGTTAGGCGAGGTGGTGGGGGTTAGGGGGTGATGGGGATATGGGGGTTAAGGGAGTGATGGAGGTTAGGGGGTGATGGGAGGTTAGCGGGTGATGGGTGGTGGGGGGTGATGGGGATTAGGGGGGTGATGGTGGTTAGGGGGTGATGGGTGTTGGGGGGGGCGATGGGAGTTAGAGGGGTGACGGGTTTAGGGGAGTGATGGGGTTTGGGAGGTGATGGGGGTTGGGGGGGTGATGGGGGTTAGAGAGGTGATGGGGGTTAGGGAGTGATGGGGGTTAGAGAGGTGATGGGGGTTAGGGGTGGGATGGGGGGTGATGGGGGTTAGAGAGGTGATGGGGGTTAGGGGTGGGATGGGGGGTGATGGGGGTTAGAGAGGTGATGGGGGATAGGGGTGGGGTGGGGGGTGATGGGGGTTAGAGAGGTGATGAGGGTTAGAGAGGTGATGGGGGTTAGGGGTGGGGTGGGGGGTGATGGGGGTTAGAGAGGTGATGGGGGTTAGGGGTGGGATGGGGGGTGATGGGGGTTAGAGAGGTGATGGGGGTTAGGGGTGGGGTGGGGGGTGATGGGGGTTAGAGAGGTGATGGGGGTTAGGGGTGGGGTGGGGGGTGATGGGGATTGGGGGGGTGATGGGGATTAGGGGATGATGGGGGTGTTGAGGGTTAGGGGGTGATGGGGGTTAGGGGTGGGGTGGGAGGTGATGGGGGTTGGGGGATGATGGGGGTAATGGGGTGGGGTGGGGGGTGTTGAGGGTTAGGGGGTGATGGGGGTGTTGGGGGTAATGGGGTGGGGTGGGGGGTGTTGGGGGTTAGGGGGTGATGGGGGTGTTGGGGGTAATGGGGTGGGGTGGGGGGTGATGGGGGTTAGAGGTGAGGTGGGGGTGATGGGAGTTGGGGGGGTGATGGGGGTGTTGGGGGTAATGGGGTGGGGTGGGGGGTGTTGAGGGTTAGGGGGTGATGGGGGTGTTGGGGGTAATGGGGTGGGGTGGGGGGTGATGGGGGTTGGGGGGTGATGGGGGTGTTGAGGGTTAGGGGGTGTTGGGGGTAATGGGGTGGGGTGGGGGGTGATGGGGATTAGGGGGTGATGGGGATGTAGGGGGTAATGGGGAGGGGTGGGGGGTGATGGGGGTTAGGGGGTGATGGGGGTGTTGAGGGTTAGGGGGTGATGGGGGTGTTGAGGGTTAGGGGGTGATGGGGGTGTTGGGGGTTAGGGGGTGATGGGGGTGTTGAGGGTAATGGGGAGGGGTGGGGGGTGATGGGGTCCTTGTTTTGGTTTGCAGTTTGTTTCTGCGGCTGAATGATGATGTTTGGTTGTTTTTTGGATGTAAATTTCAGACGGAAATCTGTGACTTTCCCCCAAATCTCAGCCGCTTTTCCGTCAGCGGCCGCGCGGGGGCGCGCACTGTGTTAGTTGTAACAAATTAAACCGGGATTTATGGTCCTGTTTCGCACCCAAAGGTGCTGAGGGTGACCCGGGGGGACGGGCCACTCTCTCCCCCGGCTCCAGCCGCGGCTCTGGCGGGGCTGCGACCCCCGGGCGGGCTCCAAATCCCCCCCTGAAGGCAGCACCCCCATCTCTGGCTGCCCCATGTGGCTGGGGAGCCGCTCTCACTTGCGGGGTATTTGGCCTTTGGGGGCCGCGGATCCGCCGCCCGCCGCCGGCAGCCGGGAGCAAACAGCCCGCCCTTCCGTCCTGGCCCCCCTCCGGCCGCCTGCGGGTCAGCCCGGGCCCGGGAAGGAGCCGGGAAGGGGCGGCAAGAAGCACAAGTTAATGCGGATCCTGGCCGGGGATGTTGCTGTTTCCATTGACGTTCGCTCAGAGCAGCCAAATAAGCGGCTGCAGCAAAAAAATCCCGCAGTTTGAGAGAGGATCCGAGAGCAGAGAGTCTGACAGAGACACAGAGAGAGGGACAGACCCAGAGAGAGACAGAGACCCAGGGACAGAGAGAGAGGGACAGACCCAGGGACAGAGAGGGAGAGACAGAGACCCAGGGACAGACAGAGAGATAGAGAGAAACCCAGAGACTCAGGGACAGAGATCCAGGAACAGTCTCCCAGAGACAGAGAGACCCAGGGAGAGAGAGAATATCTCAGAGACAGACAAACCCACAGATTAGAATCTCCCAGCAAACAGGGGCACCTCTGCAAGCTGCCCCCAGCCCTCCTCTCCCCCCCCCCCATTGTCTGCCTTCCCCCCCACCCACCCCACCTCTTTCTCTCTGCAATTTTAACATCAGTCTCTGCAGCAACAGCCTGAACATGTCTGCAGATGTGGAAACCCTGCCTGTTGCTCCGGCCGAGGACGAGGAGGAGAAGAGCCCGGCCAAGAAGGCGGGCTCCAAGAAGAAGAAATCCGGCAAAGGCAAGAACCAGCAGGGCAAGTACAGCGCGCTGCTGGTGGAAATAGTGCAGAGGCTGGGAGCCCGCAACGGCTCCTCCCTGGCCACCATCTACAAGGAGGCCAAGACCGTGCCCTGGTTCAACGAGCGGCAGGGTCGCACCTACCTGCGCTACGCCCTGCGAGCCCTGGTCATCAACGGCACCCTCAACCAGGTGAAGGGCAAAGGGGCGAACGGCTCCTTCAAGATCACCAAGAAGGGGGAGGCCATACAGGCGGCCAGGAAGAAAGCCTCCAGCTCGGCTTCCAGCAGCGCGACCAAGAAGTCCCACAAGAAAGGCGCCTCCAGCAAGAAGTCAGAGAGCAGGAAAAGCAGCAAGAGCCGCTCGGGAACATCCAGCAAAGACAGGAGTAAAAAGAGCAAAAGCAGCAAGAAATCCAAGAAAGCTTAAAACTCATCTCTTTGTGTTTTGTTGTTGCAAAATTTAAAAAAAAGTGCAGCTGACTTTTTGATATTAACAATTTTCCAGTTATTGTATCACCTTTTTTGTTTTTTTGGGGGGGAGGGGGTTATTTTGTAATTTGAGGTCCCATCATGTGCCGTCGATTGAGAACGCGGGAAGATTTTCTTCCAGATTGTTTTTTTTGTTTGCAGAGTTGATATTTTCCCTCCCCGGGAGGCAGTAGCTTTTGTTTCTTTTTGTGTGTGTTTGTTTTGGAGATTTTTTTTTGTGTCTGTTTTATTTTCATTGCTTAAGCTTCCAGCCGGTTGAATGAATTGGTCTGAATCAGTGGTCACAAAAACTCTGGGATGGTCGCGGGAAATTTTGTAATTTCCTGGAAGGATACGGATTTTTTTTTTGATACATGTTTATTTTTGCAACACTTTTGAGGGATAAAACTATTGATACCGCCAATCTGATCTGATTAATTTGACTTTGGATCAAGAGAATGAAATTAGTTTTGTTCCGATGGGTCATAAATTTCATTTTCCTCGTTCAGACTTAGAAATTCCGCGGTGGGAGAAGTATAATTGGGAATTTAAAATATTTCCCCTTTGTTTTTGAGGCTGTTTGGGGATAACCCAGCGTTTAAATTTCAAATCGGGTTTAAAGGTGCAGGAAGCTGCTGGTTTGCTGTTCCCTTGGTAACTGTTGCCAAGCTGAGGCTCTCAGCCAATCAGTGTGCAGCCAAAATAATAGTTACATTGGTGGCGGGAATGTGATCCGGGCGCTGATTGGCGGCTGCAACATCTTCAAACCGGGAACGGCATCTCCAGATTAAAATGGGATTTTTAAAGCCCCTTTTTTTCCCCTTTCGGAACATGTTACAATGGGGGGGTTGGGGAAGGGGGAAATAAAAGGAGTTTGTAACTAAAATGTAAGAACAATGGGACCAACGGTTTAAAATGATTTTGCTTTTCCAGCTTCTCAATTCAGAAATGCACCCTCCACCAGTCAGTATCTGTTTGCAGAATGCAAGATTCTGGAGCACTGGATGGAATCCCCCCCCTCTCCCAGCTCCTGGTGGGTATCCCATTGCCGGAATCTCGCCATGTGCCTTTCCTTGTTTCGGGTTCATCTCGGCTTCAATGTCCAGGGGGAAAGCGGCGCTCCGGTTTTGTTTCGAGATTTTGATGTTTCCAAGCGAATTTCTTTACTGAGCAGTTTGTATAATGTGTCAAAGCTGTGGAAATGTTCAGTACTGTAACTGCAAACCTACACAGTAGTGTATTCTACTTGCGAAATGAATAAATGTTTTAAAAAAGACATCGGTGGTTAGTTTCTGGTCAGGAAGCACTCACTTAAAACGGCAGCTGGAACTCCCACAGAGAGTGAAGGGCAATTAAAACATTCAAAACACATTTTGTAGCTTTTTTATTAGTAATGGGCTTGCAATTCGATATCCCAGTGATCTGAAATAGAATTATATGCTTGAGGTGTGATAAAAAGCCTTTGTATTTCACTCCCACCTTTATTTCACATCTTGGTCCTGTGTAGTTAGCTCCCACACGTAACAAACCACAAAATCTCCCTGCCTCCTCAGAAATAGGAGCTGGAATGGGCCACACAGCCCATGGAGTCTGCTCTGTCTCCGGGTGGGGGGTGAAGAGAGCTGGCTTCAGAGCTCTGGGGCTTTTTTACAATGGTACTCTGATCTCTCAGACCCCCTCCCTGACACTGGCATCAGGGTCCTTCCCCCCTCATGACCCACCTCCTACATAATCTTCCCCCCCCCCCCCCCAGCAGATTCCACCTCTTTTCCCCCACCACTTCGGCACTGCCTGGGTGCCTGGCGATGTCCCAAACACCGGGGGGCTTCAATGACCGCCCCCCCCCCCACCTCATCCCGGCGTGACCATCGCGCCAGCCTCTGCTAGTGGAAACCAGTGTGATTCACGTCGGTGTGACCCCCCGTGGGGAGAGGTGGGAAGATTCCGGGAGCGGGGGAACTCACTGATGAGATTGAGATCCAGTCAATCTTGAGCTGATCGACTTTGCTCCTTTTCAGGGCGGGATCTGGTTCGCGCCGATGGAAAGGGACCGGGAGAATCGTTTCGCACTGGGCGTGAAAGCTTTCGTTAAAACCCGCTCGGATTGGTGTGATCTTCAGCGAGACGGGAAAATTCCCCCCTCCCATCATGTCCGTACGACAGAACTGAGAAAGAATAGGGATGTGATGGATTATATCCCCACATTTCTATCCCATTTCATTCTGTAGAAGGGTGGAGTGGTTGTAAGAACTCCAGATGTTAACTGTTTCTCTCAGACGTTGCCAGACCTGCTGAGATTATCCGGCATTTTCTGTTTGTTGTGATTCATTTTGGTAGAACAAACTTGAATGCAGATTACAAGGTCAATGGCAGGGTTCTGAGAAATGTGGAGGAACAGAGAGATCTTGAGGTTCACATCCACAGATCTCTGAAGGTTGCCACTCAAGTGGATAGAGCTGTGAAGGTTTATAGTATGTTAGCGTTTATTAACAGGGGGTTTGAGTTTAAGAGCCGTGGGGTTATGCTGCAACTATACAGGACCTTGGTGAGACCACATTTGGAATATTGTGTGCAGTTCTGGTCACCTCACTATAAGAAGGATGTGGAAGTATTGGAGAGAGTGCAGAGGAGATTTACCAGGATGCTGCCTGGTTTGGAGGGTGGGTCTTATGAGGAAAGGTTGAGGAAGCTGTGGCTTTTCTCTTTAGAGCGGAGGAGGATGAGAGGCGACTTAATAGAGGTTTATAAGATGATGAGAGGGATTGATAGAGTGGACGTGCAGAGACTATCTCCTCGGTTGGATGTAGCTGTTACTAGGGGGCATAACTATAAGGTTCATGGTGGGAGATATAGGAGGGATGTCCGAGGTAGATTCTTTACTCAGAGAGTGGTTGGGGTGTGGAATGCATTGCCTGCTGTGATAGTGGAGTCGAGCACTTTAGGAAATTTCAAGTGGTTATTGGATAGGCACATGGAGGGGATAGCTTGATCTTGGGTTTGGACATAGTTCGGCACAACATTGAGGGCCGAAGGGCCTGTACTGTGCTGTACTGTTTCATGTTTCTGGTTCAGATTTCCAGCATGGACAATAATTGGCTTTAATAATAATTTGAGATTTTAGGGATGTCAGGATGTGGAGTTTGACGCAGAGCTGGATTTCCATCATGTCCATTTCCATAACAAAACCTCTCGCATCTCCCCCCCACCTCATTGCAACCACAAAGTGAGCAACATCAGCAAAACATCTGGCCATTTATCAACTTACTACTGCTTGTGAGATCCTGCTGTGCACAAACTGGCTACTGTGTTTCCTACATGACCATGTAAAGTATTTGAATGACTGCAAAGAGATTTGGAGTCCCTAAGGATGTGAAAGGTGCTACCTAAATGCATTTTGGCAATTTGGTCTCAAATCACCTTATGTAGCTCATTGTCAAATTTTACTTTTTACGCTCCATGGTTTGTTTTATTGGCTTTAGGTGTTAATTAAATATAAATGCAAATGTAAAATATTCTAGGTACTCCGGTTTCCTCCCACAATCTGCAGATTAGGTGGATTGGCCATGCTAAATTGCCCCTTGGTGCCCCAAGATGTGTAGGTTAGGAGGATTAATGGGGTAAATACGTGAGTTTCCAGGGATAGGGCTAGGATGGGATGCTCTGTTGGAGAGTCAGTGCTAACTCGATGGGCCAAATGGCCTCCTGCACTGTAGGGATTCTATGATTCTGTTAATTCCCTTCAGTGGATATGAAAATTCTCCACAATCTGCAGATTCCTCTCTGGACCTCCATGCTGCTCATTTCTGCCACCTACTGCAGGTCTGCAGGTAGTGCAGCTTTTGCAAATAGACCCGGGGGTCAGCTGAAGCCAGGATGGGTTCAATCCCAGCTCTCTCCAGGAATCGCTCTTTTGGTATAAAATGGCAAAAAAATCCTGCAAAAAATCCAGCAAATGTGAGAAACAGCAGCAACTGACATGGAGCCTTAAATTTAATGAAAAACCCAAGGTGCTTATACACAACACAGTCACTTAAGGAGACATTAGGGAACCATAATGTTCCTACAGTGCAGAAATATTGCAGCTGTATAGGGCGCTGGTGAGGCCGCAGCTGGAGTACTGTGTGCAGTTTTGGTCGCTGCACTTACGCAAAGATATTTTGGCCTTGGAGGGAGTGCAGAGGAGGTTTAGTAGGCTGATTCCGGAGTTGAGGGGGTTGAGCAATGAGGAGAGGCTGAATAAACTAGGTTTGTACTCGTTAGATGTTAGAAGAATGAGGGGAGATCTCATTGAGATGTATAAGATGATGAATGGGATGGATAGGATAGAGGTGGAGAGACTCTTCCCGCTCAAAAAAGACAGTAGGACTAGGGGGGCACAGCCTCAAGATAAAGGGGGGGGCGGTTTAGAACAGAGTTGAGGAGGAACTTCTTCACTCAAAGGGTGGTGAATCTCTGGAATTCTCTGCCGTTGAAGTGGTGGAGGCTGCGTTGCTAAATATTTTTAAGACGCGGGTTGATGGGTTTTTGATAAGCGAGGGGATTAAGGGTTATGGGGAGAGAGCGGGAATGTGGAACTGAGCCACGACAGATCAGCCATGATCTTATTTGAATGGCGGGGCAGGCTCGAGGGGCCAGATGGCCTACTCCTGCTCCTATTTTGTATGTTCTTAAGGAGGCCATTCGGCCCATTGAGCCTGCACCAATAACAATCCCACCCAGGTCCCCTCCAACCCCACGTATTTACCCCCTAATCCCCCGACACGGATATTGCCCAGGTCTTGCTGCATTTGGACACAGTCACAGAGGCATTGAGTAACAAAGCGCAACATAGACCCCTTCCGACCCCGGGTCCGAGGAGACGCGAATGGGGGCCAAACGTTGTGCAGTCATTAACCAACATCCCCACTGCTGACCCTCTGCTGGAAAGAATGTCATTAATGAAGCAACTGAAGGTGGGCCTAGGAGAAAATTGCAGCAGCTGACAGGCTGTTTCAGGCAACTCAGTGATATCACAGAGCTGTGTGTGGGACCCGTACCCCAGTGAGAGTCAGTGTGTGTGGGACCCGTACCCCAGTGAGAGTCAGTGTGTGTGGGACCCGTACCCCAGTGAGAGTCAGTGTGTGTGGGACCCCAGTGAGAGTCAGTGTGTGTGTGGGACCCGTACCCCAGTAAGAGTCAGTGTGTGTGGGACCCGTACCTCAGTGAGAGTCAGTGTGTGTGGGACCCGTACCCCAGTGAGAGTCAGTGTATGTGGGACCCCAGTGAGATTCAGTGTGTGTGTGGGACCCGTACCCCAGTGAGAGTCAGTGTGTGTGGGACCCGTACCCCAGTGAGAGTCAGTGTGTGTGAGACTCGTACCCCAGTGAGAGTCAGTGTGTGTGGGACCCCAGTGAGAGTCAGTGTGTGTGGGACCCGTACCCCAGTGAGAGTCAGTGTGTGTGGGACCCCAGTGAGAGTCAGTGTGTGTGCGGGACCCGTACCCCAGTGAGAGTCAGTGTGTGTGGGACCCGTACCCCACTGAGAGTCAGTGTGTGTGGGACCCGTACCCCACTGAGAGTCAGTGTGTGTGGGACCCGTACCCCAGTGAGAGTCAGTGTATGTGGGACCCGTACCCCAGTGAGAGTCAGTGTGTATGGGACCCGTACCCCAGTGAGAGTCAGTGTGTGTGGAACGCGTACCCCAGTGAGAGTCAGTGTGTGTGGGGACCCGTACCCCAGTGAGAGTCAGTGTGTGTGGGACCCGTACCCCAGTGAGAGTCAGTGTGTGTGGGACCCGTACCCCAGTGAGAGTCAGTGTGTGTGGGACCCGTACTCCAGTGAGAGTCAGTGTGTGTGGGACCCCAGTGAGAGTCAGTGTGTGTGGGACCCGTACCCCAGTGAGAGTCAGTGTGTGTGGGACCCCAGTGAGAGTCAGTGTGTGTGCGGGACCCGTACCCCAGTGAGAGTCAGTGTGTGTGGGACCCGTACCCCACTGAGAGTCAGTGTGTGTGGGACCCGTACCCCACTGAGAGTCAGTGTGTGTGGGACCCGTACCCCAGTGAGAGTCAGTGTATGTGGGACCCGTACCCCAGTGAGAGTCAGTGTGTATGGGACCCGTACCCCAGTGAGAGTCAGTGTGTGTGGAACGCGTACCCCAGTGAGAGTCAGTGTGTGTGGGACCCGTACCCCAGTGAGAGTCAGTGTGTGTGGGACCCGTACCCCAGTGAGAGTCAGTGTGTGTGGGACCCGTACCCCAGTGAGAGTCAGTGTGTGTGGGACCCGTACTCCAGTGAGAGTCAGTGTGTGTGGGATCTGTACCCCAGTGAGAGTCAGTGTGTGTGTGGGACCCGTACCCCAGTGAGAGTCAGTGTGTGTGGGACCCGTACCCCAGTGAGAGTCAATGTGTGTGGGAGCTGTACACCAGTGAGTGTCAGTGTGTGTGGGACCCGTACCCCAGTGAGAGTCAATGTGTGTGGGACCCCAGTGAGAGTCAGTGTGTGTGGGACCCGTACCCCAGTGAGAGTCAGTGTGTGTGCGACCCATACCCCAGTGAGAGTCAGTGTGTGTGGGACCCGTACCCCAGTGAGAGTCAGTGTGTGTGCGACCCATACCCCAGTGAGAGTCAGTGTGTGTGGGACCCGTACCCCAGTGAGAGTCAGTGTGTGTGGGACCCGTACCCCAGTGAGAGTCAGTGTGTGTGGGAGCTGTACCCCAGTGAGTGTCAGTGTGTGTGGGACCCGTACCCCAGTGAGAGTCAGTGTGAGTGGGAGCCGTACCCCAGTGAGAGTCAGTGTGTTTGTGGGACCCATACCCCAGTGAGAGTCAGTGTGTGTGGGACCCATACCCCAGTGAGAGTCAGTGTGTGTGGGACTCGTACCCCAGTGAGAGTCAGTGTGTGTGGGACCCGTACCCCAGTGAGAGTCAGTGTGTGTGGGAGCCGTACCCCAGTGAGAGTCAGTGTGTGTGGGACCCGTACCCCAGTGAGAGTCTGTGTGTGTGTGTGTGACGTATAAGATGATGAATGGGATGGATAGGATAGAGGTGGAGAGACTCTTCCCGCTCAAAAAAGACAGTAGGACTAGGGGGCACAACCTCAAGATAAAGGGGGGGGCGGTTTAGAACAGAGTTGAGGAGGAACTTCTTCACTCAAAGGGTGGTGAATCTTTGGAATTCTCTGCCCGTTGAAGTGGTGGAGGCTGCCTCGCTAAATATTTTTAAGAAACGGGTTGATGGGTTTTTGATAAGAGAAGGGATTAAGGGTTATGGGGAGAGGGCGGGAAGGTGGAGCTGAGTCACGACAGATCAGCCATGATCTTATTGAATAGCGGGGCAGGCTCGAAGGGCCAGATGGCCTACTCCTGCTCCTATTTCTTATGTTCTTATGTGTTGCTGTGGGAGATATAATGGGTTCATTCTGTTAAGGGTGTGATGTGAAATTGAAGCAAAACCACAATTTTTGCTTTATAACTCTCACCTTTCCTTCTCTGGAGCTGCCAACTCTCGCTGGGAATCTGGTCTGTCTGTCACTCAGTGGAACCTCAGCCATTATTCCTTTGCAATCTCAGTGAAGGCTGCATTTTCCCGACTCTGTAACATTGCTGGGATCCATTCCCGTCTCCGTTCCTCTCCTGGTCTTTACTACCTCAAAGCCTGAATATTCCAAAGCTCCCTCAGTCAGCCTGCCACATTCCACCCTGTGTAAATGTGATGGTTTCAATATTTCTGCTGCCTTTGTCCCAGTTCATGTGAAATGCCTTCACCCTGGTGCTGGTTAACCTACAATTGCTTTAGCAAAGGTTGTATTTTAAAATTCTCAACCTTATTTGTACATCTCTCCATGACCTCGCTCCTCTGTCTCTTTGTAACCCCTTCTAGCCTCATTACCCTCTGAGATTTCGGCATTTTCTCATTCCAGTCTCCTGAGATTCCTGGTCCGATTATCCCACCACTGGCAGACTTGTCTTTAGCAGCCTGGGCCCCAAGCTCCGGAATTCCCTTCCTAAACCTCCCCACCTCACTTTCCTCCTTTAAAACACTCCTTCAAACCTTTCCTTTGCCCAAACTATTCATCACCTGCTCGAACATCTCCTTTGCAAGGTTTTAGAAAAAATTATTCGGGATAGGATTTATAGTTATTTGGAGAGTAATGAATTGATTGGAGACAGTCAGCATGGTTTTGTAGCGGGTAGGTCGTGCCTTACTAACCTTATTGAGTTTTTGAGAAAGTGACCAAAGAGGTGGATAGGGGTAAGGCAGTGGACGTGGTGAATATGGATTTTAGTAAGGCGTTTGATAAGGTTCACCATGGTAGGCTTCTGCAGAAAATGCAGATGTATGGGATTGGGGATGATCTAGGGAATTGGATCAGGAATTGGCTAGCGGATAGGAGGCAGAGGGTGGTGGTTGATGGTAAATATTCATCATGGAGTTCGGTTACGAGTGGTGTGCCTCAGGGATCTGTTTTGGGGCCACTGCTGTTTGTAATTTTTATTAATGATCTGGATGAGGGTATAGTTGGGTGGATTAGTAAATTTGCTGATGACACCAAAATCGGAGGTGTGGTAGATAGTGAGGAAGGGTGTCATAGTTTGCAGGAAGACTTAGACAGGTTGCAGAGCTGGGCTGCGAGGTGGTGGATGGAGTTTAATGCGGAGAAGTGTGAGGTAGTTCACTTTGGTAGGAATAACAGATGTGTCGAGTATAGGGCTAACGGGAGGACTTTGAATAGTGTGGATGAGCAGAGGGATCTAGGTGTATGTGTACATAGATCCCTGAAAATTGGGAATCAAGTAGATAAGGTTGTTAAGAAGGCATACGGTGTCTTGGCGTTTATTGGTAGGGGGATTGAATTTAGGAGTCGCAGTGTCATGTTGCAACTGTACACAACTCTGGTGCGGCCGCACTTGGAGTACTGTGTGCAGTTCTGGTCCCCACATTACAGGAAGGATGTGGAGGCTTTGGAGAGGGTACAGAGGAGGTATACCAGGATGTTGCCTGGTATGGAGGGGAGGTCCTATGAGGAGAGACTGAGGGATTTGGGGTTGTTTTCGCTGGAAAGAAGGCGGCTAAGAGGGGATCTTATTGAAACATATAAGATGATATTTCCCTTGAGAGACGTCGGCTGAGGGGGGATCTAATAGAGGTTTATAAGATTATGAAGGGGATAGATAGAGTAAATGGTGGTAAGCTTTTTCCGCTATTAGAAATGGATAGAACGAGGGGTCACGGGCTTAGAGTGAGGGGGGCTAGGTATAAGACAAATATTAGAGGGCAGTTTTTCACGCAAAGGGTAGTGGGGGTGTGGAATGCACTGCCGAGTAAGGTGGTGGAAGCAGGCACGCTAGGGTTGTTTAAGAGTCACTTAGACAGCCACATGAGCGGTCTACATATAGGGGGATATAGCAGGCCTTACTAAGCATTGTAGGCTTGGGATTCCATTTTTGCCTCAGGGATGTTACGGTCTTTGCCTGTTTAATAATGAATTTTTTGTCTCCAGAGGCATTTAAGTCCACCTTGTTGACCAGCAAGGGGCATGCATGCGGCAGGTTGTGGTGGGCTGCTCTTGGATGTTGCTTCGGGAGTTGCCTATTGCTTCATGTCGTTAGTGTGCTTAAACTGGACCATCTCTAGGGCAACATGACAGCTCAGAGACTATCTCTGTTGCTGTGCGGACACATGGATTTGGGCCTGTGTCTGTGGGAGTTTGCGCGTTCTCCCCGTGGTTGCGTGGGTTTCCTCCGGGTGCTCCAGTTTCCTCCCACATCCCAAAGATGTGCTTTTAGGCTGATTGATTGGGTAACAAATTGTCCCTATATTGGACCTCCCTGATCCTCGCACATTAGGCGTAGACTAAAATCATGAATAGGTCACTGAGACAA
Organism: Prionace glauca; assembly: GCA_037974335.1. NCBI lineage: Eukaryota > Metazoa > Chordata > Chondrichthyes > Carcharhiniformes > Carcharhinidae > Prionace > Prionace glauca. Next base: position 153,876,799 of record CM075723.1, read on the forward strand.
TGGGACGGCGGCGCGGGCTCGTTGGGTCGAAGGGCCTGTTTCCCGTGCTGTGTTGTTCTTTGTTCTTTATGATTAGAGGTTTAGATAGGGTGGATAGTGATAGCCTTTTTCCTCGGATGGAGAAATCTAGCACGAGGGGGCATGGCTTTAAATTAAGGGGGGGTAGTTATAGGATGGATGTCAGGGGTAGGTTCTTTACCCAGAGGGTGGTGAGGGATTGGAATGCCCTGCCTGCTGCAGTTGTAAATGCGCCTAGTTTGGGGGCGTTTAAGAGATCCGTGGATAGGTTTATGGATGAAAAGGGATTGGTTTAGGCTAGTGGGTCATTGTTTTGTAACTGGTCGGCGCAACATCGTGGGCCGAAGGGCCTGTTCTGTGCTGTAATGTTCTATGTTCTATGTTTTGATTTGATCTGGTTAGGCTCCTATGAAGAACGCGTGGATGCTTTTACAATACTTAAAGGCGCTACATAAATGCAAGTTGTGGTTAACCTGATGAAGGGGCAGTGCTCTGTAAGCTCGCGCTACCAAATGAACCTGTTGGACTTTAACCTGGTGTTGTGAGATTTCTTAATGGCGGAAGAGGCAATAGAATTCATGAGTTAAAACCCTATCATGGTGGCGCAGTGGCACAGTGGTTGGTCCTGCTGCCTCACAGCACCAGGGACCCGGGTTCGATTCCACTCTTGGGTCACTGTCTGCGTGGGGTTTGCACATTCTCCCCGTGCCTGCGTGGGTTTCCTCCCACTCTTCATGGAGATGTGCATTAGGTGGATTGGCCATGTTAACTTGCCCGTTAGTGTCAGGGGGAATTAGCAAGGTAAACACAGGGATAGAGCAAGGATGGGATTGTGGTTGGTGCAGACTCAGTGGGCCGAATGGCCTCTTTCTGCCCTGTCGGGATTCTATGGTTCTGTGGAAATTGAATTTGGCGAAGGTGCTGATTACTCACGGTGAACAGTTAACATATCTGTTGCTGAAACGTTGAACTGCGTAGCCAGGGTAAGAGGGCAGTTGTATTATTGTGTGACTGGAGCATCATGTGGACCAAGTTCTGGAAAAGGATAGCAACAAATTACTTACAATAATCCTGATAGCTGTTTATCTCCAAGTTTTTTTACAAACTGTATTTTTGCTTCAACCTTGGTGGAATTTAATCTCACAATCTCTGCGTTACTGTCCAACGATATACCCATCACACTAACCAATCCCTATTGGTCCATATCAGATAAATCACTTCCATTGCTGCACCCTGACCTCTCGGTCACTCGTTCTTCTGTAACTTTCTCCCATCAACAATATTTACTTTGTTGCCTATTAACCTGTGAACACTGAGATTCTGTTCTGCATTCCTCCCTCAGTCACTGACTGTTCCCACTCACACTGTCCTTCCACTCACATTATCAGCCACTTTAAGACTTGAACAGCAGGTTAGGTGTAAGGATTCGCATTCTAATCAGCAATCTCTAAACTGTCTGTGCTTTATATGCTCTGTCTGAGGCCAGAACTCTCCATTCACCTGACGAAGAGGGAAACCTTGAAAGCTTGTGAGTTTATTATCAAATAAATCGGTTTGGATCGAAACCTGGTGTTGTCAGATTTCTTACTGTGTTTACTGTCCCCAGTCCAGGCACCCCTACTCACACCCTGCCAAAGGGAGTCTCTCGTCATTATCCCCACTCTCTGTCTCTTCCCTTCCTTTCCCAAGCAGCTTTTCCACAATTCGTTGCTTCTCCTCGTTTGTTACCCAATGTGGAAACTTGCCAATTGTTTTTGAAAAGTTTATATAAATAGTGGCTGGTATTCTCCAATCCCGTTGTCGCTGCCAGCTAGAACGGAGAATTTGGCGCTCTGGAAAATCCGTGTTCACTGCAGCGGGACTGGAGAATCCCGACTACTGGCGAGTATGGAGAACTCCGGCCCAAACCTATAGCTGCTCCTCTGTCTCCCACGTTAGCGAAGTCCTCAAAAATGCAACTCACTTTTGCACTGATCCATTCGGCCCTCTGTTGGTCAGTTCATATTCCTGGGTCACTCTGGGGGTCAGTGTGGTTCCTGGGTCACTCTGAGGGTCAGTGTGGTTCCTGGGTCACTCTGGGGGTCAGTGTAGTTCCTGGGTCACTCTGAGGGTCAGTGTGGTTCCTGGGTCACTCTGAGGGTCAGTGTGGTTCCTGGGTCACTCTGAGGGTCAGTGTGGTTCCTGGGTCACTCTGGGGGTCAGTGTGGTTCCTGGGTCACTCTGAGGGTCAGTGTGGTTCCTGGGTCACTCTGAGGGTCAGTGTGGTTCCTGGGTCACTCTGGGGGTCAGTGTGGTTCCTGGGTCACTCTGGTTGTCAGTATGGTTCCTGGGTCACTCTGAGGGTCAGTGTGGTTCCTGGGTCACTCTGAGGGTCAGTGTAGTTCCTGGGTCACTCTGAGGGTCAGTGTGGTTCCTGGGTCACTCTGGGGGTCAGTGTGGTTCCTGGGTCACTCTGAGGGTCAGTGTGGTTCCTGGGTCACTCTGGGAGTCAGTGTAGTTCCTGGGTCACTCTGAGGGTCAGTGTGGTTCCTGGGTCACTCTGGGAGTCAGTGTAGTTCCTGGGTCACTCTGGTTGTCAGTATTGTTCCTGGGTCACTCTGGGGGTCAGTGTGGTTCCTGGGTCACTCTGGGAGTCAGTGTAGTTCCTGGGTCACTCTGGTTGTCAGTATTGTTCCTGGGTCACTCTGGGGGTCAGTGTGGTTCCTGGGTCACTCTGGGGGTCAGTGTGGTTCTGGTCACTTTGGCAGGGCTGAATGTGTGAATGAGATTCTCCAGAACATTTCCCAATCCCAGGATTCTGTGCCACCATCTCAAGCCTTTGCCAGAGGGCATGGTGATACACTCCCGGATTGAGTCATGTGGAATCTTGTTTAGTGCGCTATCTCTGTGTTTTATCTGTAAAATACCCGCCCCCTAACCACAGGTAATCCTCCTGGGTGCCTGAGTTTGGAAAGTTTACCTCTGTGGCTGCTCTACTGTTGAGGTCTTCACCACTAAGGTTGATCATGTCATCATCTTTAGCAAGCTCACTTGTCGAGGATCATCTTTTGTGGTTTAAGCGAGATATTTACATTGACTGTAGCTCTATCAATGATTTATAAAACTGTTCTAAACTTCCAGTCTCTCCCACAGTGAGGGTCTGGCCATGGGCTGGTGGAGATGGTGAAGAATTGTTGCCCTCTCTTCCTATCTCTCTCATCATTCTCCCTCAGTCACTGCCCTTGTTGTTGGGAAGGTCTGGAAACCATTTCCTGGAGAGAGGGAGCATGAGATGTCCAAGGGCACTATTGAAGCCTTCCATGCCTGCTGGGCACCACAGGGGCTGGGGTGTGTTATCCAGCCCTGTAATCACATTTTAATTTGATGCTTTAAGTTTAATTCCTATTTTATTGTTTGTTTTAAGAACATAAGAACATAAGAAATAGGAGCAGGAGTAGGCCATCTGGCCCTTCGAGCCTGCCCCGCCATTCAATAAGATCATGGCTGATCTGTCGTGACTCAGCTCCACCTTCCCGCCCTCTCCCCATAACCCTTAATCCCTTCTCTTATCAAAAACCCATCAACCCGTTTCTTAAAAATATTTAGCGAGGCAGCCTCCACCACTTCAACGGGCAGAGAATTCCAGAGATTCACCACCCTTTGAGTGAAGAAGTTCCTCCTCAACTCTGTTCTAAACCGCCCCCCCTTTATCTTGAGGCTGTGCCCCCTAGTCCTACTGTCTTTTTTGAGCGGGAACAGTCTCTCCACCTCTATCCTATCCATCCCATTCATCATCTTATACGTCTCAATGAGATCTCCCCTCATTCTTCTAAACTCCAACGAGTACAAGCCTAGTTTATTCAGCCTCTCCTCATAGCTCAATCCCCTCAACTCCGGTATCAGCCGAGTAAACCTCCTCTGCACTCCCTCCAGGGCCAAAATATCCTTGCGCAGGTGCGGCGCCCAAAACTGCACACAGTACTCCAGCTGCGGCCTCACCAATGCCCTATACAGCTGCAGCAAGACCTTCCTACTTTTATACTCAATCCCCCTCGCTATGAAGGCCAGCATCCCATTCGCCTTCCTGACCACCTGCTGCACCTGCAAGCTGGGTTTTTGCGACTCATGCACAAGGACCCCGAGATCCCTCTGCACCGTCGCCTGCTGCAGTTTTTCCATTCTTTTTGGGGACTGCCCCTTTTGATTTGTCCTTCAGCTAATTTCATTTGGTTTAATTAGAGTCACAGAGGTTTACAGCATGGCCCTTCGGCCCAACTTGTCCATGCCACCCCTTTTTTAACCACTAAGCTAGTCCCAGTTGCCCACATTTGGCCCACGCCCTTCTATAGCCATCTTAAACGCTTTTTAAAAAACAAAGTTAACAAGAAGAGGAACAGAATGTTTATTTGTCCCTCAGTTGATTTGATTGAGTTTAGTGGTTTTACCAAAAAGATGGACATCACTCCTGGCGATGAATGGCCATTGTAGTCACGATGGGCAGCAGCTTCCCATGTGCTGACGTGAGTGGCTCAGACCCTCATGAAGTCTTTGAGATTGTCTTTGAGTTGTTTCCGGTGTGAGCCGGGCTCCTTGGCCTCACCCTGAACCCAGCCCCTGTTTGAGCAGCCTTCAGTCAGGTACCTGGACAACACGTCCCGTCCATCCCAGAGGCTGTAAGATTATCATTGTCTCCACACCTGGCAGCTCAGTGTCTTGGGCAACATTCCTGTTTGTTCCTCTGTTCTCCCAGTTCCCCCTAAAGCAGCATTGATGCTATTTTTGGGCCTTCTTGTGGCGTCTATAGGTTGTCTCAGCTTCACCACTCTGGGGGAAGGGTGAAGAGAACCACGGACTGTCAGTTTAGTGCTGGATTTGAGATCCCCATTCTCCAAAACCCCAGCAAGTTTTTTAACCAAAGGCTGAACTCACATATTGAATTTGATGGTGTATTTCACCATCAACATCAGCCTTTTGGGAATAGACTTGTCATTTGGTTAGTACCCACATATAGCAGGAGAATGGTGAAACCATTCACTACCACAGAAAGCAGTTGACACCAAAACATTGCCTGATTTGGAGAAGGAATTTGATATAGCGGGGATATGGGAGGAAGTGGGGGCGATCAGGATGTTGAATTTGATGATCAGCCATGATCAAACTGAATGGTGGAGCAGGCTCGAAGGGCTGAATGGCCTCTAGTTACTATGCTTCTAGTTACTATGAAATGGATGATGTTTGAGAACACGCACACTGTGACAGCAGGAACAACACTGACCCCCAGAGTTTTTTAAATTCATTCATAGGGCACAGGTGTTGCTAGCTGGGCCTAGCATTTATTGCCCATCCCTAGTTGCCCTTGAAGGGCAATTGAGAGTCAGCCATGTTGCTATGGATCTGGAGTCACATGTAGGCCAGACTGGGTAAGGACGGCAGATTTCCTTCCTTAAAAGACATGAGTGAACCAGATGGGTTTTTCTGACGATCGACAATAGTTTCATGGTCATCAGTAGATTCTTAATTCCAGATATTTTTTATTGAATCCAAACTCCACCATCAGTCGTGACGGGATTCAAACCCAGGTCTCCAGAACATTAGCTGAGTTTCTGGATTAATTGTGTAGCAATAATACCACTAAATGACTCACCAAATCAGGCTTTTGTCCAATTCCCTTCTCACTTTCTCTTGAATCTTGTTTCAGGCAGTATATTTCAGGTCACAGAAATTTGGCATGAATTTACAATCTGTAACCCTCCTTTCCACCTACCACTGGAAATCATTTCTCCTGATTTATGCTACCAAAACCAATCAGGATTTTAGAAACCTCTTATCGTCCTTTAAATTATCTGCTCAAAGGAACTGATGAAGAATAAGAAACTGATTAACTCTGGTAGTGGCAGCTCCCAAACAAAGAACAGTGAAGTGGATGTTAACAACACTTGCCGTGTTTCTCAATGAATATGAACTGAATGAAGTCTATTCAGCTGGAGCTGGGATTACAGTTTCTGAATCGCACTGGGTTATTGTGAGAAAATCATCCCAAGGTACCTCCTCCTGTTGGCTGTCCAGTATCCCGGATGTACAGAGTGAGAATATTGACCATAGTGCAGGCAATGCAAACTGTCACTGACGTATAAGGGGGTGTCCTCCAACCACTGGGATTGAAGCAAATGGTGTGGCAACAATGTGAGGGAATTTCATCCAATCCCATGCTGTCCTGGGAGTGTTTGATGGGGGGACAGTGTAGAGGGAGCTTTACTCTGTATCTAACCCCGTGCTGTACCTGTCCTGGGAGTGTTTGATGGGGGGACAGTGTAGAGGGAGCTTTACACTGTATCTAACCCCGTGCTGTACCTGTCCTGGGAGTGTTTGATGGGGACAGTGTAGAGGGAGCTTTACTCTGTATCTAACCCCGTGCTGTACCTGTCCTGGGAGTGTTTGATGGGGGACAGTGTAGAGGGAGCTTTACTCTGTATCTAACCCCGTGCTGTACCTGTCCTGGGAGTGTTTGATGGGGGACAGTGTAGAGGGAGCTTTACTCTGTATCTAACCCCGTGCTGTACCTGTCCTGGGAGTGTTTGATGGGGACAGTGTAGAGGGAGCTTTACTCTGTATCTAACCCCGTGCTGTCCCTGTCCTGGGAGTGTTTGATGGGGGACAGTGTAGAGGGAGCTTTACTCTGTATCTAACCCCGTGCTGTACCTGTCAAAGAACAAAGAACAAAGAACAAAACAGCACGGGAAACAGGCCCTTCGGCCCAACGAGCCCGCGCCGCCGTCCCATGGTCAGTGACCTATTCATGACTCTAGTCTATGCCTAATGTGTGAGGATCAGGGAGGTCCAATATAGGGACAATTTGTTACCCAATCAATCAGCCTAAAAGCACATTTTTGGGATGTGGGAGGAAACCGGAGCACCCGGAGGAAACCCACGCAACCACGGGGAGAACGCGCAAACTCCCACGGACACAGGCCCAACTCCATGTGTCCGCACAGTAACAGAGATAACCTCTGTGCTGCCATGATGCCCTCGAGATGGTAAGTGCCTGTGGATAAAAAATTTCATTATTAAAGACTCTATACCCCTGAGACTAAACTGACCCCAAGCCTACAATGCTTAATAAGGCCTGCTGTATCCCCCTATATGTAAACTGCTCATGTGGCTGTCCAAGTGACTCTTGAACAACCCTAGCGTGCCTGCTTCCACCACCTCACTCGGCAGTGCATTCCACATCCCCACTACCCTTTGTGTGAAAAACTGCCCTCTAACATTAGTCTTATATCTAGCCCCCCTCACCCTAAGCCCGTGACCCCTCGTTCTATCCATTTCTAATAGCGGAAAAAGCTTATCACCATCTACTCTATCTGTCCCCTTCATAATCTTATAAACCTCTATCAAATCCCTGGGAGTGTTTGATGGGGGACAGTGTAGAGGGAGCTTTACTCTGTATCTAACCCCGTGCTGTACCTGTCGTGGGAGTGTTTGATGGGGGGACAGTGTAGAGGGAGCTTTACTCTGTATCTAACCCCGTGCTGTACCTGTCCTGGGAGTGTTTAAGAACATAAGAACATAAGAAATAGGAGCAGGAGTCGGCCATCTGGCCCTTCGAGCCTGCCCCGCCATTCAATAAGATCATGGCTGATCTGTCGTGACTCAGCTCCACCTTCCCGCCCTCTCCCCATAACCCTTAATCCCTTCTCTTATCAAAAACCCATCAACCCGTTTCTTAAAAATATTTAGCGAGGCAGCCTCCACCACTTCAACGGGCAGAGAATTCCAGAGATTCACCACCCTTTGAGTGAAGAAGTTCCTCCTCAACTCTGTTCTAAACCGCCCCCCCTTTATCTTGAGGCTGTGCCCCCTAGTCCTACTGTCTTTTTTGAGCGGGAACAGTGGACAGTGTAGAGGGAGCTTTACTCTGTATCTAACCCCGTGCTGTACCTGTCCTGGGAGTGTTTGACGGGGGGGACAGTGTAGAGGGAGCTTTACTCTGTATCTAACCCCGTGCTGTACCTGTCCTGGGAGTGTTTGATGGGGGGACAGTGTAGAGGGAGCTTTACTCTGTATCTAACCCCGTGCTGTACCTGTCCTGGGAGTGTTTGATGGGGACAGTGTAGAGGGAGCTTTACTCTGTATCTAACCCCTTGCTGTACCTGTCCTGGGAGTGTTTGATGGGACAGTGTAGAGGGAGCTTTACTCTGTATCTAACCCCGTGCTGTACCTGTCCTGGGAGTGTTTGATGGGGACAGTGTAGAGGGAGCTTTACTCTGTATCTAACCCCGTGCTGTCCCTGTCCTGGGAGTGTTTGATGGGGACAGTGTAGAGGGAGCTTTACTCTGTATCTAACCCCGTGCTGTACCTGTCCTGGGAGTGTTTGATGGGGGACAGTGTAGAGGGAATGCTTTTCTCCTGCGAAATGATTTGGGACCTTTCAATGCTTTTTTTGCAGTGAAAATTGCGGGGATGGGTTCGAGTGAGAGTGTGGAGTATTATGTAGACAAAGTTAATGGCTTTTAAATCAACATAATGTCATAGAGATTACAGCATGGAAATAGGTCCTTTGGCTCAGCCTGTCCATGCCACCTTTTTTTTTAACCACTAAGCTGATCCCAATTGCCCGCGTTTGGCCCACATCCCTTCATACCCATCGTATCCATGTAACTATCTAAATGCGTTTTAAAAGACAATGTTGTACTCACTTCTACTACTACCTCTGGCAGCTTGATCCAGACAATGTGTGAAAAAATTGCCCCTCTGAACCGTTCTGTATCTCTCCCCTCTCACCTTAAACCTCTGCCCTCTAGTTTTAGACTCCCTTACCTTTGGGAAAAGATATTGACTATCTAGCTGATCTCTGCCCCTCATTATTTTATAGATCTCCGTAAGATCACCCGACACTCCAGGGAAGAAGTCCCAGTCTATCCAGCCTCTAACATATCACAGTCAGTGTGAACAAACAACTTAATGGTCATAGCATCAAAGTTTGCGTGGTTTTGGGGCGCAGTGACTAGCATCCTGACCTCTGGGACAGATGCTCTGGGTTTGGCTCCCACTCCAGGATTTGATGGCCATGTAATGTGCATTGTAATGTCGCAAAACAGGTTGGTTACCGACCTGTAAATCCTTCCAATACACCCGGTGACAGGCAGTGAGAGAAGGAGAGTTTCTTCGCCATGCCAGACTGCAGAAGGCACTGCACTGTACTATTCCAATCTAGTCTCTGATCACCAATGCCCATTTAGGGCAAGTTACATAGAGGAGGCATGAAAATCAATCCAACCCTAACCCATAATGATTGTCAATTGCGTAGAATATAAGACACAGAAACAGGCCATTCAGCCCAAGTCCATGCTGGCACGTATACTTCAGTTGAGCCTCCTCTGAGCTCTGTACCAGTAACCCTTGAATCGTGATACCCTTATCAAACCTCCCCTCTGATCCATTTCTAACTATTCACTTCAATCGCATTCTCACCACTCTCTGGATAAAGATGGTTCTATTGAATCCCATTTGATATCTTGGCGATAGTCTTATGTTGATTACCTCAAGCTTTCCTCTTCCCAACCGATGGAAACACTCCTTCTACTTTACCAGAACTTGTCACAGTTCAAAAGATCTCAGCACTCAGACCCAGGCAGTTCCATCTTTCCTGATTAATAAAACCTCACATTACCATCCTTGTAAATCTTATCCGCACCCTCTCCAGTGCCTCGATATGTTTTGTTACATGACAATTAGAATCACGTTTTGTACTCTGAATATGGTCTAAGCATGGATAGAAATTTCATCGAGGTTCTCGACTTAATTCTATCTGATAAAAATGTATCCAAGCTCCTGGTTTGCTCTTTTCAATGATCGTGTTAACCAGGATCTTGATGGGATGGATTAGAGGAAATTGATAGGATCCGTACAGTACAGAGGAGGTCCTTTGGCCCTCTAAGCCTGTGCTAACCATGATGCCCTAACGAAGGGATATGGGGAGTGGGGGGGGTGTGTGTGTGTGTGGGGGGGGGGGGGGTGCGGGGGGGGGGGGGGAGAGGAATGGGGGAATCAGGATATTGAATTTGATGATCAGCCATGACCATAATGAATGGCAGAACGGTCTACTCCTGCTTTTAGTTTCTATGTCACCAGGTTCCTCTGTTCCCACACCCTCCCTCTGCGATTGTGTCTGTTGTGTGGAATTGGGCAGACACGTTACCCAGGTGCCTCGACTCACAAGAAGGATAAAATTCATTCTGCAATCAGCCCACAACAAGTCCCTATTACATATTTAATTCATTAACTCTTAATTTCCAGAATAACTTAATACTTTATGATAAATGATACTGTGTTGATGAACTTGCCCGAGGTGCTGGACCCAGGTTCCTGAGCTCTGCTGCCTCTGGGACTCAGGGTCCTCTTCGCTAAGGTTAGTCTCTCACACCCTCTTCCAGCGTCACTGGGTCTCTGCCTAGTTTTCACCGGGTTTTGGGGGGGGGGGGGGGGGGGGGGTGGGGTAAGGATTCACTGGGAATGGGCTTCCTGATGTCTCTTATTTCCCTAGCCACATCCTTCTGGGTTTCAGCTAATGGGATTAACAGCACCCAATAGGGTTAGAAATTCCATAAATGGAGAACACCAGGGCCCCGTTGTCCACCCTCTCCATGTAGACCTTCTCCAGGTACAGTCATAGTAAGAATAGGTGGTGCCGGAGTGTCAGGCTGAAACTGAGGAATACGCAAACATGGTCCTTATTCGATCAGGTCTGAACACCCCCCAGTTCCAGCCCCCAGGGCATGACCAGGCTTGCTATTTCCTGTGTTTGTGATTTAAACTTGGCAGGAATTCCAGTCTGGTCTGGCTGCAGGGGCCATTGTTTACTGTTAAATTTAGCTTGCTCAATTCTGTGTAGGGCCTACTCCTCGGGCCGCTGGCTACCTGTCCTGTCATTTACAGTATCTCCTCCCTTTCTACCAAAATGTATCAGTTTACACCTCTCTGCAGTAAAGTGACTACTGCCCATGTGCTCCTGAAGACTCATCACTATCATTTCAGTTTCAACTATCGGTGTCACCAACATTCAAGTCCAGGTGATTACTATGGATGAAGAAAAGCAATCATCCAAATACTGACCCCTGGGGAACTTCACTTGCATTGATACAGTCCTGTACACCAGCTCCCAATACTGAACATAAGAACATAAGAAATAGGGCTAGGTGACTTCCCCCTGCTCCTTCGAGCCTGCCCCGCCATTCAATAAGATCATGGCTGATCTGAAGTGGATCAGTTCCACTTTCCCGCTTTCTCTTTTGGTCGCCGCACCTGCGCAAAGATATTTTGGCCCTGGAGAGAGCGCAGAGGAGGTTTACTAGGCTGATACCGGAGTTGAGGGGGTTGAGCTATGAGGAGAGGCTGAATAAACTGGGCTTGTACTCGTTAGAGTTTAGAAGAATGAGGGGAGATCTCATTGAGACGTATAAGATGATGAATGGGATGGATAGGATAGAGGTGGAGAGACTCTTCCCACTCAAAAAAGACAGTAGGACTAGGGGGCACAGCCTCAAGATAAAGGGGAGGTGGTTTAGAACAGAGTTGAGGAGGAACTTCTTCACTCAAAGGGTGGTGAATCTCTGGAATTCTCTGCCCGTTGAAGTGGTGGAGGCTGCCTCGCTAAATATTTTTAAGACGCGGGTTGATGGGTTTTTGATAAGAGAGGGGATTAAGGGTTATGGGGAGAGGGCGGGAAGGTGGAACTGAGCCACGACAGAATAGCCATGATCTTATTGAATGGCGGGGCAGGCTCGAAGGGCCAGATGGCCTACTCCTGCTCCTATTTCTTATGTTCCCCATAACCCTTAATTCTGTCATTGATCAGAAATCTACCTACCCATGACAAACATATTCAATGAGGTAGCCTCCACCACTTCAATGGGCAGAGACAAATGAATAATGCTAACCAATACAGGAGTAAACAAAAGCACCTGATTATTTTTGGTGGCTCAGTCATCACCAGCTTTCTAATAATTGGGTGCTATCAGCAAGGTCAGCATATACTGCCTATCCCCAATTTCCCTTGTATTGAGCGGCATGCTGGGCGTTTCCAACAGACAGTTTGCTCTGGAGTCACACATAGACCAGACTGGGTAAGAGTGGTAGAGAACCAGGCTTTCATGGTCATCCTTAGAATTGTATTTCCAGATTTCTGTTGGTCATCGACTGTGGGATTTGAACCTGGATCCCCAGAGCATTATCCTTAATCCCTGGATTCCTCGTCTAGTGACAATACCACTACACCACCACCTCCTCTATTTCAAGCTTCTTCTCCTAACCCAGTTGTTTACTGACAAAGCAGAAGCAACACTGCAATAAATATGATTTATCTATTCTTTGCAAACCCTGATTTGTGTGGGGGCAGAGAGTTTGGGGGGGGGGGGTGTGGCGGGGGGGGAGGGGAAAGAAACAACATGAGGGGTACAGTGAAGTTCATTTTTTATTATTAGTTACAAGTAAGGCTTACATTAACACTGCAATGGCCAGCACCTGTTCAGGTCACTGCACCTCACCAGCACATCTTTCAAAATGTGGGAGGAAACCCACTCAGGCATGAGGAGAATGTGCAGACTCCACACAGTAACCCAAGCTGGGAATTGAACCCAGGTCCCTGGCCCTGTGAGGCAGCAGTGCTAACCACTGTGCCACCACACCACAGGGGAATTTTGTTTGGGGGGGGGGGGTGCATTGAAGAGGGGAGGCAGAAGCTGGGATGAGAGCAGCATTTGTTAGCTTGCTAGGCCATTTCAGGGGGCAGTTGAGAGTCAACCACATTGCTGTGGTTCTGGAGTCACATGTAGGCCAGACCAGGTAAGGACAGTATACTTTTTCCCTAATGAAAAAGATGGTATTTACAGCAAAATGATATTTGCCATGGCCAATTTAAACAGTAAGCAATTTGAGTTTAAATTCCTATTAGTTAGTGTGGTGGATTTGAACCAGTGTCTCCAGTTCTTGCGGGTCGAACCAAGCAAACAAACTTAAATTGCGTTTGGACAAAGAAAAAGGGGGGCGGCTCCCCAAAAGGAGGGGGAATGGCCCAAACAGAAACAAAAAGTACAAAGGAAACTTAAGACACGTCAAATCAAAACGTGATTGTCAGGGTCTATAACACACCTCAGCCCCAGCGGTGCCCAATGGGCACGGAAGGCCTCGACTGTGCCCAAAGACATGACCGCTGTGATATCACCTTCTCTGGCAGATCATGAACCAGACTTCAACCCAAATCATTAGCCACACAATCAGTCCCATCATTGTGCCCCCAGTGAGTCTCCCTCACTGCTCTTTCCCCAATTCATAACTATCGTGGACTTGTGTGTTTACCTACATGCCCAAGATGTGTGGGTTAGGTTGATTGGCCATGCCAAATTGACTCTAGTGTTGGGGGATTAGCAGGGTGAACCTTCGGGGTTGCAGGAATAGGGCCCAGATGGGATTGCGGTTGGTGCAGACCCAATGGGCTGAATGGCCTCCTCCTACACTATATTCTATGAAATGCACCCAGAAACTAGATTGAGCTGCATGCTGGAAAATCCATAATCCTTTGCGTTGCTACATAACATTTAAGAGTTTGTTTTTTTTTACACAAGAGGAGAGGGGCAATGGCTACATTTGGAAATGGAACATATTGGTTGTGGAACCCAGTGAGGGGAGTGACAGAATAGGCTGGTAATAGCTAGCACTATGGGACCCACTGGGGGGGGGGGGGGGGGGGGAAATTGTTGGGACTCAAACGTTCTACTTTCCCCAGCTAAGGATAGAAATTTCCACATTTAACAAAGTTTAAACACTGAAATCAAAACCTACAAAAAAGGGAAGCCAAGAGGAACAAGTTTAAACTGTTAAAAGGCAACTTCAAGAATCTGATAATTAACTTAACTCTGCACACTAATTTCATATTAACATGGTGACATCTGTATTTCCACTTAGTCCACTTTTTTTAAACAGATAGAATCACCATCTCTACTGTCAAAGAAACTCAACTTATTTTACCCCAGTCTATCCAGACAATGATTTGATTTATTGTCACATGTATTAACACAGTGAAAAGTATTGTTTCTTGCGTGCTATACAGCCAAAGCATACTGTTCATGGAGAAGGAAATGAGAGCGCGCAGAATGTAGTGTTACAGTCATTGATAGAGAAAGATCAACTTAATGCGAGGTAGGTCCATTCAAAAGTCTGACACAGCAGCAGGGGAAAAGTTGTTCTCAGTCGGTTAGTTCGTGACCTCAGAATTTTGTATGAAAAGTCAGCTCTTTTCTCTCCTCACAGGTGCTGCCAGACTGCTGAGATTTTCCAGCATTTGCTCTTTTGGTTTCAGATATCGGAGGGGCTTTGTCGCACTACAGCTCCTCAATACACCGGCAGGAACTGGGGAACGGTCTGTTCTTCCAGACCCCAAACTAAGCACTATTACTGCACTGGGACAGGTGGAAGCTAAGTATTCCCTAAGCTCTGTTCGAAAATAACAGTCCACACAGGTGTGTGTGTGTGTCCTTGAAGGGCTTAAAGGGAGATGTCATTATCTCATTGCAGTCTGTGGGTTTTTGTTGTCAAAAGTTGGCTCATAATTCACCAATGATTGAGACTTGGAATTCAAAGTTTGACCCTTTTCCCCAGCAGTCTCACTGAGCAAGCTTCTCTCCCCCCCTCCCCCCCAGAAAGAGACTAAATCCAAACATCGCATTTCATAATTTTATTTCAATTCGCCCCCTCCACAAACAAATAAAAGTTCCAAAACAGCGATTAAAGTGCTAAAACTACAGATACATTAAACATCTGATCTCCATGGTCAAAAACTGGGATAAAGATCCACTGAACAGCAAAACAAATCAAAGTGTCCCTCTTAGGAACCAGTCTCCCGTTACCGGAAAGCCAAATAAAATCAGAGAGCGGAGAGAAAACGAATCTGAGAAAGAGCAGCTCTCCAGCCTCGGGGACAGGGACCCGGCTATTGCTGGACTGGAAAAAAACCAGAAAGAAAAAAAATCCCGAAAAGCAAACAGCTGCTGCTCGGAATGCAAAATAAAGATTTCTCCAGAGCCTTCATCCATTTAAACTAACAGATCGGAACCATATCCTGCCGACTCGGCAAATTACAAAGATAAATTGAACACACACACACACAAAAACACAAGATGGTCTATCCGGCAAAACGGAATCCACAAAACAAGAGCGGATTTTCTGAGCCCGAATCTTTAGCCACAGTTCTTGGGTCTTTCAAACTCCTGCGATCGATCACATCAGCGTTACAATGAAATAAAGGGAGACCAAAGACTGGGTCCATTGGCTGCATTCAGATATCCCCCAAAATACCCCCCCCCTCCCCCGCCAAAATAAAAATCAGAAATTGCTCCAAATCATTCAAAGCAAACCGCATTGCCTCATTTTTTGGAGGTCTGAGTCTTCTTCGGTAAGAGCACGGCCTGGATGTTGGGCAGGACGCCTCCCTGAGCGATGGTCACTCCTCCCAGTAGCTTGTTGAGCTCCTCGTCGTTCCTGATGGCGAGCTGGAGGTGGCGGGGGATGATGCGGGTCTTCTTGTTGTCCCGGGCCGCATTGCCGGCTAACTCCAGGATCTCGGCCGACAGGTACTCCAGGACGGCGGCCAGGTAGACCGGCGCCCCAGCTCCCACTCGCTCGGCGTAGTTGCCTTTCCGCAGCAGACGGTGGACGCGGCCGACGGGGAACTGCAGACCGGCCCGGGAGGATCGGGACTTGGCCTTAGCCCGGGCTTTGCCGCCGGTCTTACCGCGTCCAGACATCACAGATAGTTGCTCCGGGGATACAATAGAACAACCGCCTGGATACAATGTAACGGAGCTGGATACAGTGTAACAGAATCCGGATACAGTGTCACAGCCAATGGAACACACACTAACCGCTCGTCAATTGCAGCTACAATGTAACAAACAAGCGGCGCGGCTTCTCGCACCCGCACTGGCCCCGCCCACAGCCCCACTAACCCCGCCCACACAGCTCACCGCCTATTAATAACCAGCTCCATCTCACCCACCCCACAGCCATTGGGCAACTGCAGGCCATCTCTCTCTTCCATTGGAGGGCATTTGGATCCTTCATTTGCATATTACCGCATATGGGAAGGCCTCATTGGATTGGGGAGGCCGGCTGCTCTTTGCTGAGTGTGTCGGGGAGGGGCTTCTCCCATCCTCACCATCTGCTCCTGGTGTATCTGGGACGGTACACCCCATCTACTTGTGTTCCCTGTTGTATTCTCACACCTCGCCTCTTTCTTTTATTCCCTGCACAGTCTCGTGCTCTGGAAGGCGAGCTGATGTAGTAACATATATTCGGTACCATCAAGTGATGTTCTATGGCACCCTGCGAGACATGGCCACAAAGTCTGAGGAATAAATAGTGACAAGGGATTTGATTAGAGGATTCTCCTCCCTGGGTCAGGGATGTCACTTATTTGATAGGATGTGGGTGTCGCTGGCAATGTCTTTGATGTGATGTGATTTATTATTATCACATGTATTAACATACAGTAAAAAGTATTGTTTCTTGTTCGCTACACAAAGCATACCGTTCATAGAGAAGGAAAGGAGAGAGTGCAGAATGTAGTGTTATTCATAGCTAGGATGTGGAGAAAGATCAGCTTAATGCGAGGTAAGTCCATTCAAAAGTCTGACAGCAGCAGGGAAGAGGCTGTTCTTGAGTCGGTCGGTACGGGACCTCAGACTTTTGTATCTTTTTCCTGATGGAAGAAGGTGGAAGAGAGAATGTCCGGGGTGCGTAGGGGTCCTTGATTATGCTGGCTGCTTTTTCCAGGCAGCGGGAAGTGTAGACAGAGTCGATGGATGGGAGGCTGGTTTGTGTGTTGAATCGGGCTACAGTCATGATCTTTTGTAGTTCTTTGCGGTCTTGGGCAGAGCAGGAGCCCAGACCAAGCTGTGATACAACCAGAAAGAATGATTTCCGTGGTGCATAAAAGTTGGTGAAATGCCAAATTTCCTTCACAATTACTATTTGTTGCTCATCCCTAATTTCCCTCGAACTGAGTGGCTCACCACATTTCAGGGGCAATTAGGAGTCAACTGTAGGCCTGGAGTCACATATAAGAACATAAGAAATAGGAGCAGGAGTAGGCCATCTGGCCCTTCGAGCCTGCCCCGCCATTCAATAAGATCATGGCTGATCTGTCGTGACTCAGCTCCACCTTCCTGCCCACTCCCCATAACCCTTAATCCTTTCTCTTATCAAAAACCTATCAACCCGTTTCTTAAAAATATTTAGCGAGGCAGCCTCCACCACTTCAACGGGCAGAGAATTCCAGAGATTCACTACCCTTTGAGTGAAGAAGTTCCTCCTCAACTCTGTTCTAAACCGCCCCCCCTTTATCTTGAGGCTGTGCCCCCTAGTCCTACTGTCTTTTTTGAGCGGGAAGAGTCTCTCCACCTCTATCCTATCCATCTCATTCATCATCTTATACGTCTCAATGAGATCTCCCCTCATTCTTCTAAACTCCAACGAGTACAAGCCTAGTTTATTCAGCCTCTCCTCATAGCTCAATCCCCTCAACTCCGGTATCAGCCTAGTAAACCTCCTCTGCACTCCCTCCAGGGCCAAAATATCCTTGCGCAGGTGCGGCGCCCAAAACTGCACACAGTACTCCAGCTGCGGCCTCACCAATGCCCTAAAGTCCAACAGGTTTATTTGGTAGCTCAAACCACTAGCTTTCGGAGCGCTGCTCCTTCATTGGGTGAGTGTGAGTTTTGTTCACAAACAGGGCATATAAAGACACAAACTCAATTTACAAAATAATGATTGGAATGCGAGTCTTCTTACAGGTAATCAAGTCTTAAAGGTACAGAGAGTGTGAGTGGAGAGAGGGTTAAGCACAGATTAAAGAGAGGCTTTCCTTCTAGCAAAGCTGAGAGCTGCTCACCTTCTACCTTCCTGTCACCCACTACTGTGAATTCAGTTAAATACAATCACAAAAGTCTTCCTACCCTAAAGGTGCCCTGGTTGCTAAGTAACCACTCATTCCTTCTCCAAGATTTTATTCACTTTCAGGACTGTAAACTCTCTCAGTACAATGAGAACACAGGCTGAGCTGAAACCAAAACCCCCATTCATATAGAACATAGAACATTACAGCGCAGAACAGACCCTTCGGCCCACGATGTTGCGCCGACCAGTTAAAAAACAATGACCCACTAACCTAAACCAATCCCTTTCCATCCATAAACCTATCCACGGATCTCTTAAACGCCCCCAAACTAGGCGCATTTACAACTGCAGCATGCAGGGCATTCCAGTCCCTCACCACCCTCTGGGTAAAGAACCTACCCCTGACATCTGTCCTATAACTACCCCCCCTTAATTTAAAATCGTGCCCCCTCGTGCTAGCTTTCTCCATCAGAGGAAAAAGGCTATCACTATCTACACTGTCTAAACCTCTAATCATCTTGTATGTTTCAATAAGATCCCCTCTTAGCCACCTTCTGTCCAGCGAAAACAACCCCAAATCCCTCAGTCTCTCCTCATATTCTTCACTATGGTCCCAGTACAGCTTTAATCCATTGAACCTCCTGGACAGTTTATAAAAACAAAGTTTTTAAAAAATATTTTGAGCACGTGAATGCACTTACATGCCCTCTGAAAACATTCAAGGTCTTGAGGGAAGCTCTAAACATTTGCTTAAATATAAGAATTTGCTCATGTTGTCAGGAGTATGGTTTGCAGAAAAGGGCAGTCCAAAGTTCATCAGCAGTTTTGATTACTGTAAATCCAAATACCTTTGTCTAATATGAAATAACCATAGGTTTAGTCTACCTTGCACATAAACACTAAATTACACCCACTTAAATCTAGACCTTATTTCTAATATATAACAGTACAACTATAGATTTTTCTGATGACACTCACACAGTAAGTGGGGGAAATAAAGAAAAGGAAAGAGGTTTCAGGGTATGACCACAATAAAATATAAGAACTGGTTTGATACGTGTCCAGAGTCCAGAAGCAGAAGTCAGCTGGAATGTTGCTTCCAACGGGAGGTTGGCTGATTGTCGAATACTCCATCTCCCACGAGAAAGGTTTCTATCGCAGGAGAAGGAATGTAGAATGAATTAGTCTGGAGGCATGAGTCCCCAGGTTCCAGCAGTTAGCCGCCACCAGCTTGATGGTAAACAGCACAGGATGTTGCCTGGTGTTCTGTTCATGTGGTAGGTCAAACCGTAACTGCTGGAATTAAGTTCCACCAGACAATATTACAGTGCAGCTTGGGGAAGGACAATATTACATTGCTGCTCGGGGAAGGACAATATTACAGTGCAGCTTGGGGAAGGACAATATTACATTGCTGCTCGGGGAAGGACAATATTACAGTGCAGCTTAGAGAAGGACAATATTACAGTGCAGCTTGGGGAAGGACAATATTACATTGCTGCTCGGGGAAGGACAATATTACAGTGCAGCTTGGAGAAGGACAATATTACATTGCTGCTCGGGGAAGGACAATATTACAGTGCAGCTTAGAGAAGGACAATATTACAGTGCAGCTTGGAGAAGGACAATATTACAGTGCAGCTTGGGGAAGGACAATATTACAGTGCAGCTTGGAGAAGGACAATATTACATTGCAGCTTGGAGAAGGACAATATTACAGTGCAGCTTGGGGAAGGACAATATTACAGTGCAGCTTGGAGAAGGACAATATTACATTGCTGTCGGGGAAGGACAATATTACAGTGCAGCTTAGAGAAGGACAATATTACAGTGCAGCTTGGAGAAGGACAATATTACAGTGCAGCTTGGAGAAGGACAATATTACAGTGCAGCTTAGAGAAGGACAATATTACAGTGCAACTTGGAGAAAGACAATATTACATTGCTGCTCGGGGAAGGACAATATTACAGTGCAGCTTGGGGAAGGACAATATTACAGTGCAGCTTGGAGAAGGACAATATTACAGTACAGCTTGGAGAAGGACAATATTACAGTGCAGCTTGGGGAAGGACAATATTACAGTGCGGCTTGGGGAAGGACAATATTACAGTACAGCTTGGAGAAGGACAATATTACAGCACGGCTCGGGGAAGGACAATATTACAGTACAGCTTGGAGAAGGACAATATTACAGTGCAGCTTGGGGAAGGACAATATCACAGTGCGGCTTGGGGAAGGACAATATTACAGTACAGCTTGGGGAAGGACAATATCACAGTGCGGCTTGGGGAAGGACAATATTACAGTGCAGCTTGGAGAAGGACAATATTTCAGTACAGCTTGGAGAAGGACAATATTACAGTGCAGCTTGGGGAAGGACAATATTACAGTGCGGCTTGGGGAAGGACAATATTACAGTGCGGCTTGGGGAAGGACAATATTACAGTGCAGCTTGGAGAAAGACAATATTTCAGTACAGCTTGGAGAAGGACAATATTACAGCACGGCTCGGGGAAGGACAATATTACAGTACAGCTTGGAGAAGGACAATATTTCAGTACAGCTTGGAGAAGGACAATATTACAGTGCAGCTTGGGGAAGGGCAATATTACAGTGCAGCTTGGAGAAGGACAATATACAGTACAGCTTGGAGAAGGACAATATTACAGTGCAGCTTGGAGAAGGACAATATTACAGCACGGCTCGGGGAAGGACAATATTACAGTGCAGTTCGGGGAAGGACAATATTACAGTGCAGCTTGGAGAAGGACAATATTACAGTGCAGCTTGGGGAAGGACAATATTACAGTGCAGCTTGGGGAAGGACAATATTACAGTACAGCTTGGAGAAGGACAATATTACAGTGCAGCTTGGAGAAGGACAATATTACAGTGCGGCTTGGGGAAGGACAATATTACAGCACGGCTCGGGGAAGGACAATATTACAGTGCAGCTCGGGGAAGGACAATATTACAGTGCAGCTTGGAGAAGGACAATATTACAGTGCAGCTTGGAGAAGGACAATATTACAGTGCAGCTTGGAGAAGGACAATATTACAGTGCAGCTTGGAGAAGGACAATATTACAGTGCAGCTTGGGGAAGGACAATATTACCGTACAGCTTGGAGAAGGACAATATTACATTGCAGCTTAGAGAAGGACAATATTACAGTGCAGCTTGGGGAAGGACAATATTACAGTGCAGCTTGGGGAAGGACAATATTACAATGCGGCTTGGGGAAGGACAATATTACAGTGCAGCTTGGGGAAGGACAATATTACAGTGCGGCTTGGGGAAGGACAATATTACAGTGCAGCTTGGGGAAGGACAATATTACAGTGCAGCTTGGAGAAGGACAATATTACAGTACAGCTTGGGGAAGGACAATATTACAGTACAGCTTGGGGAAGGACAATATTACAGTACAGCTTGGAGAAGGACAATATTACAGAGCAGCTTAGAGAAGGACAATATTACAGTACAGCTTGGAGAAGGACAATATTACAGTACAGCTTGGAGAAGGACAATATTACAGTACAGCTTGGAGAAGGACAATATTACAGTGCAGCTTGGAGAAGGACAATATTACAGTACAGCTTGGAGAAGGACAATATTACAGTACAGCTTGGAGAAGGACAATATTACAGTGCAGCTTGGAGAAGGACAATATTACAGTGCAGCTTGGAGAAGGACAATATTACAGCATGGCTTGGGGAAGGACAATATTACAGAGCAGCTTGGAGAAGGCAATATTACAGCACAGCTTGGGGAAGGACAATATTACAGAGCAGCTTGGAGAAGGACAATATTACAGAGCAGCTTGGGGAAGGTCATGTGACATCCTTCCTTGACGTGGGGCACAGGCTGTATATTCCCAAGGCTGGGATCTTGAGGTATTTAACTGGAGTCATGATCCCTTTGCTTTGGGAGACACCGGTTTCAGGTCTCTATTCTAAAGCATTGTTTCAGGGCTGCTAATGCTTCAGCCATTGGCATCACCGTGGGAGATTAAGACCTGCAAAGGCGTGCCTTTGTTCCAGGGTGCCAGGAGCAGACTCACCATCCCTGCGGTCACTTCTACTTTGAAATTGCTGCAAGGCATCAACTGACCAGCTAGAGCCATTCAGTTCGCTTGGCAATTGTCCATTTTGAACAGCACATGAAAAGATGTGACTTTATAAGAACATAAGAACATAAGAAATAGGAGCAGGAGTAGGCCATCTAGCCCTTCGAGCCTGCCCCGCCATTCAATAAGATCATGGCTGATCTGTCGCTGCTCAGTTCCACCTTCCCGCCCTCTCCCCATAACCCTTAATCCCCTCTCTTATCAAAAACCCATCAACCCGCTTCTTAAAAATATTTAGCGAGGCAGCCTCCACCACTTCAACGGGCAGAGAATTCCAGAGATTCACCTCCCTTTGAGTGAAGAAGTTCCTCCTCAACTCTGTTCTAAACCGCCCCCCTTTTATCTTGAGGCTGTGCCCCCTAGTCCTACTGTCCTTTTTGAGCGGGAAGAGTCTCTCCACCTCTATCCTATCCATCCCATTCATCATCTTATACGTTTCAATGAGATCTCCCCTCATTCTTCTAAACTCTAACGAGTACAAGCCTAGTTTATTCAGCCTCTCCTCATAGCTCAACCCCCTCAACTCTGGTATCAGCCTAGTAAACCTCCTCTGCACTCCCTCCAGGGCCAAAATATCCTTGCGCAGGTGCAGCGCCCAAAACTGCACACAGTACTCCAGCTGCGGCCTCACCGATGCCCTATACAGCTGCAGCAAGACCTCCCTACTTTTATATTCAATCCCCCTCGCTATGAAGGCCAGCTTCCCATTCGCCTTCCTGACCACCTGCTGCACCTGCAAGCTGGGTTTTTGCGACTCATGCACAAGGACCCCGAGGTCCCTCTGCACCGTCGCCTGCTGCAGTTTTTCGCCACATAAGTAATAGTCCTTCCTACCAAAGTGGACCACCTCACACTTGCCAACATTAAATTCCATTTGCCATTTCCTGGCCCATTCGCCCAGCCTATCTAGATCCTTCTGCAGACTCTCCACACCCTCCGCACAATTTGCCTTTCCCCCAATCTTGGTGTCATCAGCAAATTTCGACACCCTACACTTGGTTCCCTCCTCCAGATTATCTATATAAATGGTAAATAGCTGAGGCCCCAGCACCGACCCCTGGGGCACCCCACTAGTCACCAACCGCCAATCCGAATAGCACCCGTTGACCCCCACTCTCTGCCTCCTATGCCTCCTTATAAAGTGTTTGAGTTGATAAAGACAGCTATACAACCCCAGATCAGGTACGGACAACAGGTTCCATTCCCAAAAGGACATGAGTGAACCAGTTGGGTTTTTAACAACTATCCAACAGATTAATGATCACTTCAAGTGACACAAACATTGTACAATGCTGAACATAAATGATCAAACTGTCACAATGTGATTCGATCTTACAATCTCCAGAGTTGCAGATACTTGGCCCAGTAAGGATTGGACAGGAGATGATAAGTCAGTTGGGTCAAATGACTGAACAGTAGCTGGTTCATTGTAACAAGTGCTAAGATTAAAAAGCTAACCATTTGAAAATTCTTGGAGGTCACTGAGATAGGGTTTGAATGTTCACAGCAGCTGCTGAGGAAGCAAGAGAAACAAGGCAAGGATCAATTCTTCTCTCAGCACTGGAACTGCTTCAAGAGTATTATTCTGAGCTATCAGCGTGTCAGTCTGTGTAACCATTCCAACAACAGACTGCACACATCAGCAACTCAAAGTGAACGAGAGGTTACACTCAGCTGCCTTGCAGAGGACCTGAATAAAGAAGGATTTGTATCTCTGTTACTCGATCTCCAGCATCTGCAGTATTTTGCCTTTACGTTTTTACATTTCAGTAACGCCTTTCACAGAAACGGAAATGCAATTCAAATAATCATCTGGTTCAGTAATAATGGCTGAGTGATAATTATTGGCCACGATATTGGAGAGAATTTCCCCACTCTACTTCGAAACATTGGCTGTGGGATCTTTTACCATCACTGAACTTTAGCTTCATGTTTCATCTGAAAGGCGGCACCTCTGACAGTGCGGCACTCCCTCAGCATTGACCCTCTGACAGTGCGGCACTCCCTCAGCACTGACCCTCTGACAGTGCGGCACTCCCTCAGTACTGACCCTCTGACAGTGCGGCGCTCCCTCAGCACTGACCCTCTGACAGTGCGGCGCTCCCTCAGCACTGACCCTCTGACAGTGCGGCACTCCCTCAGCACTGACCCTCTGACAGTGCGGCACTCCCTCAGCACTGACCGTCTGACAGTGCGGCACTCCCTCAGTACTGACCCTCTGACAGTGCGGCGCTCCCTCAGCACTGACCCTCTGACAGTGCGGCGCTCCCTCAGCACTGACCCTCTGACAGTGCGGCACTCCCTCAGCACTGACCCTCTGACAGTGCGGCACTCCCTCAGCACTGACCCTCTGACAGTGCGGCACTCCCTCAGAACTGACCCTCTGACAGTGCGGCGCTCCCTCAGTACAGACCCTCTGACAGTGCGGCACTCCCTTAGCACTGACCCTCTGACAGTGCGGCACTCCCTCAGCACTGACCCTCTGACAGTGCGACACTCCCTCAGCACTGACCGTCTGACAGAGCGGCACTCCCTCAGCACTGACCCTCTGACAGTGCGGCACTCCCTCAGCACTGACACTCTGACAGTGCGGCACTCCCTCAGCACTGACCCTCTGACAGTGCGGCACTCCCTCAGCACTGACCCTCTGACAGTGCGGCACTCCCTCAGTACAAACCCTCTGACAGTGCGGCACTCCCTCAGCACTGACCCTCTGACAGTGCGGCACTCCCTCAGCACTGACCCTCTGACAGTGCGGCACTCCCTCAGCACTGACCCTCTGACAGTGCGGCACTCCCTCAGCACTGACCCTCTGACAGTGCAGCACTCCGTCAGCACTGACCCCATGGCAGTGCGACACTCCCTCAGCACTGATCTTCTGACAGGGCGGCACTCCCTCAGTACTGACCCTCTGACAGTGCGGCACTCCCTCAGTACTGACCCTCTGACAGGGCGGCACTCCCTCAGCACTGACCCTCTGACAGTGCGGCACTCCCTCAGCATTGACCCTCTGACAGTGCAGCACTCCGTCAGCACTGACCCTATGGCAGTGCGGCACTCCCTCAGCACTGACCTTCTGACAGGGCGGCACTCCGTCAGTACTGACCCTCTGACAGTGCAGCATTCCCTCAGCACTGACTCTCTGACAGTGTGGCAGTCCCTCAGCACTGACCCTCTGACAGGGCGGCACTCCGTCAGTACTGACCCTCTGACAGTGCAGCATTCCCTCAGCACTGACCCTCTGACAGTGTGGCACTCCCTCAGCACTGACCCTCTGACAGTGCGGCACTCCCTCAGCACTGACCCTCTGACAGTGCGGCACTCCCTCAGCACTGACCCTCTGACAGTGCAGCACTCCCTCAGCACTGACCCTCTGACAGTGCGGCACTCCCTCAGTACTGACCCTCTGGCAGTGCGGCACACGCTCAGCACTGACCCTGTGACAGGGCGGCACTCCCTCAGTACTGACCCTCTGACAGTGCGGCACTTCCTCAGTACTGACCCATTGACAGTGCGGCACTCCCTCAGCACTGACCCTCTGACATTGCGGCACTCCCTCAGCACTGACCCTCTGACAGTGCGGCACTCCCTCAATACTGACCCACTGACAGTGCGGCACTCCCTCAGCACTGACCTTCTGACAGTGCGGCATTCCCTCAGCACTGACCCTCTGACAGTGCGGCACTCCCTCAGCACTGACCCTCTGACAGTGCGGCACTCCCTCAGCACTGACCCTCTGACAGTGCGGCACTCCCTCAGCACTGACCCTCTGACAGTGCGGCACTCCGTCAGCACTGACCCTCTGACAGTGCGGCACTCCCTCAGCACTAACCCTCTGACAGGGCAGCACTCCGTCAGTACTGACCCTCTGACAGTGCAGCATTCGCTCAGCACTGACCCTCTGACTGTGTGGCACTCCCTCAGCACTGACTCTCTGACAGTGCGGCACTACCTCAGCACTGACCCTTTGACAGTGCGGCACTCCCTCAGTACTGACCCTCTGACAGTGCAGCAGTCCCTCAGCACTGACCCTCTGACAGTGCAGCAGTCCCTCAGCACTGACCCTCTGACAGTGCGGCACTCCCTCAGCACTGACCCTCTGACAGTGCGGCACTCCCTCAGCACTGACCCTCTGACAGTGCGGCACTCCCTCAGCACTGACCCTCTGACAGTGCGGCATTCCCTCAGTACTGACCCTCTGACAGTGCGGCACTCCCTCAGTACTGACCCTCTGACAGTGCGGCATTCCCTCAGCACTGACCCTCTGACAGTGCGGAATTCCCTCAGCACTGCCCCTCTGACGGTGTGGCACTCCCTCAGCACTGACCCTCCGACAGTGTGGCACTCCCTCAGCACTGACCCTCTGACAGTACGGCACTCCCTCAGCACTGACCCTCTGACAGTGCGGCACACCCTCAGCACTGACCCTCTGACAGTGAGGCACTCCCTCAGCACTGACCCTCTGACAGTGCGGCACTCCCTCAGCACTGACCCTCTGACAGTGCGGCACTCCCTCAGCACTGACCGTCTGACAGTGCAGCATTCCCTCAGCACTGACCCTCTGACAGTGTGGCACTCCCTCAGCACTGACCTTCTGACAGGGCGGCACTCCCTCAGTACTGACCCTCTGACAGTGCGGCACTCCCTCAGCACTGACCCTCTGACAGTGCGGCACGCCCTCAGCACTGACCGTCTGACAGTGCAGCCTTCCCTCAGCACTGACCCTCTGACAGTGCGGCATTCCCTCAGCACTGACCTTCTGACAGGGCGGCACTCCCTCAGTACTGACCCTCTGACAGTGCAGCATTCCCTCAGCACTGACCCTCTGACAGTGTGGCACTCCCTCAGCACTGACCCTCTGACAGTGTGGCGCTCCCTCAGCACTGACCATCAGACAGTGCGGCACTCCCTCAGCACTGACCCTCGGACAGTGCGGCACTCCCTCAGCACTGACCCTCTGACAGTGCGGCACTCCCACAACACTGACCCTCTGACAGTGCGGCACACCCTCAGCACTGACTCTCTGGCAGTGCGGTACTCCCTCAGCACTGACCCTCTGACAGGGCGGCACTCCCTCAGTACTGACCCTCTGACAGTGCAGCACTCCCTCAGCACTGACCCTCTGACAATGCGGCACTCCCTCAGTACTGACCCTCTGACAGTGCAGCACTCCCACAGCACTGACCCTCTGACAGAGCGGCACTCCATCAGCACTGACCCTCTGACAGGGTGGCACTCCCTCAGCACTGACCCTCTGACAGTGCGGCCCTCCCACAGCACTGACCCTCTGACAGTGCGGCACTCCATCAGCACTGACCCTCTGACAGGGCGGCACTCTCTCAGCACTGACCCTCTGACAGTGCGGCACTCCCTCAGTACTGACCCTCTGGCAGTGCGGCACTCCCTCAGCACTGACCCTGTGACAGGGCGGCACTCCCTCAGTACTGACCCTCTGACAGTGCGGCACTTCCTCAGTACTGACATTCTGAAAGTGCGACACTCCCTCAGCACTGACCCACTGACAGTGCGGCACTCCCTCAGTACTGACCCTCTGACATTGCGGCACTCCTTCAATACTGACCCACTGACAGTGCGGCACTCCCTGAGCACTGACCCTCTGACAGTGCAGCACTCCCTCAGCACTGACCCTCAGACAGTGCGGCACTCCCTCAGTACTGACCCTGTGACAGTGCGGCACTCCCTCAGCACTGACCCTCTGACAGTGCGGCACTCCCTCAGCACTGACCCTCTGACAGTGCGGCACTCCCTCAGCACTGACCCTCTGACAGTGCGGCACTCCCTCAGTACTGACCGTCTGGCAGTGCGGCACTCCCTCAGCACTGACCCTCTGACAGTGCGGAACTCCTTCAATACTGACCCTGTGACAGTGCGGCACTCCCTCAGCACTGACCCTCTGACAGTGCGGCGCTCCCTCAGTACTGACCCTCTGACAGTGCGGCACTTCTTCAGCACTGACACTCTGACAGTGCGGCACTCCCTCAGTACTGACCCTCTGACAGTGTGGCACTCCCTCAGCACTGACCCTCTGACAGTGCGGCACTCCCTCAATACTGACCCTCTGATAGTGCGGCACGCCCTCAGTACTGACCCTCTGACAGTGCGGCACTCCCTCAGCACTGACCCTCTGAGAATGCGGCATTCCCTCAGCACTGACCCTCTGACTGTGCGGCACTCCCTCAGCACTGACCCTCTGACAGTGTGGCGCTCCCTCAGCACTGACCCTCAGACAGTGCGGCACTCCCTCAGCACTGACCCTCTGACAGTGCGGCACTCCCTCAGCACTGACCCTCTGACAGTGCGGCACTCCCACAGCACTGACCCTCTGACAGTGCGGCGCTCCCTCAGTACTGACCCTCTGACAGTGCGGCACTCCCTCAGCACTGACCCTCTGACAGTGCGGCATTCCCTCAGCACTGACCCTCTGACAGTGTGGCACTCCTTCAGCACTGACCCTCTGACAGTGTGGCGCTCCCTCAGCACTGACCCTCAGACAGTGCGGCACTCCCTCAGCACTGACCCTCTGGCAGTGCGGCACTCCCTCAGCACTGACCCTGTGACAGGGCGGCACTCCCTCAGTACTGACCCTCTGACACTGCGGCACTTCCTCAGTACTGACCTTCTGAAAGTGCGGCACTCCCTCAGCACTGACCCTCTGACAGTGCGGCACTCCCTCAGCACTGACTCTCTGACAGTGCGGCACTCCCTCAGCACTGACCCTCTGACAGTGCGGCATTCCCTCAATACTGACCCACTGACAGTGCAGCACTCCCTCAGCACTGACCCTCTGACAGTGCAGCACTCCCTCAGCACTGACCCTCAGACAGTGCGGCACTCCCTCAGTACTGACCCTCTGACAGTGCGGCACTCCCTCAGCGCTGACCCTCTGACAGTGCGGCGCTCCCTCAGCACTGACCCTCTGACAGTGCGGCACTCCCTCAGCACTGACTCTCTGACAGTGCGGCACTCCCTCAGCACTGACCCTCTGACAGTGCGGCACTCCCTCAGTACTGACCCTCTGACAGTGAGGCCCTCGCTCAGCACTGATCCTCTGACAGTGCGGCACACCCTCAGCACTGACCCTCTGACAGTGCGGCACTCCCTCAGCACTGACCCTCTGACAGTGCGGCACTCCCTCAGCACTGACCCTCTGACAGTGCGGCACTCCCTCAGTACTGACCGTCTGGCAGTGCGGCACTCCCTCAGTACTGACCCTCTGACAGTGCGGCACTTCCTCAGTACTGACCCTCTGACAGTGCGGCACTCCCTCAGCACTGACCCTCTGACAGTGCGACACTCCCTCAGCACTGACCCACTGACAGTGCGGCACTTCCACAGCACTGACCCTCTGACAGTGCGGCACTCCCCCAGCACTGACCCTCTGACAGTGCGGCACTCCCTCAGCACTGACCCTCTGACAGTGCGGCACTCCCTCAGCACGGACCCTCTGACAGTGCGGCACCCCCTCAGCACTGACCCTCTTACAGTGCGGCACTCCCTCAGTACTGACCCTCTGGCAGTGCGGCACTCCCTCAGCACTGACCCTGTGACAGGGCGGCACTCCCTCAGTACTGACCCTCTGACAGTGCGGCACTTCCTCAGTACTGACCTTCTGACAGTGCGGCACTCCCTCAGCACTGACTCTCTGACAGTGCGGCACTCCCTCAGTACTGACCCTCTGACAGTGCGGCACTCCCTCAGTACTGACCTTCTGACAGTGCGGCACTCCCTCAGTACTGACCCTCTGACAGTGCGGCACTCCCTCAGCACTGACCCTCTGACACAGCGGCATTCCCTCAGCACTGACCCTCTGACAGTGCGGCACTCCCTCAGCACTGACTCTCTGACAGTGCGGCACTCCCTCAGCACTGACCCTCTGACAGTGCGACACTCCCTCAGCACTGACCCTCTGACAGTGCGGCACTCCCTCAGTACTGACCCTCTGACAGTGCGGCACTCCCTCAATACTGACCCACTGACAGTGCGGCACTCCATCAGCACTGACCCTCTGACAGTGCAGCACTCCCTCAGCACTGACCCTCAGACAGTGCGGCACTCCCTCAGTACTGACCCTCTGACAGTGCAGCACTCCCTCAGTACTGACCCTCTGACAGTGCGGCACTCCCTCAGCATTGACCCTCTGACAGTGCGGCACTCCCTCAGCACTGACCCTCTGACAGTGCGGCACTTCCTCAGTACTGACCCTCTGACAGTGAGGCACTCCCTCAGCACTGACCCTCTGACAGTGCGGCACTCCCTCAGCACTGACCCTCTGACAGTGCGGCACTCCCTCAGCACTGACCCTCTGACAGTGCGGCACTCCCTCAGCACTGACCCTCTGACAGTGCGGCACTCCCTCAGTACTGACCGTCTGGCAGTGCGGCACTCCCTCAGTACTGACCCTCTGACAGTGCGGCACTTCCTCAGTACTGACCCTCTGACAGTGCGGCACTCCCTCAGCACTGACCCTCTGACAGTGCGACACTCCCTCAGCACTGAGCCTATGACAGTGCGGCACTCCCTCAGCACTGACCCTCTGACAGTGCGGCACTCCCTCAGCACTGACCCTCTGACAGTGCGGCACTCCCTCAGTACTGACCGTCTGGCAGTGCGGCACTCCCTCAGTACTGACCCTCTGACAGTGCGGCACTTCCTCAGTACTGACCCTCTGACAGTGCGGCACACCCTCAGCACTGACCCTGTGACAGTGCGACACTCCCTCAGCACTGACCCTCTGACAGTGCGGCACTCCCTCAGCACTGACCCTCTGACAGTGCGGCACTCCCTCAATACTGACCCTCTGACAGTGCGGCACTCCCTCAGTACTGACCCTCTGACAGTGCGGCACTTCCTCAGTACTGACCCTCTGACAGTGCGGCACTCCCTCAGCACTGACCCTCTTACAGTGCAGCACTCCCTCAGTACTGACCTTCTGACAGTGTGGCACTCCCTCAGCGCTGACCCTCTGACAGTGCAGCACTCCCTCAGCACTGACCCTCTGACAGTGCGGCACTCCCTCAGTACTGACCCTCTGGCAGTGCGGCACACGCTCAGCACTGACCCTGTGACAGGGCGGCACTCCCTCAGTACTGACCCTCTGACAGTGCGGCACTTCCTCAGTACTGACATTCTGAAAGTGCGACACTCCCTCAGCACTGACCCACTGACAGTGCGGCACTCCCTCAGTACTGACCGTCTGACATTGCGGCACTCCTTCAATACTGACCCACTGACAGTGCGGCACTCCCTGAGCACTGACCCTCTGACAGTGCAGCACTCCCTCAGCACTGACCCTCAGACAGTGCGGCACTCCCTCAGTACTGACCCTGTGACAGTGCGGCACTCCTCAGCACTGACCCTCTGACAGTGCGGCACTCCCTCAGCACTGACCCTCTGACAGTGCGGCACTCCCTCAGCACTGACCCTCTGACAGTGCGGCACTCCCTCAGTACTGACCGTCTGGCAGTGCGGCACTCCCTCAGCACTGACCC
The DNA here is from genome assembly GCA_037974335.1 of Prionace glauca. Taxonomy (NCBI): domain Eukaryota; kingdom Metazoa; phylum Chordata; class Chondrichthyes; order Carcharhiniformes; family Carcharhinidae; genus Prionace; species Prionace glauca. The sequence goes on from CM075723.1 coordinate 153,908,380, forward strand.
TCTGACAGTGCGGAACTCCTTCAATACTGACCCTGTGACAGTGCGGCACTCCCTCAGCACTGACCCTCTGACAGTGCGGCGCTCCCTCAGTACTGACCCTCTGACAGTGCGGCACTTCTTCAGCACTGACACTCTGACAGTGCGGCACTCCCTCAGTACTGACCCTCTGACAGTGTGGCACTCCCTCAGCACTGACCCTCTGACAGTGCGGCACTCCCTCAATACTGACCCTCTGATAGTGCGGCACTCCCTCAGTACTGACCCTCTGACAGTGCGGCACTCCCTCAGCACTGACCCTCTGACAATGCGGCATTCCCTCAGCACTGACCCTCTGACTGTGCGGCACTCCCTCAGCACTGACCCTCTGACAGTGTGGCGCTCCCTCAGCACTGACCCTCAGACAGTGCGGCACTCCCTCAGCACTGACCCTCTGACAGTGCGGCACTCCCTCAGCACTGACCCTCTGACAGTGCGGCACTCCCACAGCACTGACCCTCTGACAGTGCGGCACTCCCTCAGTACTGACCCTCTGACAGTGCGGCACTCCCTCAGCACTGACCCTCTGACAGTGCGGCATTCCCTCAGCACTGACCCTCTGACAGTGTGGCACTCCTTCAGCACTGACCCTCTGACAGTGTGGCGCTCCCTCAGCACTGACCTCAGACAGTGCGGCACTCCCTCAGCACTGACCCTCTGGCAGTGCGGCACTCCCTCAGCACTGACCCTGTGACAGGGCGGCACTCCCTCAGTACTGACCCTCTGACACTGCGGCACTTCCTCAGTACTGACCTTCTGAAAGTGCGGCACTCCCTCAGCACTGACCCTCTGACAGTGCGGCACTCCCTCAGCACTGACTCTCTGACAGTGCGGCACTCCCTCAGCACTGACCCTCTGACAGTGCGGCATTCCCTCAATACTGACCCACTGACAGTGCAGCACTCCCTCAGCACTGACCCTCTGACAGTGCAGCACTCCCTCAGCACTGACCCTCAGACAGTGCGGCACTCCCTCAGTACTGACCCTCTGACAGTGCGGCACTCCCTCAGCGCTGACCCTCTGACAGTGCGGCGCTCCCTCAGCACTGACCCTCTGACAGTGCGGCACTCCCTCAGCACTGACTCTCTGACAGTGCGGCACTCCCTCAGCACTGACCCTCTGACAGTGCGGCACTCCCTCAGTACTGACCCTCTGACAGTGAGGCCCTCGCTCAGCACTGATCCTCTGACAGTGCGGCACACCCTCAGCACTGACCCTCTGACAGTGCGGCACTCCCTCAGCACTGACCCTCTGACAGTGCGGCACTCCCTCAGCACTGACCCTCTGACAGTGCGGCACTCCCTCAGTACTGACCGTCTGGCAGTGCGGCACTCCCTCAGTACTGACCCTCTGACAGTGCGGCACTTCCTCAGTACTGACCCTCTGACAGTGCGGCACTCCCTCAGCACTGACCCTCTGACAGTGCGACACTCCCTCAGCACTGACCCACTGACAGTGCGGCACTTCCACAGCACTGACCCTCTGACAGTGCGGCACTCCCCCAGCACTGACCCTCTGACAGTGCAGCACTCCCTCAGCACTGACCCTCTGACAGTGCGGCACTCCCTCAGCACGGACCCTCTGACAGTGCGGCACTCCCTCAGCACTGACCCTCTTACAGTGCGGCACTCCCTCAGTACTGACCCTCTGGCAGTGCGGCACTCCCTCAGCACTGACCCTGTGACAGGGCGGCACTCCCTCAGTACTGACCCTCTGACAGTGCGGCACTTCCTCAGTACTGACCTTCTGACAGTGCGGCACTCCCTCAGCACTGACTCTCTGACAGTGCGGCACTCCCTCAGTACTGACCCTCTGACAGTGCGGCACTCCCTCAGTACTGACCTTCTGACAGTGCGGCACTCCCTCAGTACTGACCCTCTGACAGTGCGGCACTCCCTCAGCACTGACCCTCTGACACAGCGGCACTCCCTCAGCACTGACCCTCTGACAGTGCGGCACTCCCTCAGCACTGACTCTCTGACAGTGCGGCACTCCCTCAGCACTGACCCTCTGACAGTGCGACACTCCCTCAGCACTGACCCTCTGACAGTGCGGCACTCCTCAGTACTGACCCTCTGACAGTGCGGCACTCCCTCAATACTGACCCACTGACAGTGCGGCACTCCATCAGCACTGACCCTCTGACAGTGCAGCACTCCCTCAGCACTGACCCTCAGACAGTGCGGCACTCCCTCAGTACTGACCCTCTGACAGTGCAGCACTCCCTCAGTACTGACCCTCTGACAGTGCGGCACTCCCTCAGCATTGACCCTCTGACAGTGCGGCACTCCCTCAGCACTGACCCTCTGACAGTGCGGAACTTCCTCAGTACTGACCCTCTGACAGTGAGGCACTCCCTCAGCACTGACCCTCTGACAGTGCGGCACTCCCTCAGCACTGACCCTCTGACAGTGCGGCACTCCCTCAGCACTGACCCTCTGACAGTGCGGCACTCCCTCAGCACTGACCCTCTGACAGTGCGGCACTCCCTCAGTACTGACCGTCTGGCAGTGCGGCACTCCCTCAGTACTGACCCTCTGACAGTGCGGCACTTCCTCAGTACTGACCCTCTGACAGTGCGGCACTCCCTCAGCACTGACCCTCTGACAGTGCGACACTCCCTCAGCACTGAGCCTATGACAGTGCGGCACTCCCTCAGCACTGACCCTCTGACAGTGCGGCACTCCCTCAGCACTGACCCTCTGACAGTGCGGCACTCCCTCAGTACTGACCGTCTGGCAGTGCGGCACTCCCTCAGTACTGACCCTCTGACAGTGCGGCACTTCCTCAGTACTGACCCTCTGACAGTGCGGCACTCCCTCAGCACTGACCCTGTGACAGTGCGACACTCCCTCAGCACTGACCCTCTGACAGTGCGGCACTCCCTCAGCACTGACCCTCTGACAGTGCGGCACTCCCTCAATACTGACCCTCTGACAGTGCGGCACTCCCTCAGTACTGACCCTCTGACAGTGCGGCACTTCCTCAGTACTGACCCTCTGACAGTGCGGCACTCCCTCAGCACTGACTCTCTGACAGTGCGGCACTCCCTCAGCACTGACCTTCTGACAGTGCGACACTCCCTCAGCACTGACCCTCTGACAGTGCGGCACTCCCTCAGCACTGACCCTCTGACAGTGCGGCACTTCTTCAGCACTGACCCTCTGACAGTGCGGCACTCCCTCAGCACTGACCCTCTTACAGTGCAGCACTCCCTCAGTACTGACCCTCTGACAGTGTGGCACTCCCTCAGCGCTGACCCTCTGACAGTGCGGCACTCCCTCAGTACTGACCGTCTGGCAGTGCGGCTCTCCCTCAGTACTGACCCTCTGACAGTGCGGCACTTCTTCAGCACTGACACTCTGACAGTGCGGCACTCCCTCAGTACTGACCCTCTGACAGTGTGGCACTCCCTCAGCACTGACCCTCTGACAGTGCGGCACTCCCTCAATACTGACCCTCTGATAGTGCGGCACTCCCTCAGTACTGACCCTCTGACAGTGCGGCACTCTCTCAGCACTGACCCTCTGACAATGCGGCATTCCCTTAGCACTGACCCTCTGACTGTGCGGCACTCCCTCAGCACTGACCCTCTGACAGTGTGGCGCTCCCTCAGCACTGACCCTCAGACAGTGCGGCACTCCCTCAGCACTGACCCTCTGACAGTGCGGCACTCCCTCAGCACTGACCCTCTGACAGTGCGGCACTCCCACAGCACTGACCCTCTGACAGTGCGGCACTCCCTCAGTACTGACCCTCTGACAGTGCGGCACTGCCTCAGCACTGACCCTCTGACAGTGCGGCATTCCCTCAGCACTGACCCTCTGACAGTGTGGCACTCCTTCAGCACTGACCCTCCGACAGTGTGGCGCTCCCTCAGCACTGACCCTCAGACAGTGCGGCACTCCCTTAGCACTGACCCTCTGGCAGTGCGGCACTCCCTCAGCACTGACCCTGTGACAGGGCGGCACTCCCTCAGTACTGACCCTCTGACACTGCGGCACTTCCTCAGTACTGACCTTCTGAAAGTGCGGCACTCCCTCAGCACTGACCCTCTGACAGTGCGGCACTCCCTCAGCACTGACTCTCTGACAGTGCGGCACGCCCTCAGCACTGACCCTCTGACAGTGCGGCACTCCCTCAATACTGACCCACTGACAGTGCGGCACTCCCTCAGCACTGACCCTCTGACAGTGCAGCACTCCCTCAGCACTGACCCTCAGACAATGCGGCACTCCCTCAGTACTGACCCTCTGACAGTGCGGCACTCCCTCAGCGCTGACCCTCTGACAGTGCGGCGCTCCCTCAGCACTGACCCTCTGACAGTGCGGCACTCCCTCAGCACTGACTCTCTGACAGTGCGGCACTCCCTCAGCACTGACCCTCTGACAGTGCGGCACTCCCTCAGTACTGACCCTCTGACAGTGAGGCACTCGCTCAGCACTGATCCTCTGACAGTGCGGCACACCCTCAGCACTGACCCTCTGACAGTGCGGCACTCCCTCAGCACTGACCCTCTGACAGTGCGGCACTCCCTCAGCACTGACCCTCTGACAGTGCGGCACTCCCTCAGTACTGACCGTCTGGCAGTGCGGCACACCCTCAGTACTGACCCTCTGACAGTGCGGCACTTCCTCAGTACTGACCCTCTGACAGTGCGGCACTCCCTCAGCACTGACCCTCTGACAGTGCGACACTCCCTCAGCACTGACCCACTGACAGTGCGGCACTCCCACAGCACTGACCCTCTGACAGTGCGGCACTCCCCCAGCACTGACCCTCTGACAGTGCGGCACTCCCTCAGCACTGACCCTCTGACAGTGCGGCACTCCCTCAGCACTGACCCTCTGACAGTGCGGCACTCCCTCAGCACTGACCCTCTGACAGTGCGGCACTCCCTCAGTACTGACCCTCTGGCAGTGCGGCACTCTCTCAGCACTGACCCTGTGACAGGGCGGCACTCCCTCAGTACTGACCCTCTGACAGTGCAGCACTCCCTCAGTACTGACCCTCTGACAGTGCAGCACTTCCTCAGTACTGACCTTCTGACAGTGCGGCACTCCCTCAGCACTGACTCTCTGACAGTGCGGCACTCCCTCAGTACTGACCCTCTGACAGTGCTGCACTCCCTCAGTACTGACCTTCTGACAGTGCGGCACTCCCTCAGTACTGACCCTCTGACAGTGCGGCACTCCCTCAGCACTGACCCTCTGACACTGCGGCACTCCCTCAGCACTGACCCTCTGACAGTGCAGCACTCCTTCAGCACTGACCCTGAGACAGTGCGGCACTCCCTCAGTACTGACCCTCTGACAGTGCGGCACTCCCTCAGTACTGACCCTCTGACAGTGCGGCACTCCCTCAGCATTGACCCTCTGACAGTGCGGCACTCCCTCAGCACTGACCCTCTGACAGTGCGGCACTCCCTCAGCACTGACCCTCTGACAGTGCGGCACTCCCTCAGCACTGACCCTCTGACAGTGCGGCACTCCGTCAGTACTGACCGTCTGGCAGTGCGGCACTCCCTCAGTACTGACCCTCTGACAGTGCGGCACTTCCTCAGTACTGACCCTCTGACAGTGCGGCACTCCCTCAGCACTGACCCTCTGACAGTGCGACACTCCCTCAGCACTGACCCTATGACAGTGCGGCACTCCCTCAGCACTGACCCTCTGACAGTGCGGCTCTCCCTCAGCACTGACCCTCTGACAGTGCGGCACTCCCTCAGTACTGACCGTCTGGCAGTGCGGCACTCCCTCAGCACTGACCCTCTGACAGTGCGGCACTCCCTCAATACTGACCCTCTGACAGTGCGGCACTCCCTCAGTTTTGACCCTCTGACAGTGCGGCACTTCCTCAGTACTGACCCTCTGACAGTGTGGCACTCCCTCAGCACTGACTCTCTGACAGTGCGGCACTCCCTCAGTACTGACCCTCTGACAGTGCGGCACTCCCTCAGCACTGACCCTCTGACAGTGCGACACTCCCTCAGCACTGACCCTCTGACAGTGCGGCACTCCCTCAGCACTGACCCTCTGACAGTGCGGCACTTCTTCAGCACTGACCCTCTGACAGTGCGGCACTCCCTCAGCACTGACCCTCTTACAGTGCAGCACTCCCTCAGTACTGACCCTCTGACAGTGTGGCACTCCCTCAGCGCTGACCCTCTGACAGTGCGGCACTCCCTCAGTACTGACCGTCTGGCAGTGCGGCTCTCCCTCAGTACTGACCCTCTGACAGTGCGGCACTTCCTCAGTACTGACCCTCTGACAGTGAGGCACTCCCTCAGCACTGACCCTCTGACAGTGCGGCACTCCCTCAGCACTGACCCTCTGACAGTGCGGCACTCCCTCAGCACTGACCCTCTGACAGTGCGGCACTCCCTCAGCACTGACCCTCTGACAGTGCGGCACTCCCTCAGCACTGACCCTCTGACAGTGCGGCACTCCCTCAATACTGACCCTCTGACAGTGCGGCACTCCCTCAGCACTGACCCTCTGACAGTGCGGCACTCCCTCAGCACTGACCCTCTGACAGTGCGGCACTCCCTCAATACTGACCCTCTGACAGTGCGGCACTCCCTCAGCACTGACCCTCTGACAGTGCGGCACTCCCTCAGCACTGACCCTCTGACAGTGCGGCACTCCCTCAATACTGACCCTCTGACAGTGCGGCACTCCCTCAGCACTGACCCTCTGACAGTGCGGCACTCCCTCAATACTGACCCTCTGACAGTGCGGCACTCCCTCAGTACTGACCCTCTGACAGTGCGGCACTCCCTCAGCACTGACCCTCTGACAGTGCGGCACTCCCTCAATACTGACCCTCTGACAGTGCGGCACTCCCTCAGCACTGACCCTCTGACAGTGCGGCACTCCCTCAGCACTGACCCTCTGACAGTGCAGCACTCCCTCAGCACTGACCCTCTGACAGTGCGGCACTCCCTCAGCACTGACCCTCTGACAGTGCGGCACTCCCTCAATACTGACCCTCTGACAGTGCGGCACTCCCTCAGTACTGACCCTCTGACAGTGCGGCACTCCCTCAGCACTGACCCTCTGACAGTGCGGCACTCCCTCAATACTGACCCTCTGACAGTGCGGCACTCCCTCAGCACTGACCCTCTGACAGTGCGGCACTCCCTCAGCACTGACCCTCTGACAGTGCAGCACTCCCTCAGCACTGACCCTCTGACAGTGCGGCACTCCCTCAGCACTGACCCTCTGACAGTGCGGCACTCCCTCAATACTGACCCACTGACAGTGCGGCACTCCCTCAATACTGACCCTCTGACAGTGCGGCACTCCCTCAGTACTGACCCTCTGACAGTGCGGCACTCCCTCAATACTGACCCACTGACAGTGCGGCACTCCCTCAATACTGACCCTCTGACAGTGCGGCACTCCCTCAATACTGACCCTCTGACAGTGCGGCACTCCCTTTTCTAAGACTCACAGTAATGTATTTCCCATTAAAGTCTGGGATGAGGAGGAATTTCTTCTCTTGGAGAAAAGTTACTCTTTGGAATAAATGCATGTCAGAGGCTGGGACAATTAATTCACTTCCTGACTCCCCAAAGTCGGGCCACTATCTTCAAGAAGTGTGATGGAATACTCCCCCCGTGCCTGGATGGGAGCAGCTCCAACAACACTCAAGAGATTCGACACCATCCAGGACAAAATCATCCCACTTGATTGGCACCACATCCGCAAATATTTGTTTCCTCCACCACTAACAAATAACAGTGTGTAACATCTACAAGATGCACTGCAGCAACTCACCAAGATTCAGGGCGTGGAATGCCCTGCCTGCAGCAGTTGTGGACTCGCCAACTTTCAGGGCGTTCGAGTGGTCAGTGGATAGGCATATGGATAACATTGGAATAGTTTAGGTTAGAGGGTCACTAGATTGGTTCCACTGGTCGGCACAACATCGAGGGCCAAAGGGCCTGTACTGCGCTGGAATGTTCTATGTAAGATTCCTCAGGCAGCACTTTCCAAACCCACAACCTTTACCATCCAGAAGGACAAGGGCAGCAGAGACTTGGGGATATCATCACTTGGAAGTTTCTCTCCAAGTCACTCCCCTCCAGTTGTTCCTTCACTGCCACTGGATCAAAATCCTGGAATTCCCCCCTAACAGCACTGTGGGTGTACCTACATGCATGGGCCGCAACAGTTCAAGAAGGCAGCTCACCACCACCTTCTGAAGGGCAATTAAGGATGGACAATAAATGCTGACCTAGACAGCAAAGAACAAAGAACAAAGAACAACACAGCACGGGAAACAGGCCCTTCGGTCCAACAAGCCCACGCCGCCGTCCCATGGTTAGTGACCTATTCATGATTTTAGTCTATGCCTAATGTGTGAGGATCAGGGAGGTCCAATATAGGGACAATTTGTTACCCAATCAATCAGCCTAAAAGCACATTTTTGGGATGTGGGAAGAAACCGGAGCACCCGGAGGAAACCCACGCAACCACGGGGAGAACGCGCAAACTCCCACGGACACAGGCCCAAATCCATGTGTCCGCACAGCGTCTGAGCAACACTCAGATGTTGTAAGTTAACAGGAGCTGGAAATGGAAAGAAACAGCATCCTGGCCTGACTGAAAAGCAGCTGGAGTGCAGACACATGCGGAAGAACACAGTGTCACAATAAAAGCCAAACTGCAAGGTGAGCTCAGTGATGAGGAACATCCTAATGACAAGGAGAGACACCGTCAACTCCCACCAAGAAACACCACGTTCACACCATGAGCAAACGGAATGAAGACTCACTCCAGCAAGAAGCTGGGGATCCCTGAGCAGAGATTATGGGGAGTTGATGAAAAGAAGTCTAACTCTGAGGAGCGAGGGAAGTGTATCAAAAGAAGATGACCAAGTGTCAGAAACACAGAATACAACTCCAACTCTGGATCAACAACGTTTGTCCAAATTGGCAGAGCCTATCACTCCTTTGAGAATTGTCAAACCTCCAGACTATCTAATTTATAAAGTCAGAAGCCTAAGGGGAGGGAGAATGTGTAGCATAACTCAAGGACAGCCTCTTCCCTGCTGCCATCAGACTTTTGAATGGACCTGTCCTGTATTAAGTTGTTCTTCCCCTACGCCCTAGCTATGGGTGTAACACTACATTCTGCATTGTCTCGTTTCCTTCTCTATGAATAGTATGCTTTATCTGTATAATGCGCAAGAAGCAATACTTTTCACTGTATACTAATATATGTGACAATAAATCAAATCAAATCAAACGATTTTAATGTAGATACATTGGCTAAAGATTTGGTGGGGGTAGGTGTAGGCTCAGGGTATCTGACAAAGCCAGCATTAATATGAAACTGGGGAATAGTGCTTCCCACTGTGATGATACTGTGCCTTTGAGACATATACTTATTGTATGAGGCAGTGTCTTTTTGCAAGGAATCAGTCTGTCCAACAAAACATGCAGTTCCATGCTGAGACTGCAGGATAATAACTCATTTTAGCCAATGGTTTGTTTGTCTGAACAGAGTGAATGAATTTATGTTTACTAAGGTTGCCCTTGGGGTTTTGGAGCAGAGTTTTGATTGGGTTGATTGACAGAGGTAGAATCATGTGCTTAATGGGAGGAGTTAAGCTTGCAGAGATGTTGTAATTGTTCTTTTTCATTTTTAAAAACAGTTTGCTGCCTGGTTTGGAAAGAAACAACCCGTGTCTAACCCTGTTAGAGTTTTATCAGTTTCTATGAGATCCCCTCTCACTCTTCTAAACTCCAGTGAATAGAATCCTAACCGACTTAGTCTCTCCTCACATGACAGACCTGCCATCCCAGGAATCAGCCTGGTAAACCTTCGCTGTGCTCCCTCTATAGCAAGGACATCCTTCCTCAGATAAGGAGACCAAAACTGCACACAATACTCCAGGTGTGGTGTCACCAATGCCCTGTACAATTGCAGCAAAACATCCCTATTCCTGTACTCAAATGCTCTCACTATGAAGGCCAACATACCATTTGCCTTCTTTACTGCCTGCTGTATCTGCATGTTTACTTTCGGCAACTGATGCACGAGGACTCCAAGGTCTCGCTAAGTATCCGCCTCTCTCAATTTACACCCATTCAGGTAATAATCTGTCTTCCTATTATTGCTACCAAAGTGGATAACCTGACATTTGTCCGCATTATACTGCATCTGCCATGCAGATGCCCACACACTCAGCACATTAAGATAGACTAGACCCCAACAAGTTTTCTATTTTGGTATAAATGTGAACAAAGGACACATCATCGCAGGGGTAATTCTACAGACAAATTAGGGGTCACTTTATCAAAACAAGCTTCATTCATAACATAATTTAAGTGTAACTCTAACAAAACAAAACAGTTTAACACTTAACCATTGAACAATCTTTAACATGATCATTAACAACTTCTGATCTCTAATGTATCATCATTTAGTTCCAATTAAGCAATATTTCTTAGACTTAAACCCCACTTTAAAAACAGTTAGCAAACACAAGATATATTTGCTCTGACTTGGGTTACCACCTTTGGAGCTGCCAGAGAGATTTTGTGGAGAGAGACAGAGAGAGAGAAAGAGAGGTGGGCTGCTATCTTTAAATAGCCCTCTCCAGCAATTGAACACTGAAAGCTGTTTTTCTCTGCTACAAACCTAGCTCCTTCCATTCCTACTATCCCATGAGTATATGATTCTGTACATCTAACTCATCTTTCCATTACTTTAATCAACAAAACATCCCAAGGGTCGTCAACAAAATTTCATTAAGCCTTCTGCTAAATAAACAAATGGCTAAATACAGTAATTATCCTGCTTTCCTGCATCGACTGTATTCCTGCCAAACAAACCGGCTGCTTGTAACAAAAGACTGAATCTTAAAACAATCCCCTCAAACATAAAATATATTAAAAACACTGTGTCATCACAAGGGTTTTGGGCGATGGAGGAGTGGACGAGGGGTTTGATGGGGCAGGGCATTGATATGTACCATCTCCCTAAAAATGTGCAAAAATTGCTCTTCCTGTAACATTGTCAGGTCCTACGGAAGAGGTGAAATAGACAGGAGACCAGGAAATGCCAACCCTCCCCCTCGTGTTTGACAAATTTACTAGAGTTCTATGAGGATGTGTCTAGGGCGGTGGATAGAGGAGAGCCGGTGGATGTGGTCTTTCTAGATTTTCAGAAGGCGTTTGACAAAGTACCTCACAAGAGGTTATTGCAGAAGGTTGAGGGACATGGAGTTGGGGGTAGGGTGTTAGCGTGGATAGAGGATTGGTTGTCAAATAGGAGGCAGAGAGTGGGGGTCAACGGGTGCTATTCAGATTGGCGAATAGTGACTAGTGGAGTGCCCCAGGGGTCGGTGCTGGGGCCTCAGCTTTTTACCATTTATATAGACAATTTGCTGATGACACCAAGACTGGGGGAACGGCAAATTGTGCGGAGGGTGTGGAGAGTCTGCAGAAGGATCTAGATAGGCTGGGCGAATGGGCCAGGAAATGGCAAATGGAATTTAATGTTGGCAAGTGTGAGGTGGTCCACTTTGGTAGGAGGAATGGTAGGAAGGACTATTACTTACGGGGCGAAAAACTGCAGCAGGCGACAGTGCAGAGGGACCTCGAGATCCTTGTGCATGAGTCGCAAAAACCCAGCTTGCAGGTGCAGCAGGTGGTCAGGAAGGCAAATGGGATGCTGGCCTTCATAGCGAGGGGGATTGAATATAAAAGTAGGGAGGTCTTGCTGCAGCTGTATAGGGCATTGGTGAGGCCGCAGCTGGAGTACTGTGTGCAGTTTTGGGCGCCGCACCTGTGCAAAAATATTTTAGCCTTGGAGGGAGTACAGAGAAGGTTTACTAGGCTGATACCGGAGTTGAGGGGGTTGAGCTATGAGGAGATGCTGAATAAACTAGGGTTAGAGTTTAGAAGAATGAGGGGAGATCTCATTGAGACGTATAAGATGATGAATGGGATGGATAGGATAGAGGTGGAGAGACTCTTCCCGCTCAAAAAAGACAGTAGGACTAGGGGGCACAGCCTCAAGATAAAAGGGGGGCGGTTTAGAACAGAGTTGAGGAGGAACTTCTTCACTCAAAGGGTGGTGAATCTCTGGAATTCTCTGCCCGTTGAAGTGGTAGAGGCTGCCTCGCTAAATATTTTTAAGGCGCAGGTTGATGGGTTTTTGATAAGAGAGGGGATTAAGGGTTATGGGGGGGTGTTGTTGCCTATCCTTACTGATTGTGGTCTGTGAGTTAGGAAGTTCAGGATCCAGTCACAGAGGGAGGTGCCGAGGCCCAGGCCAGGGAGTTTGTAGATGAGTTTTGTGGGAACAATAGTGTTGAAGGCCGAGCTGTAGTCAATAAATAGGAGTCTGACAGATGTCCTTGTTACCTCGGTGTTCCAGGGTTGAGTGCAGGGCCAGGGAGATGGCGTCTGCTGTGGGCCTGTTGTGGCGGTGGACAAACGGTAGTGGATCCAGGTAGTCCGGGAGGCTGGAATTGATTTGTGCCGTGACTAACCTTTTTAAGCACTTCATAATGATGGATGTCAGAGCGACCGGACACTAGTCATTAAGGCCTGGCTTTTCTTAGGTACCAGGATGATGGTCATCTTCTTGAAGCAGATAGGGACCTCAGATTGTTGTAAAGAGAGGTTGAAAATATCTGTGAATATCCTCACCAGCTGATCCACGCAGGATCTGAGTGCGTGTCCGGATATCCCATCCGGATCAGTCACTTTCCGTGGGCTGACCTTCAGGAAAGCTACGACTCTAAACTCGGATACCGGTTGAGTGGAAGGTACTGAGATGGTTCCCGCTGACCTCTTGCTCAAAATGGGCATAGAATGCACTGAGCTCATCAGGGAGAGGGCGTTGAGGCAGTGAAAAAGGGGAATTAAAGGTGAGATGGAGAGCTGCCTTGAGGATTAATACTGGAGGTAGTGCAGCAAAAAGGCATGAAGCCAATTCTGAGTGGAGAACTAAAGGTGCAAATGATCAGGAGTTTGGGAAAAGGTAGTTTAGTTCGTAAACAGTACAGGAAGGTACATCTGGAACAGTGTTTCAGGTTAATATATGCCACTGAGCTGTGGCTCAGTTGGTAATATTTCTCTTTGCTATAAGTCGGAAAATTGTGGATTCAAGGCCCATTCCAAAGGGAAAGAGATTTGCATTTAAATAGCACCTTTCACAACCACAGGATATCTCATAATACTTCATAACCAATGAACAATTTTTGAACTATAGTCACTGTCATAATATGGGAATTGAGGCAACCAATTTACACACAGCACACTCTCACTAATAGTAATTTGATATGACCTAATCATGTATTTTTGTGATGCTGGTTAGGGATGAATGTTGGCCGGGGATAAGGATAACCTCCCTGCTCTTTGAAATAGAGCCATGGGGTGCAGATGGGGCTCGGAATTTAAACTTCTCAACTGAATGACAGCAACAATACTTTCCACCATATCCCGGTACATGTGAGATTTAAACAAGTCAATCAATCAACTTGCCTTTGATGTAGAAAAAAACTCCCAAAGGTGAGAATTGTGAATTTGGTGAACTGGGAGCTGATGAGGTTAGAGATACTGAGTTGGATCCATTTAGGATATTGAGCGACTGCCATGGTGTTAGGAATGAGCCGGAGTTTATGGAAGATGGAGAAAGTGAAGCCAGCCAGGAGAACATTGGAGCAACCATCTCCGGAGGTGAGAAGAAGCATTGGATGAGCATTTCATCGTTGGCATTCAGCCACTCCAGAGTGTAGCACCAGCTTTTAGATCCTGCCTGGTTGCTGATCTCCACCTACCTAGCTTGATTCTGTTACTCTTTAACACAGGCACAGAGGTGGAACTTGGTAGCTATTTGTGATGGGTTTGGATGCTTATCTGGGAATTGAAGAGGATGCTGAGATTATGAATGGTTTAGTCTAACCTGACTGGCTGAGATGAGATGAGGAGTCAGTGATGAGGACATTGAGGCGTAAGGCCAGATTAGGAGATGGATGAAGACAATGGTTTCAATCACCCCGATGATCGGCTGGTAAAATTCCGGGTTCGATTCTCAGTTTGGGTCACTGACTGTGTGGAGTTTGCATGTTATCTCCGTGTCTGCGTGGGTTTCCTCCAGGTGCTCCGGTTTCCTCCCACAATCTGAAAGGCTTGCTGGTTAGGGTGCGTTGACCCTAACCATTGACCCTAACAGGTGCCAGAGTGTGGTGACTAGGGGATTTTTACAGTAACTTCATTGCAGTGTTAATGTAAGCCCACTTGTGACTAATAAATCAATGTTAAATTTTACTTTAAAAATTGTGGCTCATTCCAAACTGAATGTTGGAAAGCAGCTGAGCCTGGCAGCTGGGGAGGAGAATTTGCACTGACAGTAACCATTCAGTGAGACATTGCCAACAGCTTTAACGTGGTAAAATAGAACATAGAACATAGAACACTACAGCACAAACAGGCCCTTCGGCCCACTAGTTGCGCCGATCACTTCTATACCTACTAAGCCATAGACCTATCTATAACCCCCAATCCCATTAGATCCCATATACTCATCCAGAAGTCTTTTAAAAGACCCCAGCGAGTTCGCCTCCACCACCACCGACGGCAGCCGATTCCACTCACTCACCACCCTCTGAGTGAAAAACTTACCCCAACATCTCCTCTGTACTTCCCTCCCCGCACCTTAAATCTGTGTCCTCTCGTAGCGACCATTTCAGCCCTGGGAAATAGCCTCTGAGAATCCACCCTATCTATTCCTCTCAACATTTTATAAACCTCTATCAGGTCGCCTCTCAACCTTCGTCTCTCCAGGGAGAAGAGTCCCAGCTCCCTCAACCTATCCTCATAAGGCATGCCTCCCAATCCAGGCAACATCCTTATAAATCTCCTCTGCACCCTCTCAATAGCTTCCATATCCTTCCTGTAGTGAGGCGACCAGAACTGCGCACAGTACTCCAAGTGGGGTCTGACAAGGGTCCTATAAAGTTGCAGCATTACCTCCCGACTCCCAAACTCAATCCCTCGATTAATGAAGGCCAGTACACCATACGTCTTCTTGACCACATCCTCCACCTGCGAGGCTGATTTAAGAGTCCTATGGACCCAGACCCCAAGATCCCTCTGCTCTTCAACACTACTAAGACTCCTACCCTTGATATTGTACTCCTTCATCCCATTGGTCCTGCCAAAATGGACCACTACACATTTATCTGCATTGAAGTCCATCTGCCACTTCTCCGCCCAGTCTTGCATCCTATCTGTGTCCTGTTGCAACTTCTGACATCCCTCCAGACCATCCACAACACCACTGACCTTCGTATCATCTGTGAACTTGCTAACCCATCCCTCCACTTCCTCATCCAGGTCATTTATGAAAATGACAAAAAGCAAGGGTCCCAGAACAGATCCCTGGGGCACTCCACTGGTGACTGACCTCCATGCAGAAAAAGACCCATCCACAACCACTCTCTGCCTTCTGCAGGCAAGCCAGTTTTGGATCCACAAGGCCAAAGGCCCTTGGATCCCATGCCCTCTCACCTTCTCAAGAAGTCTTGCATGGGGGACCTTATCAAACGCCTTGCTGAAGTCCATGTACACTACGTCTACCGCTCTTCCTTCATCAACGTGTTCAGTCACATTTTCAAAGAACTCAACTAGGCTCGTAAGGCACGATCTGCCCTTGACAAAGCCGTGCTGACTATTTCTGATCATTCTAAACTTCTCCAAATGCTCATAAATCTTGTCCCTCAGAATCCTGTCTATCAACTTACCAACCATTGAGGTCAGACTCACCGGTCGGTAATTTCCCGGGCTATCTCTGTTCCCTTTCTTGAAAATAGGAACGACATCTGCAATCCTCCAATCCTCCGGAACCTCTCCCGTCTCCATCGACGATGCAAAGATCATCTCCAGGGGCTCTGCAATCACTTCCCTCGCCTCCCACAGTAACCTGGGGTACATCCCATCCGGTCCCGTGACTTGTCAATTTTGATAGAGTTTAAAAGTTCCAACACATCCTCTTCCTTAACATCCACATACTCAATCTTTTCAGACTGCCGCAAACCTGTAGTACAACCTCCCAGATCACTTTCCACCGTGAATACCGAGGCAAAGTACTCATTAAACACCTCTGCCATTTCTTCCGGTTCCACACAAACTTTTCCCCCTTCACCTTTTATAGGTCCTATCCCTTCTCTTCTCATTTTTTTACTTTTTACATATTTGTAGAAGGCCTTGGGATTCTCCTTAATCTTACCTGCCAAGGCCTTCTCATGACCCCTTCTGGCTCTCCTAATTTCCTTTTTAAGCTCCTTTCTACAAGCCTTATACTCCTCTAGATCCTTACCATCTCCTAGCTCTCTGAACCTTTTATACACCTTTCCTTTCTTCCTGTCTAGGTTCACCACAACCTTCGTGCACCACGGTTCCCGTGCCCTACCAAAACCTCCTTGTTTCATCGTAACGTTATCGTGCAGAGCTCCAGTCAAACATTCCTTGAATATCCGCCACCTTCCTTCTGTACTTTTCCCCAAGAACGCCTCCTTCCAGTTTATTTGTCCAATTATCTGCCTGATGTCTTCATATATTTTTAAGAAACGGGTTGATGGGTTTTTGATAAGAGAGGGATTAAGGGTTATGGGGAGAGGGCGGGAAGGTGGAGCTGAGTCACGACAGATCAGCCATGATCTTGTTGAATGGCGGGGCAGGCTCGAAGGGCCAGATGGCCTACTCCTGCTCCTATTTCTTATGTTCTTAGTTCCCCTTACTCCAGAAAAACACCTTCCTAGCCTGCCTGATCCTATCTCTTTCCAATGCTATTGTGAAGGAGATAGAATTATGATCTCCATCCCCAAGATGCTCTCCAACTGAGAGATCCGACACCTGTCCTGGTTCATTAGCCAGCACCAGGTCAAGTACAGCCTCTCCCCTCGTAGGCTTGTCCACATACTGTGTCAGGAAACCTTCCTGAACACACCTAACAAACTCCTCCCCATCCAAACCCCTTACCCTTGGGATATTCCAGACGATGTTTGGGAAATTAAAGTCTCCCATCATGACAACTCTGTTATTACTACATCTCTCTAGGATCTGTTTCCCTATCTGCACCTCAACTTCCCTGTCACTATTGGGCAGCCTATAGAAAACACCCAGCAAAGTTATCGACCCTTTGCTGTTCCTAACTTCCACCCATAATGACTCTGTAGACAGTCCCTCCACGGCATCCTCCTTCTCTGCAGCCATGACACTGTCCCTGATCAACAGTGCCACTCCACCACCTCTTTTGCCCCCAACCCTGTCCTTCCTGAAGCATCTGAATCCTGGCACCTGAAGTACCCAGTCCTATCCCTGAGACATCCAAGTCTCTGTATTGGCCACCACATCACATTCCCAAGCAGCATTCCACGCCCTAAGCTCATCTACCTTATTTACTACACTCCTGGCGTTAAAATAGACACACCTCAGGCCCTCGGTCTGGACATTTCTCTTCTCCACCTCCTGTCTAACCTCCCTCTCATACCGTCTACAGTCCTTCCCTACCTGGGAGCTAACCTCCTCGGTCTCAGTCTCCTCATCTCTGTTCCCTCCCCCCAACCTTTCTAGTTTAAAGTCCCCCCAGTAGCCCTAGCCAGTCTTCCTGCCAAAATGTCCAAAGATGCTGAACAAGTTTGGCATTGAGCTGCATAAGGAAATATTGGTTAGGGGACCAAAATCTTGATCAAAGACAGGTTTCAAGGAAATTGTTAAAGGAAGAAAGTGAGGTAGAGAGGGAATTAGGGAGGGAATTCTAGAGCCAGATTTGGAGGAGTGCAGAGATTTCAGGGGGCTGGCTTTATGAAAGGTTCCACTGATCAGCCCACATCAATCCCAGTTACTGCTGGAGGTAATACCGCAGCCAGGCCACAAGAGGGCGCGTTAGCCCCTGTTGCTGTGGAAACTGGCTCCATGAATTCAGAGCTTGTGGTTAGCGTCCTCCGCAGTGCCCGAGGGGTCCTGCAACATCTTTCCGAGAAAAAATAAATAATATATTCCTATTAAAGATAGTTAATGATTTGATTTACCTAGCGGGACCGACAAAATAGGGAGGTGTGTGTTCATCTGTCAAAGACCCCTTCAGGCAAGAGTCGGGGAGTCTGCATGGGAGAGGCGGCGCTTGCGCAGTGGTTCGCTGAGGGCGGCGCTTGCGCAGTGGTTCGGTGTGGGCGGTGTTTACGCAGTGGTTCGGTGAGGGCGGCGCTTGCGCAGTGGTTCGGTGTGGGCGGCGCTTGCGCAGTGGCTCGGTGAGGGCGGCGCTTGCGCAGTGGTTCGGTGAGGGCGGCGCTTGCGCAGTGGTTCGGTGAGGGCGGCGCTTGCGCAGTGGTTCGGTGAGGGCGGCGCTTGCGCAGTGGTTCGGTGAGGGCGGCGCTTGCGCAGTGGTTCGGTGAGGGCGGCGCTTGCGCAGTGGTTCGGTGAGGGCGGCTCTTACGCGGTGGTTGGGAGTTGGTCCCAGGCTGTGGCGCGCGGTGTGGACGGCAGGGCGGATTCAAGAATCTTCTCTGTCGCCAAATCATTAATCGGCCCTATCCAGATAAATACTTGCATTTTCTGATGAATTAATGCTTTTCATGAGGTAAAAGTAGGCCAGTGGAAGTAGTTTGTTTCTTCTAGTCAGTGTTGGAGAGGTAGCGTCGCTTCTCCCGATCTCCCCGCACCATGGCTCCCACCGGCTCCAGCGCCTCTCCCGAGGAGCTCAAGCAGCGGATCCAGCGCCTCATCGAAACGCACCATGTGTTGGTCTTCAGCAAAACCTTCTGTCCTTTCTGTAAGAAGGTGAGTGTGGGATGGCAGCCTGTGGGAGGGTAGGTAAGGGTTCAGTGTCTTCCCTGGGGCAGAGTGTGTTTCATCTTTATTCCAGTATCCAGTGGGAATTCCAGTCCGTGCTCAGAATGGAGGCTTCCTATGTAAACATGTCACGCTGCAACTGCATCTCCAGCTGCTGGGGGCTATAGTGCAGTCTGTCTGCCCGCCCATCCCTCCCCATTACCCATGCCCGCCCACCCATCCCTCCCCATTACCCATGCCCGCCCACCCCCCAAGGAAGGACACTGAAGCTCCTTTCACACCCTTAGGACATGAAGCACAGTTTTGTAAGCGTAGCCCCTGTCGTAATATGGGAAAAAGTCTGACAACACCAGGTTTTAGTCCAACCGATTTATTTGATAATATTCTCACAAGCTTTCGAGGGGGCTGCCTCTTTGTCAAGTGAATGGAGAGTAATCATCATGAGTAATATGGGAGGCATGGTAATGGTGGCACAGTGGTTAGTGCTGCTGCCTCTCAATGCCAGGGACCTGGGTTCAGTTCTAGCCTCAGGTGACTGTGTGGAGTTTGCACGTTCTCTCTGCATCTGTGTGGGTCACATCTGTCCCAGTGACAGGAGTTACAAAGGGTTGTGAATGTTGCCGAGACACATCACGCAATCTATTGACTCTGTCATAAGAACATAAGAAATAGGAGCAGGAGTAGGCTATCTGGCCCTTCGAGCCTGCCCTGCCACTCAATAAGATCATGGCTGATCTGTCGTGGCTCAGTTCCACATTCCTGCCCTCTCCCCATAACCCTTAATCCCCTCTCTTATCAAAAACTCATCAACCCGCTTCTTAAAAATATTTAGCGAGGCAGCCTCCACCATTTCAACGGGCAGAGAATTCCAGAGATTCACCACCCTTTGAGTGAAGAAGTTCCTCCAAACTTGTCTACACGTGATTACACGTCTTGCTGCCTTGGCGAAGCAGCCAGTATAATTAAGAATCCCATGCACCCTGGCCATTCTCTCTTCTGCCACCTTCCATCAGGGAAAAAGGTACAGAAGTCTGAGGTTGGGTACCAACTGATTCAAGAACAACTTCTTCGCTGCTGTCAAACTTTTGAATGGACCTACCTTGCATTAAGTTGATCTTTCTCTGTACCCTAGCTATGACAAACACTGTATTCTGCACTCTCCCTTTTCCTTCTCCCCTGTGTACTCTATGAACAGTTTGCTCTGTATGTATTGTGTAAGAAGTAATACTTTTCACTGCATATCAGTACATGTGACAATAATAAATCAGATCAAATAAAATACAATTTCAGTAACAGTGTAGTGCTCTCAGTATGGCACTGGATGTGATGATTGAGGTTGTGCTCAAGGTTTTGTAATATGACTTCTAACTCCAAGTTGAATGTGTTAGGATGGTAATGTGTTGAATGTGGCAATTGGGAAAATGTCCTAGATAATTTCCTTGTTTTAATTGCTTCAGGAAAAACCTAAAATTTGCAAATATGATAACTCTTGTTGGAACAGTGGAGGTAGTCACTGAATATTTTTAAGGCTAATTTAGGTAGATTCTTGATTGGGAGTTCAGAAGTCATTGGGGCAAGCAGGAGAATAGATTGAGGCTCAGCAGTATGATCTTATCAAATGGGGGCATGGACTCAAAGGGCTGAATGGCCTACTCTTTATTCATATGTTGAATTCATATTCAACGGTGCTATCAAAAATATGTTATCGAGCCCAAGTATGTATCTGAATTTAACTTTTCAGGCCGTGATTTTGCAGACCATCACAGCAAAGCTTATTTCTATTCTTCAGAATGCATACAATCCAGTCCCAACTTCTAAACATTCAGATGCCTTAAATGCATAATGGTGGAAGTGACAATTTTTCACAATCAAAAATTAGTCTGCAACCCTGAACTGGTCCAAGCACACTCCAGGATTTGTTTTTAAAAAAACTAGAGGGGACAAGTTCAAAGTTGTTCAACGTGATAGAATTACTTACGTGGCGAAAAACTGCAGCAGGTGACGGTGCAGAGGGACCTCGGGGTCCTTGTGCATGAGTCGCAAAAACCCAGCTTGCAGGTGCAGCAGGTGGTCAGGAAGGCGAATGGGATGCTGGCCTTCATAGCGAAGGGGATTGAATATAAAAGTAGGGAGATCTTGCTGCAGCTGTATAGGGCATTGGTGAGGCCGCAGCTGGAGTACTGTGTGCAGTTTTGGGCGCTGCACCTGCGCAAAGATATTTTGGCCTTGCAGGGAGTGCAGAGGAGGTTTACTAGGCTGATACCTGAGTTGAGGGGGTTGAGCTATGAGGAGAGGCTGAATGAACTAGGCTTGTACTCGTTGGAGTTTAGAAGAATGAGGGGAGATCTCATTGAGACTTATAAGATGATGAATGGGATGGATAGGATAGAGGTGGAGAGACTCTTCTCGCTCAAAAAAGACAGTAGGACTAGAGGGCACAGCCTCAAGATAAAAGGGGGGCGTTTTTAGAACGGAGTTGAGGAGGAACTTCTTCACTCAAAGGGTGGTGAATCTCTGGAATTCTCTGCCCGTTGAAGTGGTGGAAGCTGCCTCGCTAAATATTTTCAAGAAGCGGGTTGATGGGTATTTGATAAGAGAGGGGATTAAGGGTTATGGGGAGAGGGCGGGAATGTGGAACTGAGCCACGACAGATCAGCCATGATCTTATTGAATGGCGGGGCAGGCTCGAAGGGCCAGATGGCCTACTCCTGCTCCTATTTCTTACATAAGAACATAAGAAATAGGAGCAGGAGTAGGCCATCTGGCCCTTCGAGCCTGCCCCGCCATTCAATAAGATCATGGCTGATCTGTCGTGGCTCAGTTCCACTTTCTGGCCCTCTCCCCATAACCCTTAATCCCCTCTCTTATCAAAAACCCATCAACCCGCTTCTTGAAAATATTTAGCGAGGCAGCCTCCACCACTTCAACGGGTAGAGAATTCCAGAGATTCACCACCCTTTGAGTGAAGAAGTTCCTCCTCAACTCCGTTCTAAAATGCCCCTCCTTTATCTTGAGGCTGTGCCCCCTAGTCCTACTGCCTTTTTTGAGTGGGAAGAGTCTCTCCACCTCTATCCTATCCATCCCATTCATCATCTTATAAGTCTCAATGAGATCTCCCCTCATTCTTCTAAACTCCAACGAGTAAGAACATAAGAACATAAGAAATAGGAGCAGGAGTAGGCCATCTGGCCCTTCGAGCCTGCCCCGCCATTCAATAAGATCATGGCTGATCTGTCGTGACTCAGCTCCACCTTCCCGCCCTCTCCCCATAACCCTTAATCCCTTCTCTTATCAAAAACCCATCAACCCGTTTCTTAAAAATATTTAGCGAGGCAGCCTCCACCACTTCAACGGGCAGAGAATTCCAGAGATTCACCACCCTTTGAGTGAAGAAGTTCCTCCTCAACTCTGTTCTAAACCGCCCCCCCTTTATCTTGAGGCTGTGCCCCCTAGTCCTACTGTCTTTTTTGAGCGGGAACAGTCTCTCCACCTCTATCCTATCCATCCCATTCATCATCTTATACGTCTCAATGAGATCTCCCCTCATTCTTCTAAACTCTAACGAGTACAAGCCTAGTTTATTCAGCCTCTCCTCATAGCTCAATCCCCTCAACTCCGGTATCAGCCGAGTTCAAGCCTAGTTCATTCAGCCTCTCCTCATAGCTCAACCCCCTCAACTCCGGTATCAGCCTAGTAAACCTCCTCTGCACTCCCTCCAAGGCCAAAATATCTTTGCGCAGGTGCGGCGCCCAAAACTGCACACAGTACTCCAGCTGCACCTCATGCACAAGGACCCCGAGGTCCCTCTGCACCGTTGCCTGCTGCAGTTTTTCACCATGTAAGTAATAGTCCTTCCTACCATTCTTCCTTCCAAAGTGGACCACCTCACACTTGCCAATATTAAATTCCATTTGTCATTTCTTGGCCCATTCGCTCAGCCTATCTAGATCCTTCTGCAGACTCTCCACACCCTCCGCACAATTTACCGTTCCCCCAATCTTGGTGTCATCCGCAAATTTCGACACCTATACTCGATTCCCTCCTCCAGATCATCTATATAAATGGTAAAAAGCTGAGGCCCCAGCACCGACCCCTAGGGCACTCCACTAGTCACCATCCACCAATCCGAATAGCACCCGTTGACCCCCACTCTCTGCCTTCTATTTGACAACCAATCCTCTATCCACGCTAACACCCTACCCCCAACTCCAAGTCCCCTGACCTTCTGCAATAACCTCTTATGAGATACTTTGTCAAACGCCTTCTGAAAATCCAGAAAGACCACATCCACCGGCTCTCCTCTATCCACCGCCCTAGACACATCCTCATAGAACTCCAGTAAATTTGTCAGACACGACTTCCCTTTAATGAAACCGTGCTGCGTCTGCTCTATCAAGCAATTCCCTTCAAGATGACTCGCAATTTTCTCTTTAATGACCGATTCTAACATTTTACCTACCACAGACGTTAAACTAATGTTCTTATGAATTTATTTATTAGTCACAAGTAAGGCTTACGTTAACGCTGCAATGAAGTTATGGTGAAATTCGCCACAGTCCAGCACGTTTGGGTCAATGCACCTAACCAGCATGTCTTTGAGACCATGGGAAGAAACCAAGGAACCTGGAGGAAACCCATGCAGACATGGGAGAATATGCAGACTCCACACAGACAGTGACCCAAGCTGGGAATCGAGCCCAGGTCCCTGGCATTGTGAAGCTGCAGTGCTAACCACTGTGCCACCACGTGTTTATCCACAATGTGCAAGATATATCTCGTGGTGCTGTTTGAAGTGTTGCTCCCTCAATGAGCACAAGCAAAACAAATTAACTGGTCAGTTATGTCAATCATTGTTTGTAGAATGTTGTAAATTGGCTATTGTGTTTGCCTGCATATAGAGTTTGCACTTAAGTAATTCACTCAATGCAAGGATCATCTGACATCCTGATGATGTGATAAGCTGCAATGTTGATAATGTTGTTATTTCTGCTTTATCCCCTTTTAACTGTTTGCTTTGTGTGCGGCATTTTGCAATACCCTGAGGCTGTTCCCTGCTGTTGACAGTGCAGAATAAATCCACTGAAATAATGGTTGGAAAAGATTCCTCACAACACCAGGTTAAAGTCCAACAGTTTTATTTGATAGCACAAGCTTTTGAAGTGTTACTCCTTCATCAGGTGAGTGCCGAAAGCTCTCGCTACCAAATAAACCTGATGAAGGAGTAACACTCCAAAAGCTTGTGCTATCACATAAACCTGTTGGACTTTAACCTGGTGTTGAGAGACTTCTTACTGTGCCTATCCAACTCCAATGCTGCCAACTCCTCACCATGAAAAAGATTTGTAATAGGAGCTTTTCACAACCACTGGATGTTTTAAAGTCCTTTGGAGCCACTGAAGCATTTTTAAATTATAATTGCCGTTATTATAAAGAAGGTTTGTTCATTAGGCCCAAGTAAGGCTTGCGCCTAAAACTGCAATGAAGTTACTGTGAAATTCTGAGAGTCGCCACACTTCAGAACCTGTTTGGGTCAATGCACCTAACCAGCTTTCAGACTATGGGAGGAAAACAGAGGAAACCCATGCAGGCAAGGGGAGAATGTGCAGACTCCACCCTGACAGTGACTCGAGCCGAGAATCGAACCAGCTGCCTGTGAGGCAGCAGTGCTAACCACTGTGCCACCATGCTGCCCTATGTAGGAATTTTTATCATGTAGGAAACATAATATTTTAGTTATGAGACCAGAGAAATCCATGCTCTTGATTACAATAAATTGGAAGAGCTAATCGGAGCACTCGATATTGAAGCAAATTTTGATGATATGTGAGTGAGAACCTTTGAGTCTAACTGGAAGACAAATGTTTATCAAAACTAATGACTATCACCCCGTGGCTCTGACATCCATCATTATGAAGTGCTTGAAAAGATTAGACATGGCATGGTTTAACTCCGGCCTCCCAAATTGCCTGGATCCACTACAGTTTGCTTATCACCTCAGTGGGTCCAAACAGAGGCCATCTCCCTTCTCCCAATTTGTATATTCCCTGGCCCTACACTCAATCTTGAGATACCTGGATAACAAAGGCACTTGTGTCAGACTCCTATTTATTGACTACAGCTCAGCCTTCGACATCATTATTCTTACATCTTCAAACTCAGTAGCCTGGGGCTCAGTCTAGTGACAGAATCCTGAACTTTCTAACCCACAGATCACAATCAGTAAGGATAGGCAATGATACCACCTCTGCTATTGTCTTCAACATCGGTACCCAACAAGGCTGTGTCCTCAGTACCTTACTATATCCATACATCTGTCTCTGTGTGGCTAAATTTGCTCCAACTCCATTTTCAGGTTTGTTAATGACACCACCATAGTGGGTTGAATCTCAAATAATAAGGTGGAGTACAGGAAGGAGGTAGAGAATCTGGTGAAATTGTGCAAAAACAATAATCTTTCCCTCAATGTCAACAAAACAAAGGAGATAGTCATCGACTTCAGGAAACGTAGTGGACAACATACCCCTGGCTGCATCAGTGAGCATGAAGTAGAAATGGCTGAGAACTTCAAGTTTCTAGCTAGCCAGATAACCAACAACCTGCCTGGTTCCTCCATGCTGATAGTTAAGAAAGCCCACCACCACCTCTACTTTCTCAGGAGGCAAAGGAAATTCAGCATGTCGACTATGACCCACCAATTTTTACAGATGCACCATAGAAAGCACTCTTGTATCGTAGGTTGGTATGGCTCCAGCTCTGACCAATTCTGCAAGAAACTACAAAGGGCTGTGAACGTAGCCCAGTCCATCATGCAAACCAGCCTCCCATTGTATACCAATACATGTGACAATAAGTCAAAACTTGAAGGGAGATGAGCTTTTTTGAATCCTGCGAGGTGTAATAATATGGAATTTCCTCCCAAAAGTAGTGGTAGAGCTGACACATCTTTTTAAGTAAACATTTGGGTAGATGGGAATTGTGGTATAGGGAAAGGATTTTGTTTTCAAAGGAGATACAACTATAAACTAGAGACTATTCTTGTATCATGAACAGTGATGTGGAATTGGACTGGAGTAAGCACAATAAGTCTCTCAACATCAGGTTAAAGTCCAGGTTGGACTTTAACCTGATGTTGTGAGACTTCTTACTGCGCTTTGAACAGTGTCACTGGAGAAGGTTGCCATTGGCAGAAATTCTGGTTCTCAATCTTTGGTCTTTCTCAATCTGACAACTTTTGTTGCAATTATGCTGGGTGTTGGTGAGGCCTGACCTGGAATACTGTGTATAGTTTTGGTCTCCTTACCTTAAAAAAGATATAGTAACCAATATGATTGCAACAACACATCCCTGCTCCTGTATTCAGCATCTAGCAATGAAGGCCAGCATGCCATTTGCTACCTTTACTGCCTGCTGCACCTACACATTCAGTGATACCCAGGTCCTGTTGCACACTCCCCTCTCCCAATTTACAGCCATTTAGGTAGTAATCTGCAGCCTTGTTTTTGCTTCCAAAGTGAATAAGCTCAATTACCCAAATTATACTGCATCTGCCATTGATTAGCCACCCACCCAACCTGTCCAGATCGTTCTGAAGGATTTTTGCATCCTCGTCACAGTTCACCCTCCCACCCAACTTGGTATCATTTTGCACATAAGTGCCAGGCAGTGATCATCTAAAACAAGAGAGAATCTAGCCAGCTCCCTTGATATTGAATGTGATTATCATTACTGAATCCCCCACTATCAACATCTTGGGGGCTGCCATTGATTTAAAAACTCAACTGGACCAGCCATATGCTAAGTACAAGAGCAGGTCAGGAGCTAGGAATTATTAACTCGCCGAACTCCTCAAAGTCTGTCCACCATCTACAATATAGAAGCCTCTCCACTTGTGTGCTCCAACAACATGCAAGCAGCTTAATGCCATTCAGGACAAAGCAGCCTGCTTGATTGGCATCCCTTCGACAAACATTCACTCCCTTCACCACTGTACATTGGCACCATTATATAAGATGCACTTCTGAAACTTATCAAGCTTTCTTAGGCAGCAGCTCCTAAACCTTTTAAATGTGAGGTCTCTTGCAGCTAGAAGGAAGAATAAATAAAGGGAACATCACCTGCAAATTCCACTTCAGTGCCACTCACTATCCTGATTTGGAACCATATCGTCGTTCCTTCACTGTCACAGGATCAAAATCCTGGAACTTCATTCCAACAACAGTTCGAGAAGGCAACTCACTATCATGGGTGTACCTATGCCACATGAACTGCAGAGTTCAAGAAGGCAGGGCACCACCACTCTTTCAAGTGAATTAGGGATTGGCTGTAAAATACTGGCATAGCCAATGAGGCTAATGTCCCATGAAAGAATAAAGACCCAATTTCCATTAAATGATGACTACCAAATCAAAATCTATGGCACTGAGACAGGCCCTTCAGCCCAAACTGGTCCTTGCCGACTAAAATGCCCTTCTGAAACTAATCCTGTTTGCCTGCATTTGTCCCATATCCCTCTAAACATTTCCTATCCACATATTTATCTAAATGCCTTTTAATGTCTCTGTTCTAACCACTTTCTCTGGCAGATCATTCCACCTACGTACAGTTGCTCCTTAAGATCCCTTAAGTTCACAGACATATAATGACACAAACTCAATTTACAGAATATCAATTGGAATGTGAATCTTACAACTAATCAAGTCTGTACCTCTAAGATTTGATTAGCTGTAAAGATTCACATTCCAATCATCATTCTGTAAATTGAGTTTGTGTCTTTATATGCCCTTTTTGTGAACAGAACTCCCACTTACCTGATGAAGGGGCAGCGCTCCGAAAGCTAGTGGCATTTGCTACCAAATAAACCTGTTGGACTTTAACGTGGTGTTGTGAGACTTCTTATTGACTGATGAAGGCCAGCATGACAAAAGCTGCCTTTGCTGCCCTATCTACCTGTGACTCCACCTTTAGAGAACCATGTACCTGAACTCCAAGGGCCTTCTGTTTCACAATACTCCCTAAGGTCCTACCATTCACCTTGAAAGTTCTGCCTTGATTCGACTTTCCAAAATGCAACACCTCATATCTAAGAACATAAGAAATAGGAGCAGGAGTTGGCCATCTAGCCCTTCGAGCCTGCCCCGCCATTCAGTAAGATCATGGCTGATCTGAAGTGGCTCAGTTCCACTTTCCCGCTTTCTCCCCATAACCCTTAATTCCCTGTATCAAACTCCACTTGCCATTTCTTGGCCCACTTCCCCAGCTGATCAAGATCCTGCTGCAATTTTTGATAACCTTCCTCACTGTCTACATTACCACCTATTTTAGTGTCATTTGCAAATTTGGTAATCATGCCTTGTTCGTTCTCATCCAAATTGTTGATATAGATAACAAACAGCAATGGGTCCAGCACTGACCCCTGAGGCACACCACTAGTCGCAGATCTCCAGCCCGACAAGCATCCTTCCATCATTACCCTTTGCTTTTCACCATCAAATGTCTAAATCTTTCTAATAGAATCATTGGTGTAACCTGTTTCCTTTCTTTGTTACATCTGTATTTTTGTTGCTATCAGCAGTTATCCACATAATTAAGATTTTAATTTAACCATTTTGAAGTAAAACTGGAATATGAAGACCTAGGATTTATTACTGTTCTGTACTGATTTTGCTGATCTCAGCAGGGCAGACATACACTAAACCTGGCCTCTTGTTTTTGGTCCGGAGTGAAAATAATTGTCCAAGAACCTCTGTCCTGACAGTTATTACTCCTGGAAAATGTAACTCAGATGCTGGTAACGTCCACTTGGCTGTGATGCAGCCCAATACAAAATGGACTGTCTTCATTTCTGCGATTGCACAAACAGACCTCTCAGGGTTGAGGTTCTGGAGCACTGCCTGTGGAAGCATATCCCAGCGAGAGTTCATACTTTCAGGATGGAAGAATAATATATAAACCCATCGTTTATCTAAATTTATTTGTGTTGAATGTAGTACTTTGTAGTATTTCAAACATGTAATGAATGTGGAAATAATAGTTTATAGCAGTGGTTTCTTTTTGTAATGTATTTTGTTTTATATAGGTTAAGGAGCTGTTCAGTGCCTTGGATGTTGATATTCATGTTGTGGAACTTGATTTACTAGGTAACATTCTTTTATGTTTTGTCAGTAACTGTTTATCTTTCGCTCTAAGATATCATTTAATATTTAACATGCTGCCTGCTTGTTATCAGTGTACACTTGACCTTCCAAATGAAAAGAAAAAGTGCAGAGTCATGCAGAGCAAGGGAAAAATATTCAACTTACAATCCAAACTTGTTTTGCAAATGGCTGTTATGACCACAGTCCATAATAGAGTTTTAGAAACGTTTGCTTTTCAGCATGGGACACCAAATAGCGATCAAGGCTGGGAACCTTATTTAGTTTAAGGTGAATTGTGCACATTGTTAAGCCAGTAGACACCCAATACTTTTAGATCTGAAGTGTCAAATTAAATTAGTTGCCCCCAAGCATGGACTGAAATAACTTTACTGACCTAGTTTCCTTGTCAGCAAAGGCTGTATAGTATAGAACAACATAACAAGCTTAGACTCATTGTTGCAGCAGAGGAGGTCATTTCCCTGCTCTTTCACCATTGCCCCACTATCCTTTCCCTTCATGTTTCTGTCCAGTTCTCTTTGAAAGAGTGATGGATGGAGATTCATAGTAACAGGTAGTGCAGTCCAACTCACAAATTACTAAGCTAAAAAAAAAGTTTACCCATTTAAATTTGGGAATATTTTGAGAAAGATCCTCTCATTTGAAATGTTTGGTGGAATTCTCTTGTGGTCCTGCTGGCAGAGTTCAGCGGAGCCGGGAATCAAAAAAATTGGTTTCATGCCAACGTAACTTTTGGGCTCTTCTGGTGCAGATTGGGAAACACACTGGAGACCAGCTTGAAACTGATTTTGTATTGTATTGGGATGCAAATAAAGACCCAACTGGATTCTTCCACCCACATCCGGTTCACCAGCATGACAGTGATAAAATGCAATAGTCCAGAACATGTCTGGAACAATGAGAAGTGCAGAAGTTGGGTCTGTCAATATACTGTTAATCAGTGTATTCTGGACACATAGTTAATGAGGTTGGGGGCTGGATGGTATGGTGCGTCCACAATGGGAAACGCTCCCCATTCCTGCCCCTGCCATGGGACTTGATCCAAGATGGGAGAATCACAGCAATTTTTTTTCCAAAAATATACTTTATTCATAAAAATTTCAAATAAACCATTGCAAATCTACATGTCTTTGCGTTGCCTACAGTGCAGAATTAAACCTTTTTACAGTTCTATACAAATTACAGTCATAACATTTCAAACCTGAAAACTATACACATGCCTCAAAAATTACTGTGTGCCGTTATTTCTCAGATTGGCACACAGTTGCACAGGTCGAGAGTGTTCTGCAGTTCCTGGGCCCTCGGTCTGCCTCTATTAAAAGGCCTTACAGTGTGGCCTTTCCCGAACCACCTTTTTTCCAAACATATACTTTATTCATAAAAGTTTCAAGCAAACCATTGCAAATCTACATGGTCTTTGAATTGCAAACAGTGCAGAATTAAAACTTTTTACAGCAATTGAGTTGGCTATGTAGTGCAGAGGTCTGAGCTATGGAGTGATTACCTACTTTGTTTTTGATAAAAGTTGGAGAGACTTGCACATTTGACTGAATTTGATAGTTTACACAGCAAAGCAAATTTATTTATGTACCCATGTAGAAGTTGGATTTTGAGACCAATTTTTTAACTTTTTGGTTAAGGGGTTGACATTTCCTCCGGATGCTCCAGTTTCCTCCCACAGTCCAAAGATATGCGGATTAGGTGGATTGGCCATGATAAATTGCCCCTTAGTGTCAAGGGGACAAGCTAGAGTAAATGCATGGGGCTGTAGGGATAGTAAAAAGTCTGACAACACCAGGTTTTAGTCCAACCGATTTATGGAGAGACTGTTCCCGCTCAAAAAAGACAGTAGGACTAGGGGGCACAGCCTCAAGATAAAGGGGGGGCGGTTTAGAACAGAGTTGAGGAGGAACTTCTTCACTCAAAGGGTGGTGAATCTCTGGAATTCTCTGCCCGTTGAAGTGGTGGAGGCTGCCTCGCTAAATATTTTTAAGAAACGGGTTGATGGGTTTTTGATAAGAGAAGGGATTAAGGGTTATGGGGAGAGGGCGGGAAGGTGGAGCTGAGTCACGACAGATCAGCCATGATCTTATTGAATGGCGGGGCAGGCTCGAAGGGCCAGATGGCCTACTCCTGCTCCTATTTCTTATGTTCTTATGTTCTTATTTGATAATATTCTCACAAGCAAGCTTTCGAGGGGGCTGCCTCTTCGTCAGGTGAATGGAGAGTTCTGGCCTCAGACAGAGCATATAAAGCACAGACAGTTGCTGATTAGAATGCGAATCCTTACACCTAACCTGCTGTTCAAGTCTTAAAGTGGCTGATAATGTGAGTGGAAGGAGCACTGATCACAGTTTAAAGAGATGTGTATTGTCTCCAGACAGTACAGTAAGTGAGGTTTTGCAAACCCAGGCAAGTCACGGGGGTTACAGATAGTGCGACATGAACCCAAGATCCCTGTTGAGACCGTCCTCATGTGTGCGGAACTTGGCTATCAGTCTCTGTTAGGACATGGGTGGGATTGTGGTCAGTGCAGACTTGGTGGGTAGTCTTGTCGAGCGGCTAATTTTCAACTGAAACACGCTCTTAGCACTCAAAACACAGATTTCAAATGAGTCAGCAAATAATAGGGGAAGCAGCATCCATGCCATTTCAGTATCTCCCACGCCTATTCATCTGAAACATTAAGTCTATTGTCTCCAAAATGTTGCTTCAGCTGAATGTATTCGGCATTTTTCATTTTTATCTTATAGAATCTTACAGTGCAGAAGATGGCCATTTGGCCCATCGAGTTTGCACTGACCACAATCCCACCCAGGCCCTATACTCAGCCCCAAGCATTTACTCTAGCTAGTGTCCTTGACACTAAAGGGCAATTTATCATGGCCAATCCATGATCTGATCCGATATCTTTGGACTGTGGGAGGAAACTGGAACGCTTGGAGGAAACCTATGCAAACGGGAGAAATGCAAACTCCACACTGACAGTGACCCAAGCTGGGAATCAAACCTGGGTCTCTGGTGCTGAAAGACAGTAGTGCTAACCACTGTGCCACCATGCTACCCTGTATGAAAATTATTTTTTAAAGCCGGAAATCGGGTGTGAATTCTACTGTGCAGTTGACCTTTACACAGGTATGTGGGCCAATTCAGTTGTATTTCTCTTAATATCTCACCAATGACAGTTTGTCAAACAGGAGGTGTATTTAGAAAGAAAAAAGTGCATTTAAGTCATCCAGATATCCCAAAATACTTTGCAGCTAATTACACTGTTAGATAATCACTGCAATATTTTGAAATGTGATATTTGTGCACAGTAAGGCTCCACATGCAATGAGATAAAAGGTTCCATGATAGAGAGTGGATAATTAGCAGACTAAATGAGCCAAAATTAGCTCCTGTGATTGTTTAAACAATTTCAGACTGTATCCTCGATAGCCACATGATGCTGTGTAGAACAGGGAATTGCTTTAAAACAATTGAACACCAGCCCAATACCTCAAATTTGAAAACTTGAGAACAGGAGGAACAGCAGGCCTCTCAAGCATTTGCAGTCATTTAATAAATTCATGGCTGCTGTGAAATGGTCTTCACTTTGCTTTCCTGCCTGACCCCCATACCATTTGACTCCCTTGTCAATCAAAAATCTGTCTTAACTCAGCCTTAAGTACATTTACTGACCACTGAGAAAGAGAACTCTAAGCACTACTGACCTTCTGAGAACCTACAATGTAGGCTCTTTGAAAGAGCTCTCCAATTTAGCCCCATACTAAAATTTCCACCATATCTCTGGAAACTATTCCTTAATGTTTTTGAATGTGCATCCACAGCCCCTTCAGGTAGTGTGTTACAGATCTTAACCCTCTGCGTGGTAACGTTTCTCATTTCCATCCTGTTCTCTTACCAGTATTTTAAATTATAATCTCTGGTTACTGACCCATTTATCACAGGAAATAGTTTCCACTTTATCTTCCTCAATCAAAACCCCTCAATTTTTGAATATCTGTTATCTCTTTGTCCTGCTCTAAAAAGAAAAGTTGCAGCTTTTCCAATCTTTCTACATGAGTGAAGTCATTCATCTTTACCTCTTGTGTGTCTTCAAAGACCTTGACATGCTTCCTGTAGTGTTCAGTGTTGTAACCAATAATTTGTGAAAGTTTTGCATGGGTTGTTTTTGTATTTGATGACCTGGTTTGCAAAGCCAAGTATCCCATAAGCTTCCGTACCTTCCTTACTTTACTGTCCTTAAAATAGTAAAATTTAGATTATACTGCCTCTCTATTTCAAGATGCATCACTTCACAGTTATTAATTAAATGTGTGTGCACATTTCACCAGTTTACTTCCCCACTCTTTCTAAGACATATTTGATTGCATTACTGATCGTAATATATATGGTTCCCTACACTATGTATGATTTAAGTAAATAGCAAGTCATGTTTATTTGGTGCAAGTCAGTTTATATAGTGCTTTATCTACTTTTGCATTATAAGAAGCATTCTCTAGCCACTTTTTAAATTCAGCTGCTGACCAAATTGGGGCATTTTACCACAACACACTAACGTTGTGTACTACAAACTGAGATTGTAGAATATGTTTGGTCATCTTGCTATTATGATACAAAGTTGGAATTTTTGCCTGTGGCTTCTTTTTTCACAGAAGAGGGAAGTAATATGCAGAATGTGTTACACGAAATGACCGGTCAGAAGACTGTTCCCAGTGTATTTGTAAACAAAGCTCACGTGGGTGGATGTGACAAAACCATGCAGGTAATGAGGTTTTTGGTGAAAATGAATACACCTGACCGCTAATAAAATTCCATAAAGCTTTAAATTTTTAAAGGAAATAACTTTGCACTTGCCTAGCTCTGTTATGTATTTATTATTTCTGCTTTATTACTTATTATTTATGAATGCATTTCAACTTCTGTTTTCAGAAGCCATGGCCTGAATTATGTTTGGCTTGATGTTCATTTTAAATGGCTATTTGAACTTTCTTGGTAGATGCATGGTGATATAGATCAAGAAAGTTTGAGTTTTCTTGTCTATACTCAATTAACTAATAGCCCCTGATGCTGTGTTTTGGGGTGTATAACTGGGCTCTGTATGGGTTAGGAAAAGCAAACAGCCAGCAGCTCTGTTTCCAAGGTGTTTATTGCAAGCTCGACACAAACCGCAGGAACAGCATCTCTTCTTCTGGCTAGGCACGTTATACCTTCTGGCCTCAACATTGAATTCAACAGACTTTTGAATGGACCTTCCTTGCATTAAGTTGATCTTTCTCTACACCTTAGCTATGACTGTAACACTGCATTCTACGCACTCTCCTTTCCTTCTGTGTGAATGGTATGCTTTGTCTATATAGCGTGTAAGAAACAGTACTCTTCACTCAATACATGTGACAGTAATAAATCAAATCTTCCCTCTATTTTCCCCCCTTTCTTACCTTTTCTCCACCTTTGTTTCCGTGTCCAGTTTACTCTCTGATTTCTTATCTACCGTTTGGCTATTTGCACCTTCTATTCTTTATTGAACATAAGAACATAAGAAATAGGAGCAGGAGTAGGCCATCTAGCCCTTCGAGCCTGCCCCGCCATTCAATAAGATCATGGCTGATCTGTCGTGGCTCAGTTCCACCTTCCCGCCCTCTCCCCATAACCCTTAATCCCCTCTCTTATCAAAAACCCATCAACCCGTTTCTTAAAAATATTTAGCGAGGCAGCCTCCACCACTTCAACGGGCAGAGAATTCCAGAGATTCACTACCCTTTGAGTGAAGAAGTTCCTCCTCAACTCTGTTCTAAACCGCCTCTCCTTTATCTTGAGGCTGTGCCCCCTAGTCCTACTGTCTTTTTTGAGCAGGAAGAGTCTCTCCACCTCTATCCTATCCATCCCATTCATCATCTTATACGTCTCAATGAGATCTCCCCTCATTCTTCTAAACTCTAACGAGTACAAGCCTAGTTTATTCAGCCTCTCCTCATAGCTCAATCCCCTCAACTCTGGTATCAGCCCAGTAAACCTCCTCTGCACTCCCTCCAGGGCCAAAATATCCTTGCGCAGGTGCGGCGCCCAAAACTGCACACAGTACTCCAGCTGCGGCCTCACCAATGCGCTATACAGCTGCAGCAAGACCTCCCTACTTTTATATTCAATCCCCCTCACTATGAAGGCCAGCATCCCATTCGCCTTCCTGACCACCTGCTGCACCTGCAAGCTGGGTTTTTGCGACTCATGCACAAGGACCCCGAGGTCCCTCTGCACCGTCACCTGCTGCAGTTTTTCGCCACGTAAGTAATAGTCCTTCCTACCATTCCTCCTACCAAAGTGGACCACCTCATACTTGCCAACATTAAATTCCATTTGCCATTTCCTGGCCCATTCGCCCAGCCTATCTAGATCCTTCTGCAGACTCTCCACACCCTCCTCACAATTTGCCGTTCCCCCAATCTTGGTGTCATCAGCAAATTTCGACACCCTGCACTCGGTTCCCTCCTCCAGATCATCTAAATAAATGGTAAATAGCTGAGACCCCAGCACCGACCCCTGGGGCACCCCACTAGTCACCAACCGCCAATCCGAATAGCACCCATTGACCCCCACTCTCTGCCTCCTATTTGACAACCAATCCTCTATCCACGCTAACACCCTACCCCCAACTCCATGTCCCCTGACCTTCTGCAATAACCTCTTGTGAGGTACCTTGTCAAACGCCTTCTGAAAATCCAGAAAGACCACATCCACCGGCTCTCCTCTATCCACTGCCCTAGACACATCCTCATAGAACTCCAGTAAATTTGTCAGACACGACTTCCCTTTAATGAAACCGGACTGCCATTAGCACCTCTTAGCCTTTCCCCTTGTTTTTGTGGCTATGACATCTTTTATTTCTTCAACCTATAGTATAAATATATACCTTCTATGCCTTTTAGCTTTGACAAAAGGTCATCTGGATTCGAAACGTCAGCTCTTCTCTACTTACAGATGCTGCCAGACCTGCTGAGATTTTCTAGCATTTACTCTTTTGGTCTTTATTGCAAAGTTATATGTTCTGACAAATGCTACAGAATCTGACATGCCTGTGGTGCTCATCAATTTGTGTAGATTGCTGACCTATGCAGTGCTTACAGAATAAGTTAAGCAGGGAGGTTTTGCATTACTTTATTTGACTTCCTCCTTTCCCATTGTCCAAACATTTTGAAATTGGTAGGATTGAGGATATAGTTAAACTTACTTTGCTTTTCTGTCTAGGAGTGTCTATAGCTCATCTGTGACAGAAATCCATAATAGGATAATTATAGCTGGTCTTTACTCCTTTTTACTGCCTCTTTCAGCCTGATCCCTGTACACCCGGAGAGGTGATGGGTTGGGCACCTAAGAGTAGGAACCCTGCCCTTTTCTTTCTTTAACCTGTGGCAGAAATGCTGATTCATCATGTCTTGCTGTTGAGACTTAAATCTACAAATTGAGCATAAGTCTAGGAGTCTAGGATATTGAAAGCTGGTTTCTATATAGATTGACATCAGACAGAGTTTTGTCCTTTGAGGTTACTAGGCTGATACCGGAGTTGAGGGGATTGAGCTATGAGGAGAGGCTGAATAAACTAGGCTTGTACTCGTTAGAGTTTAGAAGAATGAGGGGAGATCTCATTGAGACGTATAAGATGATGAATGGGATGGATAGGATAGAGGTAGAGAGACTCTTCCCGCTCAAAAAAGACAGTAGGACTAGGGGGCACAGCCTCAAGATAAAGGGGAGGCGGTTTAGAACGGAGTTGAGGAGGAACTTCTTCACTCAAAGGGTGGTGAATCTCTGGAATTCTCTGCCCGTTGAAGTGGTGG
Source organism: Prionace glauca (assembly GCA_037974335.1). NCBI lineage: Eukaryota > Metazoa > Chordata > Chondrichthyes > Carcharhiniformes > Carcharhinidae > Prionace > Prionace glauca. The sequence continues at coordinate 153,945,222 of CM075723.1, forward strand.
AGGCTGCCTCGCTAAATATTTTTAAGAAGCGGGTTGATGGGTTTTTGATAAGAGAGGGGATTAAGGGTTATGGGGAGAGGGCGGGAAGGTGGAACTGAGCCACGACAGATCAGCCATGATCTTATTGAATGGCGGGGCAGGCTTGAAGGGCTAGATGGCCTACTCCTGCTCCTATTTCTTATGTTCTTACACTGTGATGGAAAAATTACTGATGAACATGATCTTGATGATTTTGGTTGTAATGTGTTTGTTGTTGGTCTGTTTTAGGGCATAGTTCTGATTTGAGTGTTTTTCTCTCTGGCAGAATGAAAGTGTGAAACATTAATTTCAATAATAGCTTTCCGTTCTTGTAATGAAGGCTGATCTATAAGGGAGTCAAGGATTGTGGGGAAAAGAAGAAAAGTGGATTTAAGGCCACAATCCGATCAGTTATGATATTGAATGGCAAAGCACTCAAGGGGCCAAATAGCCTACTGCTGCTTCTGTTTGTTATGCTTCCCCAACAATAACAGAAGGATTTTTAATTAATCCCAAATTTACCACAGGAGTGGAGATAGTGCTTGTCATCAAATCATTTGCAGATTGACAGACAGCCAAATGCAAAATGCTGCATTGTCTGTTTTTTTGCACTCTTCGGGGAATGGGAAAAAACTATTTCCCAGACATCTACCTATTTGTTTTAAAATTTTTCATCAAGTTACCTCTGCTTTTTCTCCCTCAAACCAGAAAGATATCAAGTTGCAGAGGAGAGTGACAAAATTGTGTCTCATCATAAAATAATAACAAAACACATTTTAAAATTTAACTTCATTTTAAGAAGGTTCATATCTGTGTAATAGGTTGCTGGAGTAACCTGAAGTGGATTCTTCTTCCCAGGTGCAAGTATAATTGCATTAAGTACCCTCTACCTACCCTGGCTACCATTTTTCATGGTAATATGATAGTACAATCAGTTTTTGTCTCCAGAAATTCAAGGCTTGGAACTAAAAATAAAGTTAAAAGTTGAAGTTAAAGTTTATTTATTAGTCACAATAAAGCTTATGAAGTTACTGCGAAATTCCCCTATATTTTATTCAAACATAAGCAGATACAAAATGCATCGTTTACCAGTTAGGCCACTACTCTATAATATGTAATGCGCGTCAGAAATAGTGGAGCTCAAGTGCAGGATCCATCGCTGTCAATAAAGTTGCCAAACAATATCAGCATTAGAACCAGTTTGCACATTGCCAGGAAGCAACACAATCTCAGTTCTGAAAAATTGACATCAGTTATCACAACCTTGGAATGTCAATATAAATTGAGATAAAATGGTTTTCCTCAGTCAGCGTACTCAATGTCATCCATTATATAAAGTGTTTTCTCTCCCCTTGAGGCCTCAAGAATGAGAAAAGCATAGTCATGCCTCGCAAGATTAAAACTTCTTTAATGCTTTTTGTTCCATTAACCCAGCTTGTGGTTGTGCAATTTGGAGAACGGAAAAGCAGATTCACTCAATTACAATGTTCACCGCCCAATCTGTCTACACCTCAGGGGAAAAAAAAAAATCAGTGAACCTCAAGGCAACCAGCCCATGTAACCTTTGCAGATGTCTATCTTCTCTTTGCTTCTATCTTTTAATTGCTCCATTCATTACCAATTTCCCACCTATTTAAATATTACCTTTTAGCTTCTTCCCCTTTTGGATTTTCACGAAAGTTATTCCTCCCATTGCTCACAATTTGGTGAAAGCTAATCTATAAGAGTCAAGGATTGTGGGAAAAAGAAACTACAGTTTCCTCCCACAGTTTGAAGATGTGCAGGTTAGGTAGATTGTCCACACTAGATTGCCCCTTAGTGTCAGGGGGACTAGCTAGGGTAAATGCATGGAGTTGGGGCCTGGATGGGATTGTAGTTGATGCAGACTTGATGGGCCGAATGGCCACCTCCTGCACTATAAGATTTTATGATTCTAAGAAATTCCTACAACCCCCTCCCCCACCATCTTCCATCTTAAATAAGAGGCCCATCGTTTTGAAACTGTGCCTCTGAGTTTTAGATTCCTTCACAGAATGAAACACCTTCTTGGCATGTATTGCGAAATCCTCTCAATCTTATGTTCAATAAGATCACTTCTTATTCCCTGAAACTCCAATGAGTATACGCTCAACTTGCTTAACTTTCCCTCAAAGACAAACCCATTATCCCAGAAATCAAGCTAGTGAACAGCCCACTCCACCATTGTGCAAGTATGATCTTTATATTAGTATTAGTTTATATTAGTCTGTCTTTGATTCTTTCCCTCTATTGTTTAATGATGTTGTAGTGGAATTTTTAAGCAAACTAAACCATGTGAAATATGTCAGTAATTGTGTTTTTCCTGTAGGCTCATGAAGATGGCTTGTTGAAGAAGCTTTTGGAGGGAGGTGAACTGTATGACTATGATCTCATAGTTATAGGTGGTGGATCTGGAGGACTTGCAGCTTCAAAGGTAATAGTGTACGTGGCTTGCTTTTATACAGATGGTGAAAGGAAATACAGAACAATAGAACCAGATCGCACCTATCTACAGAGTTATTATAATTAGAGTACATTATTTGTTAAACTTGGCAGAGGTTGCTTTGTGTTCCAGCCCTTGCTTTCCAATTGTTGCCGTACTTTATTTGAGTTACAGTTTTTGAATTGATGCTACTTGATCTTAAGTTTGATTGTCCCTGATCACTCCTAAGTACACTTTATGCATCTTGCAAATGGATGCACCCTTTCTGCGCCGTGTACAGGCTGATAGTGATGACAGATTATTCTGAATTGTTGGCTTTTTCTTCAGAGGTTTGTTACCAAGCTTAATGCCAACATTTTCTGACTTTGTTTCAGATATACAGAATTTACAATATTTAGCTTTGCTGTAGGATCTTACCTGCCCATCTCAGCGTGGCTGGTCTCAGTTTAACATCTCATCCAAAAGACCACATCTCCAACAGTGCATTATTTCCTTAGTACTTGGTTCTGAGTGGGATTTAAACTTGCCTGAGTGCTTAGTGCTACCACTGAACCAAGATGTATGACAATATCATCAGAATACGAGACTGAAATGTATATTCTCGATTGCTTATGCTAACAGCTGGCAGTTACTATTTTTAATTCTATATTTTTGAAATCAACAGCCAGTCTTCCATCATAAAATTATCTATTTCCACTCCATGAAATTGCCTGTCTCTGTCTCTACTATGGCTCATTTGCAAAATCCTTCATCCATGTTTGTTCCCTCTAGTACAACTGTTTGAATGTTCTCCTGGCCAGCTTCTCTCTTGCACTGTTCATTAATTTGAGCTCATACAAAACTGCTGTATGTATCCTAGCTCTCACCAAATTGTGTGCTTTCTGATCTATATTGGTTCCAGGGTTAGAAATACCTCAATTTTTAAAAGTTCCCATCATTGTTTTCAAATTACTCCATTGTGTAACATCTCCCAATTATTTCCTTTTCTGCATTCCTGATGATGTTTTTTATTGGTTTATCATTGGTGACTGTGCCTTCAGCTGCCTGTGCCCTAAAGCTGCATAATTTCCTTCCTAAAATGCTTTACCTTCCTGCACCTCTGTCCTCCACTAATCTGGTTTTTGGACAGTTCCATTATCCCGTGAGATGTGCCAATGTCAGATTTTGTTATATGCTTGTAACATGCTTTGGGACATTTTAGTACGTTAAAGAAACTAAATACTTTCTATTTTAGTCACAGTATGTTGAAGCATGGCAAGGTTCTAAAGGCCATAAGAAATCAGAACTGTAGCCATTCAGCCCTTCAAGCCTGCTTCAACATTTAATAAAATCATGGCTGATCTAAACACTTTTCACTTTCTTGCATAATTTCTGTAACCCTTCATTCCTGTACTGGTACTGATTTAAAAACCTATCATCTCAGCCTTGAAAATATTTAAGGACCCCGCCTTCACAGCTTCCTGAAGTAAAGAATTCCAAGGATTCACCACACTTAGAGAAGAAATTCTTCCTCAAATTCACCTTAAATAGATTGGTGCTACACTCTCCCGTGACTGGAAATAGGGTGGTACGATGGCAGGTGGTTAGCATGTTGCCCCACAACGCCAAGGATCTGGGTTCAATTCCAGCCACAGATGATTGTCTGTGTTGAGTTTGCACATTCTCCCCATGACTGCATGGGTTTCTTCCAGGTGCTCTGGTTTCCTCCCACAGTCCAAAGATGTGCAAGTTAGGTTGTTTGGCCATGGGAAATTGCCCCTCAGTTTTAGGGGGATTATTAGCGTAAATGCATGGCGTTACTAGGATGGGGCCTTGATGGGATTGTTGTTGGTGCAGGCTTGATGGGCCAAATGGCCTCCTGCAGTGTAGAGATTCTATGATTCCATGATCTTTGTAACATGATCTTTGTTTGAATCGTATAATCTCTGTCTTCTGAACTCCAAAGAGTACAGACCCAACCTGTTTATACCTGGGATCATTCTAGTAAATGTGCTTTGCCTCCAATGATATATCTTTCCTTAAAAACAGGCAGGCAATGGTTAATGGTACCTTGAAAATATCTTCTCAGTGGTATGGTGAATTGTATGTTTGGATATCTTGTCTGGCTTGGTAATTTGGAACAGCAGTTAAGGATGTCACTCTGCACAACCTTTTTTAAATCAAGTGGTTCCTGTGCTTGTGTGCTCTAAAAAGAGAATTCTAAAGATTTATGGAATAATAATATGGAACAAACGGGTTCATTGTGTGGGAATAAAGAATCGGCTGTGGAATTAAATTTACACTTCTCTTCAGTCTTCACAAAGGAAGACATGAATAATGCACCAGAAGTGCTGAGAGAAACACATTTTAGTGAGGAGCTGGAGGATAGCTAATGTAAAAGGGAGGTAGAGTGTAAACAGGAAACAGAGACCAATGAGCCTAACATCAGTACTGGGGAAGTTGCTGAAGTCTATTTTCAAGGATTTCATAACTCAGCATTTGGAAGGCAGTGACATAATCAGATAAAGTCAGCATGGATTTACAAAAGGGAAATCATGCTTGATTAATCTAGTCAAATTTTTTTGAGGATGTAACAAGTAGACTTGACTGAGGAGAACCTGTGAATGTGGTTTTTATGAGCTGAACACCATAGGTGAGGTGAGAATGATTATCCTTGACATCAAGGCAGCATTTCACTAAATGTGTCATCAAGGAGTCTGAGCATACCTAGAGTCAATGGGATTCATGGAGAGAAATCTCTGCTGGCTCCAAGCCAGTCACCACAATATCTTCAAAATGTGTTGCAATTTCTTCACTGCTGGGTCAAAATACCTGGAACTCCTTCCCTAACAGCATTGTTGGTGTACCTATGTACAGCATCAGTTAAAGAAGGCAATCAGGAGTGGGCAATATATGCTGAGTTATCCACCAAAACTTGCATCCCAAGAATGAATTAAAGAAAATTGCCTTTCAAGATGGAGAATAGACTGGCACTGTGTAATCTAGTACAATGTTGAATCAAATGTCTTAAGACTATTTTGCAAGAGTGAATAGTTTTTATTGGCAGCTTGCATAAAAAGTATAGTTTTCTGCTGAGGTGTACAGGGAGAGAAACAAATTCAATGCCAAAGTTTAGGAATCATGTAGTACTACCCTGAACCAGCTCTATTCACTTGTGAGTAAAATTTGTTTGACAGTTACCAGCATTCTGTTTATTTAACAGGAATGTCTTAAACTTGTAGATATTTATTAACTGCAGCTTTTAACCCTATTCTCTGCCTGACTTGGCAATTTTATGGAGGTTGTGTTAATTTGACTGAATTGACTTTTGTATAGAATGGAATATTTTTGGCTAAAAAATAAATAAAATCTGTCATTACTGTTTACAGGAAGCGGCAAATCTTGGAAGAAAAGTCTTGGTGCTTGACTATGTTGTGCCCACACCTTTGGGAACTACGTGGGGTAGGTTTTTTTGCCTGTCATGATTTGAGCCTTTTTTTTTTGAGACACTTCAACATGCACTTACATATAATCACCAGTTACATATAACTTTCACTACCTAACCAGGCTGTTCATTAATCTTAAGATTCTCATTTTGCTGCATTTCCACACCTCAAACCTGGGTTTAGTCTTACTTAAAACAATGGCATTGAAATGTTCCCCATTGAATCCTACATGATGGCTGTTCATTTCATTCTGAGAATACAAGCATGGAATTCTTGTCATACAGCTTTAACTCATCACAAAGTTTAAAATTGATTTTTGATTGAGATTATTGGCAGGAGTCATGGAAAGCAAGAAGAATCTGGATGTTTCGTACTTGAAATCTGTGGGTTTTTTATTGTTGACTTTTGGGATGTGGATGGCATGGTTGTTAGTACTGCTGCTTTGCAGCACCAGGGACCCAGGTTTGATCCCGGCTTGGGTCACTGCCTGTCTGGAGTTTGCACGTTCTTCCTGTGTCTGCCTGGGTTTCCTCCCACAGTCTGAAAGACATGCTGGTTAGGTGCATTGACCTGAACAGGTGCCAGAGTGAGGCAACTAGTGGAATTTCAGAGTAACTTCATTGTAGTGTTAATGTAAGCCTTACCTGTGACTAATAAATAAACTTTAGAATTGGGCAATTTTTAAAATCGCCTTTGAGGTGAACTGCAGTCCGTTTGTAAGTACACCCACAATATGTTAGGAAAGGAGTTCTGGGAAGTGAAGAAATGGCAATATAGTTCCAAGTCAGGATGGTATGTGGAATGGAAGGAAACTTGCAGGTGGTGGTGTTCCTTGCATCTGCTGCCATTGTCCTTCTAGGTTGAGGTATGGGTTTGGAAGGTGCTGCTGAAAGAGGCTTGGCAGTGTACCGTATGGATGGTGCATTGTGCTGTCGCTGTATGTTGGTGGTGGAAGAAGTGACTGCTTAACATGGTGGGTGGGGAAATGATCAAGCAGGTTTTTTGTCCTGAATGATGTTGAACTTTTTGACTGTTAATCATCCAGGCAAGTGGAGATATTCTTTCAAACACCTCACTATGTCTGGCAGATAATGATAGACTTTGGAGAGTAAGGATGTGATTTATTCACTGCAAAATTCCCAGTCTCTGTCCTGCATATTAGCCAGAGTATTTGTGGCTGGCCAGTAATTTTCTGGTCAATGGTATGCATGCTCACAGGGATTCAGTTTTAATTTGAAAGATACTATTGAAGGTGCTTTACAAGTTGTTGTTGTGCAATCGTTGAATGTCAAAGGGAAATGGTTAGTTTCTCTCACTGGAGATGGTAATTTCCCAGTACTTGTTTAAATGTTACTTGCCAGTCATCTGCCGAAGTTTGTGTTGTCTAGTCTTGCTGCATGTGAGCATGGACTGCATCAGTATTTGAGGAATTGTGAATGGTACTGATTATTTGCAATTATCAGTGAGCGTCCCCACTTCTGACATTGTGATGGGAAGACAGCTATTGAGTAGCTGAAGATCACAGGGATTAGGACACCAGCATGAGGGACTATTCATGAATGTCGTGGAATTGAAACGATTGGCTTCCATGATCACCATTGGTTATCTTTTGTTTTGGTTATGACTCCAACCAGAAGAGTTTACCCCTAATTCCCATTTACTTTAACTTTTCAAACACTGTCAAGTTCTGCCTTGATGTTCAGCACAGTCACCCTCACCTCAGCACTTAAATTTGGTTTGTTGTGATGTGGTCTGGAGCTGAATGAGCTTATCTTGCCTTTCATCTGTCCTTGTTCAGAGAGTTGGCCAGACAATGAACAATCTTTCTCCACTGCCAGTCCCATATAGAGGCCATTCCTTGTCCTGATATTATCCACCTGTACAATCTTGGCTCTTCCTTGTGCATGGTTTCCAGGTGTTTTGCTTTACATTACGTCTTTTTCCATTCCTGTTTGCATCATTTCTATCTTTGCCTGAGACAAATTCTTCTTAACACCAGCTTTCTTGAGCACCCACTCGTTTGTCTGCTTGATTGTCCATGACACAACGTAATATCCTCTGAGTCCTTTCATTTCAAATGCTCTCACTTGAACTTCATCATTCTTATTTGTGGTTCAGCTTTCACAGCCATGTGTTGTCACATTGGTAGAAGGTAAATTGAGCTTCAGTGAGCAGGTTATTGCTAAACAAGTGCCGCTTGGTAGCGTTATTGATGACTCCTTCCGTCGCTTTGCTAATGATGGAGAGTAGATGGATAGGACATTAGTCCTGCCTTTTCTAGACAAGATCTGCATGGGCAATTTTCCACATTGCCAGGTTGATGTCAATATTATAGAGGAACAGCTTGCCTAGGGGCATAGATATTCATTACAAGTATTTGATATCCGGAATGTTGTCTGGACCCATAACCATTGCAGTATCCAATGCATTTAGCCATTTCTTGATATATGACATAGAGTGATTCAAATTGGCTGAAGAGTGGTATTTGTGATGCTGGGGACTTCAAGAGGAGGCCTAGAAGGATCATTCACTTGGCATTTCCAGCTGAAGATTGGAGCAAATGCTTGTCTTTAGTTTTTTTTTGCATGGACGTGCCAGATTCTGCCATCATTATTTGTGGAACTGCCCTTCTGGTTAGTTGTTTGATTGTCCACCGCCATTGATGACAGAATGTGGCAGAACAGCGTGCTTGGATCTGATCTGGTTTGCTCCAGCATGCTGTTTTCACTGTTTAGCATACACTCAGTCCTTTGTAGTTTCACCAGGTTGACCTGTTATTTTAGATTTGCCTTGTTCTGTTCCTGGTGTGCACTCCTCATTAAATCTCTTGGCTTATTGTAATGATAGTATAAGTGGTATACTGAGCTATAAGGTTACAGATTTTAGTACATGATCTGTTGGTGATGATCCATTACACCTCCATAGATGCCTAGTTTGAATTGCTGGATTAATTCTCATTTATTCCAGTTCGAATGGTGTTCGGAGGGAAGATATCCTCAGAATAAAGCTGGAAAATTGTTTTCAGAAGGGCTGTGTGGTGGTTGCTCCAGTCAGTATTGTCTTTGTCAGATGCACTCATGGCAGATAGATTGATGAGGATAATGTTGAAGTAGGTTTTTCCCTCTTGGTTCCCCCACACTTTCTGCTGCCCGGTGTGGTAGGTATATTCTTCAAGACTGTCAGTAATGGTGTAATTGAGCCACTCTTCGTGATGGGTATTGAACCCAGAATATATGCTGTACCATACAGACCTGAACAATAGATTTCAAAAGATAATTATTTTATGAAAACATCTGTAATTGACTGTTTTAATCAGTTTCTCCTCCACCTTCTCTTATTGTTTTCAGGACTTGGAGGTACTTGTGTAAATGTTGGCTGCATTCCAAAGAAACTGATGCATCAGGCTGCTCTCCTGGGCGAGGGCCTCTCAGATTCTCGTAAATTTGGATGGGAGTTTGGTGAGAAAGGTAAGACTGAGCTGTTTTGAAAGCTGGATTCTCCACATAATAGATTCAGTGCATAATTAACGCAACGGGGAGGTAAGTAAATAGTTGGTATGGTGGTAAAGTTGAATGAAATGAATCTGTAACTGGGATGGCAGCAGACTAATCACCAACAGCTGTTGGATATGAAAATCCAACTGGTTCATTAATGACCTTCAGGGAAGGAAACCTGCTATCTTTACCTGTTCTGCGTGTGACTCCAATCCCAAAGTTGCTAGTTGACTCAGTAGCCTCTGAGTTAGCAAATTGATTGTAAAATGGAGATGTGTAATAGAGATGACTGCATTGTCAACAGCCAACAATTTAAAAATAATCAACTCTTCCTCCTTGCCCTCCACACAGCCATTGCTGATTTCAGTTGAAGCAACATGAGCCATTCAGCCCTGCCAGTTGACATTTGTCCTCGACTCGGACAAATGGCCCAAATTGCCTTGACTTATCCTGGTCTTGTGTCCCTTTATTTTCATTTACATCTTTCTGCCTTTTCATACTAAACTTGACTGTCAAAGCCCAAAAAAGATTCAGACGCCATGCTAGTTGTAGACAAATATATGGCGGTTAGAATTTGCTGCTGTTTTTCCTATTTTATTTCATTTGGAACGTTTGATAACTTTTGAGAGCTTTCCAATAATGAAAGCCTTTGTTGTCAGCAATAAATCTCAAGATTCTGCATGAAGCTGTTACAAATCTACATTATCAAAGGATTCTTGTTTTGTATGAATTAGTTAACCACAACTGGGACAAGATGAAAGAAGCCATCCAGAATTACATTGGCTCTCTGAATTGGGGCTACAGGGTGGCATTACGGGACAAGAAAGTAGTTTACAACAACAGCTATGCAGAGTTCGTGGACCTACATAAGATAAAGGTATGTAGTGACAAGCTTTTATTTGTAATATTACTTTGGTTTTCTAGAATTGGTGTTATCTGTCACATTCCCCTTGCCCCTCAAACAGCACTGTAATTTTTTGGAAAGCAGCATGAATATTTTGGACTTTGAAAGCTAGATTCTCCACATAATAGACTAGAGGATAATCAATACAGTGGGAAAGTCCTTAAAATGGTTGGGTCCCTTTGTTTACAATTTATGATCATCATGTGCCTTAACAGCACAACAGATGTTTGATTTACAAATTTACTGGAGTTCTATGAGGATGTGTCTAGGGCGGTGGATAGAGGAGAGCCGGTGGATATGGTCTTTCTGGATTTTCAGAAGACATTTGACAAAGTACCTCATAAGAGGTTATTGCAGAAGGTCCGGGGACTTGGAGTTGGGTGTAGGGTGTTAGCGTGGATAGAGGATTGGTTATCAAATAGGAGGCAGAGAGTGGGGGTCAACGGGTGCTATTCGGATTGGCGGATAGTGACTAGTGGAGTGCCCCATGGGTCAGTGCTGGGGCCTCAGCTTTTTACCATTTATATAGATGTACTGAAGGAGGGAACTGAGTGTAGGGTGTCGAAATTTGCGGATGACTCCAAGATTGGGGGAGCGACAAATTGTGTGAAGGGTGTGGAGAGTCTGCAGAAGGATCTAGATAGGCTGGGCGAATGGGCCAGGAAATGGCAAATGGAATTTAATGTTGGCAAGTGTGAGGTGGTCCACTTTGGAAGGAAGAATGGTAGGAAGGACTATTACTTACGTGGCGAAAAACTGCAGCAGGCGCCGGTGCAGAGGGATCTTGGGGTCCTTGTGCATGAATCGCAAAAACCCAGCTTGCAGGTGCAGCAGGTGGTTAGGAAGATGAATGGGATGCTGGCCTTCATAGCGAAGGGGATTGAATATAAGAGTAGGGAGGTCTTGCTGCAGCTGTATAGGGCATTGGTGAGGCCGCAGCTGGAGTACTGTGTGCAGTTTTGGGTGCCGTACTTACGCAAGGATATTTTGGCCTTGGAGGGAGTGCAGAAAAGGTTTACTATGCTGATGCCGGAGTTGAGGTGGTTGAGCTATGAGGAGAGGCTGAATAAATTAGGCTTGTACTCGTTAGAGTTTAGAAGAATGAGGGGAGATCTCATTGAAACGTATAAGATGATGAACGGGATGGATAGGACAGAGGTGGAGAGACTCTTCCCGTTCAGAAAGGATAGTAGGACTAGGGGGCACAGCCTCAAGATAAAGGGGGGGCGGTTTAGAATGGAGTTGAGGAGGAACTTCTTCACTCAAAGGGTGGTGAATCTCTGGAATTCTCTGCCCGTTGAAGTGGTGGAGGCTGCCTCGCTAAATATTTTTAAGACGCGGGTTGATGGGTTTTTGATAAGAGAGGGGATTAAGGGTTATGGGGAGAGGGCGGGAATGTGGAACTGAGCCACGACAGATCAGCCATGATCTTATTGAATGGCGGGGCAGGCTCGAAGGGCTAGATGGCCTACTCCTGCTCCTATTTCTTATGTTCTAATTAATTGATGCCTTCCCAATTGCAATACCTCTACCACTTGCCAGCCAATCAGCATTCTTTTCACACTGTATATCAGTTGTTCCCTTTACGTTTGCTATTCTTGTGAATTGTCCTGACAAATAAAAGCCTCAACAACATGAATCTTTTTCCATTGACTTACAGTGCTTTGGAACATGAGGAGTACAATTGTTTTCTTGTCCAATCCAGTCACAGTTCAAACTTTATCTGAACTCCAACTCCAAACAGCAGCGAAATTAACTTGTAATTGTAAGATGGAAGCTTGAGATTGTTTTATAGCAGTTGATGTATTGGGCAGCATGGTGGTGGTTAACACTACCGCTTCAGTGTCAGGGACCCAGGTTCGATTCCGACCCTGGGGACTGTTTGAGTGGAGTTTACGTGTCCTCCCCAAGTCTGCGTGGGTTACCTCCAAGTGCTCTGATTTCCTCCCATAGTCTAAAGATGTGCAGGTCAGGTGGATTGGCCATGTAAATTGCCCTTAATGTCCAAAAATGTGTAGGTTAGTGGGATAATTGTGTGAGGTCATGGGGTAGGGCAGGGGGTGAGCCTAGGTAAATTGCTCTGTCAGAGATTTGGTGCAGAGTCGAAGGATTGCAGTGTTTCTCGTTGCACTGTAGGGATTCTATGAAAAGCCATGTGTTTGTGAATGCAAGATTTTAATGCATCAGTAGCTGCCTTGCAACATGACCATTTTTCTGAAGCGTTAATTCTAATTTGACGCGGGGCACCCTCTTATTGGAATTGGAAGTCATTCTGTTGGATATACGGCTAGATTATTTATCTTTATATGACTGCAAATCAAACATCTGTAACTTTAAAAAGAGATTTGAATAATGCATACTGGTCATTTAGAATGAAATATTCCTTTAATTATTGTGCCTGTCAAGTCAGTTCATTGAACTTATTCAGAGTGTTGGTATACAGATTCTATTGGGAAACAAAATTTGAGCATGTTCAAATTACTTTTTGTGATTATGGAAGTTAATAGCACAGAAGCAGTGTGTTTGACTTCACGCTGCCTCTTTGCTAGGTCAATCCAAAGCTGCTGCATTGTTTCTCCACAGTGTTGTTGTCTTCTGCTTCACAGTTATCCATTTTTCCTTTTTAAAGAAGATGTCATAAGCACTTCCTGTGGTAAAACATTCCATGCTCCAGCAAGTCCCTTGTTTGCAAAGAAATTTAATTTTGATGTGTCTCATTTAAATAATTCTAAATTGATGATTCCCATCTGGGAGGTAGTGTTTTCCTGTTCCTAGGAGCAGGACTAGACCATTCAACTAATCATACCTGCTTTGCCATTCAAACTGACCATGGCTGATCATCTACCTCAATACTATTTTACTCCACTTTCTTCATATTCCTTGATGTCATTAGTAACTAAAAAACTATCATTTTCTGTCTTGAATATGCTCGGTGATGATACTTCCACAGTCCTTGGATAGGAAATTATGACCCATGACTGAGGAAATTCCTCTATCTTATTCCTAAACCCCCTAAGCCTGAGTCTGTGGCCCTGGTTCTGAATGCTTCAGCTAGGGGAAACATTCTAGCCATATGTACCCTGTCACAGTTTCAATGAAATCAACGGTCACTCTTCAAAACTCTCAAGCATACAGATTCAGTTTCCTCTATCTCCTCTCATAAGACAATCCTGCTATCACAGGGATTAGTCTAGTTAACCTCCTTGCTCTCCCTTTACAGTAATTATATTCTTGGATAAGGATATCAAAACTGTGCATAATACTCCAGGTGAGGTTTTACCAAGACTGTGTACAATTGCAGCAAGACATCTTTACCCCTGCACTGAAATCCCCTTGAGATAAAGGCCAAAATACCATTTGCCCTCCTAATTGCATGTTGTATCTGCACGCTAACTTTATTAACTGATGAGCAAAGGAACCCAGGTCCTTTCAACATCAACACTTTCCAACCTCACACCGCTTAAATACTCTGTCTTTCTGTTTTTTCTACTGAAATGGATAACTTCACACATGTGCCATGTTCTTGCCCCTCACTTGCCTGTCCAACTCCCTTTGAAGCCTTCTTGCATCATCCTCACATCCTACGTTCCCACCTGATTTTGTCATCAGTGAATGCAGAAATATTGCGTTTTGCTCCTGTATCCAGATCACTTTATATAGATTGTGAGCAGCTGTGGCCCAGCACTGATCTGCATGGTATTCCAGTAGTAACAGCTTGCCATCCTGAGAATGACCTATTTATTCCGACTCTGCTAACCAATTCTTAATTCATGCCAGCACATAACACTGAATCTTGTGTATTCTAATTTTGTTTACTAACCTTTTGTGTAGGACTTTATCAAAAAACTGAAAATCCAGATACATCATGCCCCTGGTTCTCCATCCATACTACAGCTAACATCCTCAAGAAACTTCCAAGAGATTTGTTAAACATGATTTCCCTTTCATAAATCCATTTGTGTTCTGTTAGAATCCCAGACCGCAACCCCAAGGTATATTATGAAGTCAGAGACTAGACCTCAAACAATTTTCCAAACTTGGCATAAATGTGAGGAGTTTGTTTCCCTAAACTTCCTATTTTCTTGTTTTCTCCCTAAAAAGTAACCTCACACTTGGATCGATTTATATCTGGTACATGTCTACCCATTCGACTAATCATTGTCTTTCTGAAATTTTAAACCTCTTCATTCACTGAGCTTCCTTATTGATCAGTAACCGCTTTCCCAGAATCTGCTTCTTGAACTAAAGTCCAAATCGTTTACATGTACAGATAGTAAAGGGAAATCTGATATTGACTTACGGAGTGCTCTACTTCTGTGTCTCATTCAGTCAGTGCAATAATCATTTACTCAGACTTTGTTTTCTAACTGTCCTTCTAGATTTCCTTTTACACTGATGCCTGAAATTTTCTATCAAGAAAATATCTTCTGAAAATGCATGTTATATACCTGCATCCCTTAATCCATTTAAATGCTAGTAAAGTTAGTAGAAAATGCAAGTCATGACTTGCTTTTAACACAATATTCTTAGTGCATACATTGTGAGTTGCTTACTAATTTTATTGCTGCCAGGTATTGATGTACGTATTCCAGATGCAACAGAACTAGGATGTGTCAGGATCGTTGTCCTGGCATTATATTTGACTGCATAAAGTCCTTGTGACAGCACCATAATGACGGATTAGGGTGTAATGGATGAGTATAGTGACATTGTACTAGTTATGGCAAGGCACAGTTATATCAACACAGATGTAAGAAACTAATGTACGTACTACAGCATCTCATGGATGTGGCTCACCAACATCACTTTGAGAGCAATTAGGAATGGGAAAAGAATGCTGGCTTTGCCTGCAAGTCATGCATCCTAACCATTAATGTAAAAATACAAGGCCAATCTACATATCTCTAGTCACTCTTGGTTAGATGGTGTGATGCATGCAATAAAGAAGGGATGAGAACTTGCAATAGCAATATGTTTCAGGGTTTCGCAGCAGGGAAATCATAGACAAGGAACAAAGTGCTGATTAATAGAGCGTTTAAGAGCTTTTCTTGTTAATTTTAACTTTGACATGAGTATATAGCAGATTTCCCTTTTATTCAGTACTCGCACCAATTTTACTAATAATTAATGAGGAAAAATACACCCCTGGTTAGCTGGATTTTAATAGCACAATGTGGAGGAATAGATTAAATCCTCTTTGTTCAGTTTCTTGATGTTTTTATGATGCGCTATATACTTCCAAGTGAATTTTTCTGTATGCTGCTTTGAATTTGAGCAGTTTTGTGAATAGAGCACCATGCTTTAAAAGGTTTTGTCTTTTTCCCACCCAAAGGCAACCAGCAAGCGGGGTAAAGTGACCTTTCACACAGGAGAAAAATTCATTATCGCAACAGGTGAAAGGCCTCGTTATTTAAGTATACCAGGAGATAAGGATTATTGCATTACCAGGTATGTTTTTTCCTCAGCGGATAAGAACTTGCAGCTTTAGCATTTGTAGTTTCACCTGTATTTAATATAGCTATGAGGGTGGAGAAGATGACATTTTAAACTTTGTATTGGTTCAAGTGACGTGCCATTAGTGGACTTGACAACTTAATGGGTAAAGGCACCAGCTGCTCTGTTGTAGAGCTGTAAAGAGTAAAGTCCCAGATTTGATCTTGCATCTGTGCTGAGCTGTATGCTAAGGGAATATGAAAAGTTACAGGCAGTTAACATAAAAGGGAATCCCGAAGTCTTCTATAAGCATTTAAGTAAATGTGTGGTGAAAGAAGTAGGAGAGCCAATTAGAGACCAAAAAGGGATTTACACATGGATGCAGAAGACATGGCTGATGTATTAAATGAATTCTTTACACCCCCATTTACCAAGGAAGAGGATACTACCTAGGCCATGGTGAAAAAGGCACAGGAGTGTTTACAATTGATGAGGAGGAGGAACTGGGTAGGTGTCTGCACTTAAGATTGATAAGACACCAGGACTGGATGAGATGCACCCAAGGATACTGAGGGAAGCGAATTGGAAATTGCAGAGGCATAAGTTTTTCAGTCTCCTTACAGTCCGGGTAATTCCAGAGGATTGAAGAATTGCAAAGATTATCCTCCCTTGCTCAAAAAAGAGTAAAAGATTAGCCCAGCAGCTACAGGCCAATCAGTTTAACTTCTCTGGAGGGGAAACCTCTGGATACGAGGTCAGGACACTGGAAAAACGCAGGTTAAAAAGCCAGTACAGATTTCTGTGGGGGAAATTGTGTTTAATTAACTGGCTGGAATTTTTTTGAAGAGCTTGCAGATGAAGGCAGTGCTGTTGATGTGGTGTACATTATCAAATGCTTTTTGAGGTCGAAGTACTAACACAACAAACTTGAGAACAAAGTTATATAGCTCATGGAATAAAGGGACAATAGCAACATGGATATGAAATTTGCCAAGTGACAGGAAACAGTAGTGGCTAATGGGTATTTTTCATGCTGGAGAAAGGTTTGTAGTGGGGTTTCCCGGGAGTCAATCTTTGGATCTTTGCATTTCCTGATATCTATTAATGACCTAGACCTTGGTGAAGAAGGCATGATTTCAAAATTTACAAATAACAGGAAGCTTGGTGAGGTATCCAATTGGATACAAAATTGGCTTGATGACAGAAAACAGGGAGAGTGTAGAGGATTGTTTTTCAAACTGGAGGTTTGTCACCAGTGGTGTGCCTCAGGGGTTGGTGCTGGGTCCACTGTTATTTGTCATTTATATCAATTATTTGGATGAGAATTTAGGAGGCATGGTTAATAAGTTTGTGGATGACACCAAGATTGGTGGCAAGTACACAGTGAAAAGGGTTATCTATGATTGCTAAGGGATCTTGATCAGTTGGGCCAGTGGCTGGTGAATGGCAGATGGAGTTTAAGAACATAAGAAATAGGAGCAGGAGTAGGCCATCTAGCCCTTCGAGCCTGCCCCGCCATTCAATAAGATCATGGCTGATCTGTCGTGGCTCAGTTCCACATTCTCGCCCTCTCCCCATAACCCTTAATCCCCTCTCTTATCAAAAACCCGCGTCTTAAAAATATTTAGCGAGGTAGCCTCCACCACTTCAACAGGCAGAGAATTCCAGAGATTCACCACCCTTTGAGTGAAGAAGTTCTTCCTCAACTCCGTTCTAAACCGCCCCCCCCCCCCCTTTATCTTGAGGCTGTGCCCCCTAGTCCAACTGTCCTTTCTGAGCGGGAAGTGTCTCTCCACCTCTATCCTATCCATCCCATTCATCATCTATATGTCTCAATGAGAGCTCCCCTCATTCTTCTAAACTCTAACGAGTACAAGCCTACTTTATTCAGCCTCTCCTCATAGCTTAATCCCTTCAACTCCAGTATCAGCCTAGTAAACCTCCTCTGCACTCCCTCCAAGGCCAAAATATCCTTTCGTAAGTGCGGCGACCAAAACTGCACACAGTACTCCAGCTGCGGCCTCACCAATGCCCTACACAGCCGCAGCAAGACCTCCCTACTTTTATATTCAATCCGCCTCGCTATGAAGGCCAGCATCCCATTCGCCTTCCTGACCACCTGCACCTGCAGGCTGGATTTTTGCGACTCATGCACAAGGACCCCGAGGTCCCTCTGCACCGTTGCCTGCTGCAGTTTTTCGCCACATAAGTAATAGTCCTTCCTACCATTATTCCTACCAAAGTGGACCACCTCGCACTTGCCAACATTAAATTCCATTTGCCAGTTCCTGGCCCATTCGCCCAGCCTATCTAGATCCTTCTGCAGACTCTCCACACCCTCTGCGCAATTTGCCGTTCCACCAATCTTGGTGTCATCAGCAAATTTCGACACCATACACTTGGTTCCCTCCTCCAGATCATCTATATAAATGGTAAATAGCTGAGGCCCCAGCACCGACCCCTGGGGCACTCCACTAGTCACCAACCGCCCAATCCGAATAGCACCCATTAACCCCCACTCTCTGCCTCCTATTTGACAACCAATCCTCTATCCACGCTTACACCCTACCCCCACTCCATGTCCCCTTACCTTCTGCAATAACCTCTTGTCAAACGCCTTCTGAAAATCCAGAAAGACCACATCCACCGGCTCTCCTCTATCCACCGCCCTAGACACATCCTCATAGGACTCCAATAAATTTGTCAGACACGACTTCCCCTTAACGAAACCGTGCTGCGTCTGCTCTATCAAGCAATTCCCCTCAAGATGCCTCGCTTAAGAGTAATCTTAGAGATGTATAAAATGATGAGGGGCATAGATAAGATAGTCAACGTCTTTTCCCAAAGGTAGGTGAGTCTAAAACTAGAGGGCATAAGTTTTAAGGGGACAGGTACAAGAGGGTCTAGAGGGCCAATTTTTCTAGAGGATGGTGAGTGTCTGGAACAAGCTGCCAGACACAGTAGAGGCAGGTACAATGTTGTCTTTGAAGAACAGATTTAGACAGTTACGTGGGAAGATGGGTATGGAGGGATTTGGGACTAGCTTAGTGGTTTCTAAAAAAAGGGATGGCATGGCAAGTTGGGCCGAAGGTCCTGTATCCATGCTGAAAACCTCTAATTATGAACTGTGTAGAACTTAGACCAGTTGGTGGAATGAGCGGACAGATGGCAAATGAAGTTGAATGTGGAGAAAAGTGGATGGATTTATCTTAGGAAGAATGTGGCGAGATGACAGAAGATAAAAGATAAAATTCAAAAGGATGTGCATTGGTATAGGGATCTGGGAGTGTGCGCACTTATGTCATTGAAGGTGACAAGTTGAGAGGGCATTTAAGGCATACACTATTCTAGGCTTCATTAATAGTGGCATAGTATATGAGAGCAAGGAGATTATGTTGAATTTGTGTAAGACAATAATCTGGCTTTATCTAAAGTACTGCACTCAGTTCTGTACATTGTATTTAGGGACGGATGGGAAAGTGTTGGAGAGAGTGCAGAAAAGTCTTCAGGATGGTTCAGGGATGTAGAACTTCAGTTTGAAAATGGCTTAAAGAAGTTAGGACCGTTTTCCTTAGAGAAAAGGCGGCTGATAAGATTTGATAGAGGTATGCAAACTTGTGAAGGGTGTGGACAGAGTAAATAGGGAAAAGCTGTTCCCACTTGTGCAGGGATCAAGTACAAAAGGGCACAAATTTAAAATAATTGACAAAAGCAAATGTGACACAAGTAATGTCTTTTCACAGCATGAGTCATTATGGACTGGAATATACTGCTTGATTGTGGTGATGGCAGGTTCAATTGAGGTGCTCAAAAGAAAATTAAACTATTATACAATTATTTAAAATAAAAAAAATACAGGGAATAGGGCGAAGGCAGGAGCATGGCATGAAGCCAAAACAGAAAATGCTGGAGAAACTCAGCAGGCCTGACAGCATCTATGGAGAGAGAATAGAACCCACCAGGATAAAGGCAAATTACTGCAGATGCTGGAATCTGAAACCAAAAGAGAAAATGCTGGAAAATCTCAGCAGGTCCAGAAGCATCTGTAAGGAGAGAAAAGAGCTGATGTTTCAACTCCAGATGACCAAGGGTTGTCTGGAGTCGAAATGTCAGCTCTTTTCTCTCCTTACAGATACTTCCGGACCTGCTGAGATTTTCCAGCATTTTCTCTTTTGGTTTTGAGTCAAGGTAACAGGTTGACTTATACAAAACTTGAGCAGTAAATAAAAGCTGCTGTCGCTTATGGAATCATAAGGAATACGTTCCGAATTTTCTTCTTGCCTTCACTTTCCTCTACTAAGTGTGACTTTTAAGGTCTCAGTTTGAAACAAGGTTGTACCCAGAGCAATCGCTACAAAGGATGAAGCACGTATTGCTCATTAAGGTTGCCATTTTTTTGGAACATAGGTATTAGGAGCAGAAGTAGACAAATTCAGTCCTTTGACCCTGCTCTGCCATTCAATTAGATCGTGGCTGATCTCTTCCTGGTCCCAGAACCATCTTCCCACTTGCTCCCCATGTCCCCTTATCCTATTTTATTAGATAGATAGATATTTATTTCCTTCATGAAGCAATTCAAGGATTCAGACTTCACCTTTTGATGGGGCAGCAGTTTCCACAAATTCACTATCCTCTGCGAGAAGTAGTTCCTCCTCACCTCAGTTTTAAATCTACCGCCTCTCAACCTATACTTAGACCTTTTTTGAGTTTCTAATTATGTGCTCTCTGTCAGCTATTTTTAAAATCTTAAGTCTTGTTCTCAAGACAAGAATTATAAAGTGCTTTAAACAATTTTCAGCAAAACTTTTTAAAAGCTTTTTCTCATGCCGCATAACTGACTCGATTATAGAGCCACAATATGTGAACAGTACCTGTTGAATTGATTTGTTCACTTCTTTTCCCAAAAAGTAATGAGTTACAGGTGTGATCTTTGCCCTTTTTTTACCTTTACCAGAGGGAAAGTATGTTCCTTTTATGAAGTCTCCATTGAAAACTTACTAATGGGGAGTATTGAATTATGATTGGAACAAAGGAAAGGGAAAATGATACATTGCTAAGTTAATAAAGCAAAAATTCTTGATTCTCATTTGCTTTTTTCACATTGTTTCTGCAGTGATGATCTCTTCTCTCTACCTTACTGCCCAAAGAAAACTCTGGTTGTGGGTGCTTCCTATGTGGCACTGGAATGTGCAGGATTCCTTTGTAGTTTGGGATTGGATGTTACAGTAATGGTGCGCTCCATTCTTCTGCGTGGCTTTGATCAGGAAATGGCAGAGAAAGTGGGAGCACACATGGAAACTCGTGGGGTGAAGTTTCTGAAAAGATATGTGCCAACTAAGGTAATGAAGCATGTTTTCAGCAGCACGATTTGTATATTTTTCAGTTTTTAACTGTATAGGTACAAGAGCAGCTCCTGGACATTGGAATAGAACAGTGCATTGTCCAGAGTGCCAGATGATGAAGCATAGAGCTAAGACAATTCTTAAACACTATTTACTTAAGCTGCACATTACATTCAACCATAATTTTGCTTTCTTTTCTAAAGGGGCTTGGTTATGTGCATCACCCCCATGTAAGTTAACATACTCAGGGGGAGGCAGTGACACAGTAGTATTGTTGCTGGACTAATAATCTAGTGGCCTAGGGTATAGCTCTGGGGACCTGGGTTCGAATCCCACTATGGCAAATGGTGAAATTTGAATAAAAATCTGGGATTAAAATGTCCTTCAGGGAAGGAAATTTGTTGGTCCTTACCCAGTTTGGCCTACATGTGACTCCAGATCCACAGCAATGTGGTTGCTTCTTAAATGCCCTTAGGAATGGGCAATAAATGCTGACCTAGCCAGCGATGCCCACATTCCGTGAACAAATAAATATTTGAATCTTTTGATCAGTCATTCTGTATAAAGGGAAGAGGAGAAGGGGCAGCAAAAGTCTAATTTGGCAAGTTCATTTAATATGTATCAGAACAAATCTTAGTTCAACCTATTGGTTTTGTGGCAGAAATCCTGACAATATTGGGAGCATTTGGGGAAGAAGGTCTGAAGCACTGGGATTGTTCACTGATGTGAAATTGTGGGGTGGAGGCTTGAGATTAGAGGGGCAATTAGAGGGTTTGAAGGAAGTCTGAAGAGGGATTCTCAGGACCTATTGATGAGGTGCTCTTGAATGAGACCAGAGGGATCGAGTAATTATGGAGGACGGACAGAGCATGATTTTTTTATAAACTGGTGGGCATGGTGTAGGAAGATGGGGCATGTGTTACCATTGACTTTCTTAAATTGTCTGGTCCAGCCAAAAGTCTATTCATCAGCCTTCTTAGCTGAGCATATAGTTCTATTGGATCATTAATTATCATCTCTCCCCTCCCCACTGTCATTGTCCATTGCCAATTAATTCCTGAATTTACTGCTAAAAGTTAATTGACAGGAATTAATAGACCAATAGCATTGGCATTTGATTCTAATACATAACTTAGTGAATGTCAACTTTTCTATATTCGTGGAAGCCATCAAATTAGTTTTAAAGCTCTAATTTATTTCTCATGCATTTTCCAAGTTTATATATATCTTCCTTAGATTTGTTCCCCAATTGTTTCTGTAGGTTGAGCAGCTGGAGGCTGGAACACCTGGAAGACTCAAAGTGACTGCAAAGTCCACAATAAGTACAGAGGTCATTGATGATGAATACAACACTGTGAGTACAATGCCTTTTGCTAATCATCTGTCTTGATTGACAGGGTGTTGCAGAAACAAAAGTATAAGATGTTACATAAGCAAAAACAACTTATCTTGAATATCAAAACACTGCTCCAACCTTCTTCAACACTTCTGCATCTTTGTACATTGTGTAGTTGGCAAAATACAAAGAAAAATACAGCACAGGAACAGGCCTTTTGGCCCACCAAGCCTGCGCTGCTAATGCGCCCAACTAGATTGTTCGTTTGTATCCCTCTATTTCCAGTCTGTTCATGTGGCTATCTAGATGAGTCTTAAATGATCCCAGCATTTCTGCCTCAACCACCTTGCTTGGCAGTGCGTTCCAGGCTCCCACCACCCTCTGTGTAAAATATGTCCCCCTGACATCTGTGTTGAACCTTGTTCCCCCCACCTTGAACTTGTGACCCCTTGTGTTTGTCACCTCCGACCTGGGAAAAAGCTTCCCCACTGTTCACCCCATCTACGCCCTTCATAATTTTAAACACCTCTATTAGGTTACCCCTCATCCTCTCTTTCCAGGGAGAACAACCCCAGTTTACCCAATCTCTCCTCGTAGCTAAGACCCTCCATACCAGGCAATATTCTGGTAAACCTTCTCTGCGTTATCTCCAAAACCTCCACATCCTCCTGGTAGTATGGCGACCAGAAGTGGACGCAGTATTCCAAATGTGGCATAATCAACGTTCTGTATAGCTGCAACGTCACATGCCAACTTTTATTCTCTATGCCACGTCCAGTAAAGGCGAGCATGCCATCTGCCTTCACCACTCTCTCCACCTGTGCTGCCACCTTTAAGGAACTGTGGACTTGCACACCCAGGTTCCTCTGTGCATCTGTACTCCTGATGGTTCTGCCATTTATTATACAGCTCCCCCTACATTAGATCTACCAAAATGCATCACTTTGCGTTTATCTGGATTAAATTCCATCTGCTGTTTCTCTGCCCAATTTTCTAGGCTATCTATATCCTGCTGTACTCTGTCTGTTCATCACTATCCGCAACTCCAGCAATCTGTGTCGTCCGCAAACTTACTGATCACACCAGCTACATCTTCTTCCAAATCATTTATATATATATATATATATATATATATATATCACAAACAGTAGAGGTCCCAGTACAGAGAGCCCTGTGTAACACCGCTAGTCAAACCGGAAAAAGACCCCTCCACTGCAACCCTCTGTCTTCTATTGCCAAGCCAGTTCTCCACCCATCTAGCTGGCTCACCTTTTATCCTGTGAGATTTAACGTTTTGCACCAGCCTGCCATGAGGGATCTTGTCAAATGCTTCACTAAAATCCATATAGACTACATCCACGGCCCTTCCTTTGTCAATCGTCTTTGTCACCTCCTCAAAAAACTCAACCAAATTCGTGAGGCATGACCTCCCTCGGACAAAACCATGCTGTCTGTCGCTAATGAGATTATTCCGTTCTAAATGTGCATATATATCCTATCTCTAAGAATCTTCTCCAACCATTTCCCTACCACGGACGTCAAGCTCACTGGTCTAAATTACCCGGGTTATCCTTGCTACTCTTAAACAACAGGACCACATTTGCTATCCTCCAATTTTCTGGGACCTCACCTGTGTCCAGTGAAGAGACAAAGATTTCTGTTAGAGGCTCAGCAATTTCATCTCTTGACTTCCTGAGCAGCCTAGGATAGATGCCATCAGGCCTGGGGGATTTGTCTGTCTTAATTTTTCCTAAAAAACCTAACGCTACTTCCATTGTAATTGAGATTTTTTTCTAATGGTCAACACATCCCTCTGAGACACTACCAGTCAACATGTCCCCCTCCTTTGTGAATACTGATGCAAAGTATTTGTTTAGGATCTCACGTACTTCCTTTGGTTCTAAGCATAATTCCCCTTCTTTGTCCCTGAGAGGTCTGTTTTTTCATCCCTGACAACCCTCTTATTCCTAACGTATGTATCAAATGCCTTAGGATTCTCCTTAATCCTGTCTGCCAAAGACATTTCGTGACCCCTTTTTGCCCTTCTAACTCCCTTTTTGAGTTCTTTTCTACTTTCTCTGTATTCCTCCAGTGCTCCATTTGTTTTTAGCTGCCTGGACCTTATGTATGCCTCTCTTTTTCTTTTTGATTAGACCCACAATTTCAGTGGTTATCCACGGCTCTTGAATCCTACCGTTCCTATCCTTCCTATTTTATAGCCACATGCCTGTCTGGCAGCCCTATCAACTGCTCCTTTAAAGACTCCCACATGCCAGATGTGGATTTATTCTTGAACAGCCTCTCCCAATCAACAGCCACCAGATCCTGCCTAATCCGGTTGTGGTTAGCCTTCCCCCAATTCAACACCTTACCCATAGGACAACACTCATATTTTTCCATATCTTCTTATTGTTTTGTTCTGAGAGCACAGATTTTCTGTTTGGAAGTTTCTGGACGCAAGTAGCTAATACCACCTCAGCATTTTCCTTGTGAACCCACCCTGGGTATATCAGACTATCCAACTGTTGATCAGTTATTAACACATTTTACTTCCGGTTTCTTGACAAATTTGTTTCATTACATTTTCACTTGATTGAATTTTTAAATCGATGCGAATAGCACCACAATTTCCATCAAGGACCAGCATCCTTTTAGTTTGAAAGCTGAACCGTTCCAGCCTGTCAGAATAGAGATGAATATTGTGTTCACATGGTACAAACACAGGATAGAAGTGAGAAAAGTTTTTGTTTTTACTTGCCATTGTTAAGGTTGCTGAGTTGAGTCATTTATGACCTTGTCCCCTTGGGATTAGCTAACTTCAAATCAACCAGTGATCAGATGGAGAGAAAAGGGTGTCAGAGGGAAATAGGGATACAGCACACAGGGTTTGCCTATCATTGTCAGCACACACCTGTAGCTTGCAGCAGCAGCACTGCTGCTGGTGTTAAACTTTATTTTTTGGATAGAATGCAAAAGTTGCTTAATTTTGAAGTCAGTCAATTGAATGACCAAAATGGGGGACAGGATTAAGGTAAGTTAAGAGAACTGTAGCTGCTTTTATCTAGTTAATTGCAACTCCAAATCTTTTACATTTTTAAAAAAATATCCATTCATGAGATGAGGGCATTGCTGGGCATTGGTTGCATATCCCAAATAAGACCATAAGATATAATAACATAATTAGGCCATTCGGCCCATCGAGTCTGCTCCGCCACTTGTTCATGGCTGATATGATTCTCATTCTCATTCCTCTGTCTTCCACTAGTGGAAAGTCTGACAACTCCACTAGTGGAAACATCCCCTCCACATCCATTCGATCTGGGCCTGTCAGTATTCTGTAAGTTTCAAATAGATCCCTCCACCTCATCCTTCTAAATTCCGAGTATAAACCCAGACTCCTCAACCAGTCCTCCTATGACAAATCCTTCATTCCTGGGATCATTCTTGTGAACCTCTCTTGGGCCTTCTGTAAGGCCAGTGCATTCTTCCTTCGGGATGGGGCCCAAAACTGCCAACAATATTCCAAATAGGGTCTGACCAGAGTCTTACACAGCCTCAGCAAAATATCCTGCTCTTGTTCTTAAAGTTGGTAGATTATTTCCGATCCGTGAATAGCTATGGTAATTTCACTTCTCCCTGTGTGAATTTAGATTGGGAATATGCAATGTGGTAGCTAGAATGCAAAGTTCAGAATTACTATTCAAATAGTGGTTTTATTTCAGATTGGAAAAGTAGCCTAATTTCCAAATGAACTTGAATGAATGGTTAATTTATTTAAATCCTTGTTTGCCTCTAATAGCTTCAAGAGGGTATGGGAAATTGCCTTTAATTACCAGGAAATGTGATATTGGCTTTTCTCTTTAGGTGTTGATCGCTGTGGGACGTGATGCTTGCACAAAGCACATTGGCCTAGAAAAGATTGGCGTTCAACTAAATCAAACGTAAGTTGTGTTTTTCACAAGATTAAAGTTTGCAGAAAAGTTCTTGAAATCGATTTGAGTCTGGTCTGCAAATATTGGAGCTGAATTGGGGGAAAAGCTGGAATTCAGCTGAGGGAATGAGGGGGTGGTTTGGTAGTTGGGGGAGGGGAGAAACATCCATAATTGCTTCCTTCAAATTGTCTGTTAAATACAGATTTGCTTCTGAATGGCACAAGATTGGCATGCACTTTGGTACAGTTTTGTGCTGCATTGTTTCCAAGCAATGGAGGTCAATCCTATCACTGCAACTTAGAATCATAGAATCCCTACACTGTAGAAGGAGACCATTTGGCTCACTGAGCCTGCGCCAGCAACAATCCCACCCAGGCCCTAACCCAACGTATTTACCTCTGGCACTAAGGGTCAATTTTTCATGACCAATCAACCCGACCTCCTCCTTTGGAGTGGAGGAGGAAAGCACCTGGAAGAAACCCACAAGAGTTGAACTTGGGTCCCTAGTGCTGTGAGACAGCAGTGCTAACCACTGTGCCACCCTATTGATCCTATCAAGACTGAGTCTAGCAGGGGTGTGTCATTGCCCACATTTCTTTCTCCATCTTCATGGTCACCATTCTTCACCTTGTTAAGAACAAGCTTTCCAATGGAGTAGATATAATTTGCAGAATGGACAAAACACATTTCAACTTTGGCCGGTTGAAATCAACAGAGAAATTGACACCAAATCGCTCATGGAACTTCAGTATATGGATGATATCGCCATCTCTGGTCTCTCAGAAGGGAATCTCCAAACCATGCTTGACCCCTTCCTGGAAGCATATTGAGGATTCATTCTCAACCTCAAGCAGACTCCCATCTGTCAGCAACCCACTCCAGGACAGGATCTGGTCTCTCCCTCCATCCAGAACAATGGAAAAACCCTTTCAAACATGGAACATTTCTGTTGGGGAGCGACCCCTCATCTAAAGCTGACATCAATGCCGAGATCCAACATTGTGTCCAATGCTGCCTTTTGACGCCTGTGGATGTGAGTCTTCAACCATGAAATTGTGCTGGCACCAAGGTCATCCTGTACAGGGCAGTGCTTCTCCAACTCTTCGGCTTAGAAACTTGGACTGTGAACAGACGCCACCTCAAGGCTCTGGAGAGGTACCATCAATGCTGTATTGACATCAGATGGGAGGACATGTGTACTAACATCAACATCCTTGAACGAGGCAAGAGCACCAGCATCGAGGCCTTGATCATCTAAAACCAACTCTGCTGGGCCAACCGTGTGCTTAGGATGTTAGAATCCTGATTGCCAAAGCACGTCTCCTTTCCCCAGCTCCAGGAAGGTTCCCAATCAAGAGGATGACAAAGAAAGTGCTTCAAAGACACCCTGAAGGCTTGCCTCAAGAAATACAACATAGATATCAATGCCTGGACATGCAACTCATGACCAGTAACACAGTTTCTTGGGTGGACAATCGTATTTGTTAGTGATCAGCTTGTACAGTTTTACAATTTTATATTCATATAGAGCATTTTTATACAAAAGAAAAATTTACTTAGTATAGTGACTTGTATGTTATGATCAGGTGTGGGGGAGTGAACTAGCTCCCCTGTATTTAGCCCTCCTCGTAAATGCCACATAAATCCAAATGTGTTGATTTAATAAGAAGCCAATCAAACTTAGTTTTCCTGAGTCAGAATAAGTTTATTACTTACTAAACTGAAAAAAAAAGACACGAAAGCACGCATGTACGTGCCACACATTTCAGAAGTTACTGAGCCTTGCAGCTGTTTGAAGTTCATGGTTTATTAAATGCTCCCAATGCACTGTAGGGACTCTCCAAAGCTCCTTGGGCAATACCTTCCAAACCCACAAGCAGGACAAAGGCAGCAGATGCCTGGGAACACAACCACTTTCCCTCCAAGTTGCTCACCACCCTGACTTGGAAATCTATTGTAATTTCTTCACTGTCCAGGAACTCCTTCCCTAACAGCACTTTTGGTGTGCCTACACCTCAGACTGCAGCGATTCAAGAAGGCAGTTCATCACCACCTTCAAGGGCAATCTAGCAGTGGAAAATAAATGTTGGCCTTGCCAGCGGCACCCACACATGCTGTATACAAATTTTTAAGAAATTGAATTGAAAATCAGTTGCACTTGCTGGAGACAACCATTGCTTTAGAGAAAGACTCAGATTTTTTTACTGCTTCAGTTTTTTCAGATTAATTTGATGACCCTGTATTTCTGTCTGACTTGAAATTTCGTAACTCCTCCCCCCCCCATTGGTGTGTTCCACAGAAAGGAATTCATTTACAGGTAAAATCATACAGGTTTACAGCATGGAAACAGGCCCTTCAGCCCAACTTCTTCATGCCACTTAAGCTTGTCCCAATTGTTGTGCAACAAGTAATCACAGTTTTGATCTTCAATTTTTGACTCATTGAAACCAACAGGAGATGGGATTATTTTGTCGTCCGTGGAGTTTTCAGTATTTGTTGGGTGTGTCTGACTGGTTAGCAGTTCTCCTTGTGCTTGCTGCTGATTAAAATT
This sequence comes from Prionace glauca, assembly GCA_037974335.1. NCBI lineage: Eukaryota > Metazoa > Chordata > Chondrichthyes > Carcharhiniformes > Carcharhinidae > Prionace > Prionace glauca. The sequence goes on from CM075723.1 coordinate 153,974,118, forward strand.
CAGCACTTTGTATTTCTCTTTTTGAAGTCGATGGTGACACCCCACAGATGTTAGAGCAAGTCTGCAGTGCAATCCATATAGAAACTTCCCAGAGCAGTGGTCTGCTTACAGTATCAGACACCTTTTGGTCAGTGTTTGTCTTGTTCAATATGTTTTTGGTTAGCTGACAGAATTATGGTTGTTATGACAACGAGCAGATATGGTTTATTTGCATACTGCAATGAGCGAAGTGATTGCTCTACAAACATTACTGAGAAAGTAATTGGTCACTTTTTGAAGTTTCCTCTGAAACATATCCCTCCCATAGCAGTTATGGGGCAGTTCTGCATTGTTGATGTGTCATAGAACCCTACAACGCAGAAGGAGGCCATTCGGCCCATCGAGTCTGCACCGACCATAATCCCGCTCAGATCCTATCCCTATAACCTCACGCATTTTACCCAAGCTAGTCCTCCTGACACTAAGGGGCAATTTAGCATGGCCAATCCACCTAACCTGCATGTCGTTGGACTGTAGGAGGAAACTGGAGCACCTGGAAGAAACCCATGCAGATAGTGTGCAAACTACACACAGGTAGTGACCCAAGTTGGTAAGCGAACCCAAGTCCCTGGTGTTGAGGCAGCAGTGCTAACCACTGTGCCATCATGTTCAGGTCTGGACCATGGAGTTGAACCCAGAATCTTCTGACTCTGAGTTATGAATGAAACCTGGCTGATGATTTTTGTACTTTTAAAAAAAAATCTGTACTCCTTTGTGGACCCGACGGTACTTCACCCAAATGAATGAAGAGGAAGTGACAGACCATAGAGTTGATCTGTCCTTTCCATGAATTGAACTGAAAACTGCTCCCGACAGGTTAATTTGGTTTCCACCACCCTATCTCATACACACCTGGTTTTGATGTCACGGCTGTAATCAAATTTAACTACTTAATTCTGAATTTTTGTTTTGAGAATTTGAAGTGTGAATTTACCCTGTGAATCAGTTGTATTTTCACAGTTCTGGGATTTGAGTAAAACATTTTGGCAGGTGCCAAATTTCACAGCTAGATTTTGTTTTTTACTTTGTTCCCCATCATTTCAATCCATTTCCTTTATCTTGAACGTACATATTATATTGTGAAGTCTTCTAATTAGTAGTTAATCTGTGAAGTAAAATGGCAATATAAACAGTGACTTGTGCCAAAAAAGAGAAATTGTGGTGACCTTGAATTGCTTGTGATTAGATTTGGCTTTCATTAGATAAATATCCTTTTTGACAGAGGTAGGATGACTGGGCAATTTTAAATTTGACTGCAGTCCAATTTCTTTGGAAAATGCGCAACAGTAAAGCTGGTCAGCTGTTCCTGATACTTACACTGAGATGTCTCTCTTCTGGTGTTTGAGTGGCTTCTGTTATAAAACAAGTCGCCCCTAAAGCTACTTGAGATTCCACATGCCACTCTGGCTGAACAGGTGTATGTGTTCTGCTTAGTTAATCATTTCTGAAATTCTAGTTATGACACTGGCATTGCAGAAGACTTGCAAAGTTTTCATGTAACTTAAGTAATATGCCCAGAAGTGCAACTCTACATTAGTGTCCTCAAATATGGCTACACTATATTTACTTTAATGAAAGAAAATTTGTCTGCACATATGAGACTGACCCTTTTGAAGATACTAACTTAATTTGACAGACTAAAAGTAGTTCAATTATGTTTGACCTTTGAATATCTGATATATTGGATTTGATTTATTATACCAATTAGTATACAGTGAAAAGTATTGTTTCTCATGCGCTATACAGACAAAGCATGGTGATCATAGAGAAGGATAGGAGAGACTGCAGAATGTCGTGTTACAGTCATAGCTAGAGTGTAGAGAAAGATCAACTTAATGCAAGGTAGGTCCATTCAAAAGTCTGATGGCAGCAGGGAAGAAGCTATTCTCAAGTTGGTTAGTACGTGACCTTGGATTGTTGATCTTTTTCCCGGTGGAAGAGAATGTCTAGAGTGCGTGGGGCCCTTAATTATGCTGTCTGCTTTGCCAAGGCAGCAGGAAGTATAGACAGTCAATGGATGGGAGGCTGCTTTGCGTGATGGACTGGGCTTTGTTCATGGCCTTTTGTAGTTTCTTGCAGTCTTGGACAGCGCAGGGACCATACCAAGCTGTGATACAACCAGAAAGAATGCTTTCTATGGTGCATCATATATATAGACATTTGCATATACCATTTTCCACAAAAGAAGGGAAGCATATGGATTAGGATGTCTGGAGCTAGGTGAGGTGTTCGTACCTGTTAAATGTTGTTTTGTGGCATGGGGTTTCTTTTAGTATAACCTGTGCATAGTACAAACAAAAGTGCATATAATGTTGTTTACAAATGGAATCAAAACAACAAAACCAGCAAAAAGATGTTTTAGTGAGGTATGATGAATGCATTGTCTGCAAAAAATTTAGGGTGCACTCAATGCAAACTGAATTTTTGGGAATGTACCTAATTATTTCAGCAAATATTTTGTTGTGGGTATTACATTCTTGTTTAATTCATCCATTTAGCATAGTTTGTCTGAGCTAGATTGAGTAGAGCAGTACCATACCTGGTTTATAGGTGCCATTTCAAAACTGCTTGTCCTTTTCCTGAAGTGTTTTGTAAAGAGAGATGTTCACATTTCAGAAAATCAAGACACCTATTTTTCTGTTCAGTTGTAATATGCTATTTGGATTAAACACTGATATGAATTCCTTATTCAATGATCAAGCTGATGTGTGATGAAGACAGATTTTTAAATAGCAAAGGATGAATGCAATATTTTCAATTTTTTTATTGATGTATGAAAATTCAATTTTAACTTCAGAATTTAAAAAACTGGGCTTCCTTTACCATGTGTGTACATGTTCTATCTTGAGTGTGCCATTTTCTTTTCTTGGAAACATGGTCCTAGATTTTCAGCAAAGTTGCAAGAAGCATGTGTAGCATTCTCAGGAAAGTAGGGAGATGGGAAACTAAGCGAGTTAGCTTAACATCTGTCATAAGGAAATTGCTAAAATCCATTATTGGGAGACTATAGCAGGATATTTTGAAAATAATGATTTAATGAGGCCATTAACATAGATTTGTGACAGGAAATTGTGTTTAACTAAATTTCTTGGAGTTTTTTTGAGGCAGTAAAAGCAAGATGAATAAAGGTGAACCTGTTGGTGTGGTGTACTTAGATTTCCTGAAGGCATTTGATAAAGTGCCACATCTAAGGTTACTATACAAGATAACATTAGACGGTGCAGAGGGACCTCGGGGTCCTTGTGCATGAGTCGCAAAAACCCAGCTTGCAGGTGCAGCAGGTGGTCAGGAAGGCGAATGGGATGCTGGCCTTCATAGCGAGGGGGATTGAATATAAAAGTAGGGAGGTCTTGCTGCAGCTGTATAGGGCATTGGTGAGGCTGCAGCTGGAGTACTGTGTGCAGTTTTGGGCGCCGCACCTGCGCAAGGATATTTTGGCCCTGGAGGGAGTGCAGAGGAGGTTTACTAGGCTGATACCAGAGTTGAGGGGGTTGAGCTATGAGGAGAGGCTGAATGAACTAGGCTTGTACTCGTTAGAGTTTAGAAGAATGAGGGGAGATCTCATTGAGACGTATAAGATGATGAATGGGATGGATAGGATAGAGGTGGAGAGACTCTTCCCGCTCAAAAAAGACAGTAGGACTAGGGGGCACAGCCTCAAGATAAAGGGGAGGCGGTTTAGAACAGAGTTGAGGAGGAACTTCTTCACTCAAAGGGTGGTGAATCTCTGGAATTCTCTGCCCGTTGAAGTGGTGGAGGCTGCCTCGCTAAATATTTTTAAGAAGCGGATGGATGGGTTTTTGATAAGAGAAGGTATTAAGGGTTATGGGGAGAGGGCGGGAAGGTGGAACTGAGCCACGACAGATCAGCCATGATCTTATTGAATGGCGGGGCAGGCTCGAAGGGCTAGATGGCCTACTCCTGCTCCTATTTCTTATGTTCTTATGATGTAAGGAGTAAACATATCAGCATGGATAAAGGATTGGTTAGCTTACAGGGGTGTAGACAGTACAGTTAAGTGGGTCTTTTTTGGATTGGCAGACTGTAACAGCTGATGTACCACAGGGGTCAGTGCTGGGGTTTCAACATTTATAGGCTACATCTATTATCTGGATGAAGGGACCAATTGTATAGTATCTAAATTTGTTGATGAGCCAAGCTGGTGGGAAAGTAAGTTGTCAAGAGGAGATAGAGAGTCTGCAAATGGATTTAGACAGATTGTGAGTGGGCAAAAAATTGGCAGATGGCATATACTATGGGAAAATGTGAACTTGCCCACATTGGCAAGAAGAATGGAGAAGCAGCATAATGCTTAAATTAAGAGCGATTGCAGAACCAAGGCACGGAGTACTCTGGTTGTCCCGGTCCATGAATCATATGCAGGTACAGCAAGTAATTAGGAAGGCAGATGGAATATTGGAGGGGGAGACTGTTTCATAAGAAATAGGAGCAGGAGTAGGCCATGTAGCCCTTCGAGCCTGCCCTGTCATTCAGTTGAATCATGGCTGATCTGAAGTGGATCAGTTCCACTTTCTTGCTCTCTCCCCATAACCCTTAATTCCCTTGTCTATGAAAAACCTATCTACCCGTGACTTAAATATATTTAGCGAGGTAGCCTCCACCATTTCAATGGGCAGAGAATTCCAGAGATTCACCACCCTTTTGAGTGAAGAAGTTCCTCCTCAACACTGATCTAAACTGCTCCCCCCCACTTGAGGCTGTGCCCTCGAGTCCTGCTATCCTTTCTAAGTGGGAAGGGTCTCTCTACCTTTACCCTATCCATCCCCTTCATTATCTTGTACGTCTCTATAAGATCCCCCTCATCCTTCTAAACTCCAACGAGTACAATCCCAGTCTATTTAGACTCTCTTATCCAACCCCGTCATCTCCAGTATCAGCCTAGTGAACCTCCTCTGCACTCCCTCCAAGGCCAATATATCCTTCCGCAAGTGCGGCGACCAAAACTGCACACAGTACTCCAGCTGCAGCCTCACCAGTATCCTGTACAGTTGCAGCAAGACTTCCCTACTTTTATATTCTAACCCCCCCTCGCTATAAAGGCCAACATTCCATTCACCTTCTTGATCACCTGCTGCACCTGCAGACTGGGTTTTTGCGACTCATGCACAAGGACCCCCAGGTCCCTCTGCACCATAGCACCATTCCACTAGTGGGAGAGACTAGAACCAGGCAACATGGTTTTAAAAATAAGAGGTGTATTGTTTGAGATGGAGATGGGAAGAAGATTTTTCTCTTGGAAGAGTTTAGTGTGTGGATTTCTTTCCCAGAAAGTGGGGAGGCTTGGTCATTGAATTTATTCAAGGCAGGTTAGACAGATTTTTGATAGGTGAGGAAGTTGAAGGATTATGGGAGGTCAAATGGCCAAGTGGAGTTGAACTATAATCAGATAAGCCATAATCTTACTGAATCACGGAGCAGTCTCAAAGGCTTACTGGCTTGAATAGCTTACTACTTTTCTTATGCTTTAAGCTTCTCTTAAACAGCTATCATAGCATCTTGTTGCTCTTGTTTGTTTAAATTTATTTAAAGCCTTTATATCTTCTTTTCCCTAAATTCTTGAGATGTGGGCATCAGTGGTAATGCCAGCATTTGGCTGTTCCAAATTGCACCTTGACCGGAGTGGCCTGCCAAGCCTTCTCTGAGGGCAGTGAAGAGTTGACCACATTGCTGTGAGCCTCCAGTCGCATGTAGGCCAGACTGGGAAAGGATGGCAAATTCCCTTCTCTACAGGACGTTAGTGAACCAGATGAGTTTCTACAACCATCAATGATATTTTCATTTCATAATGTTGTTGGAGCTGCACTCACCCAGGCATACGAATTAGGAGCAGGAGCAGACCCTTTGAGCCTTCTTGCTATTCAATGAGCTCACGGCTGATCTGATTGTAACCTCGACCTCATATTCTTGCCTACTCTCTAACCTTCTGGATACTGGTTAATTGAAAATTTATCCGTCTCTGCCTTAAAAATATTCAATGATTCTGCTTTCAGTGCCTTTTGAGGAAGTGTTCCAGAGGTTCACAACCCTCTTGAGAGAAAAATGGACAGCAGATTTCCTTCCCTAAAGAATATTAGTGAACCAAATGGGTTTTTATAACAATTGATAGTTTCCTGGCCACCGTTACTGAAACTAGCTTTATATTCCAGATTTATTAATTGGATTAGATACACCAGCTTGCGTAGTGGGATTTGAGCCAATGTCCCCAGAGCCTAGGCCTTTGAATTGCTAGTTCAGTGACATTACCACTACTCCTCCATCTCCCCAAAAAATGAAAGATTACTCATTGCAAGGATTGTTTTCAAATCTGTAAATGAAGGTCTGATATTTGTAATGGGCCTCTGACCTGGAAATTAGTAAAATGGTAGGGTTTTTTTGTTGTCTCAATACTACATTTGGTTGCTGCTGTTGGTTTTCAAGTATCTAAGTCTGATTAGCTTAGAAATTAAGATTTTGTTGCAACAGTTTACTTTCGGTATGTTCCTAGAAATGGGAAAATCTTGGTGGATAACGAAGAAAGGAGCAACGTACCTCATGTCTATGGTATAGGCGATGTGATTGATGGCAAACCAGAGCTGACACCCGTTGCTATTCAGGCTGGGAAGTTGCTAGCACGCAGGCTCTACGCAGGTTCTACTGTGAAGGTAAGATGTTGTCATCTTAAACATAGAAATACTCCAGCACTCTCCCCATACCTTTAGAGTTTAGAAATCTTATCGATTTCCTTATTGAATATATTCTGTCATTTGACTTCCACAGCCTCCTGTGGTAGAGACTTCCATAAGTTTGCCACTCTTGAATGAAGAAATGTCTCATTGTAGCCTAAATGGCCAACCCTGTATCCTGAGACTGTGACCCCTTGATCAAGATGCTGTAGCTAGAGGAAACAGCATCCCTGCATGCAATCTGTCCAGCCCTGTCAGAGCTTTATAATGTTTCAATTAGATCCCCTTTCATTCTTCTAAATTCTAGTGACAGTCACACCCAATCTTCCCATATAAGACAATCCTACCAGCTCAGGAATCAGATTGGTGAAACTTTGTTTCATTCCCCCTATGGCAAGTATGTTCATTCTTAGATAAAGAAATCAAAACTGCATGCAGTTCTCTGGGTATGGCCTCACCAAGGCTCAGTACAGCTGCAATAAGATGTCCTAGCTCCTGTACTTAAGTTCTCTTGTAGTGAAGGCCAAACTACCATTTACCTTCCGAATCAATTGCTGTACTTGCATGCTTGCTTTCAGTGACTGGTGTTCAGGACATCTTGTTCCTGTTATATGTCAACATTCCCCAGTCTATCACCATTATCTGCAATGCTTCTTCTGCATTCAAAGTGGATGACAATCCACGTTATGCTGCATTTGCCACATTTTTGCTCACTCATGTAACTTGTCTAAATTATCTTGAAGTCTTTTAATATATTTCCCCACCAACTTTTGTGTCGTCATCAAACTTGGAAATATTCCATTTGGTTCCCTGATCCAAATCATTGATATATATTGTGAATAACTTAGACTTGAGCATTGATCTGAGGGAGACACAAGTAACAGCCTGCCACTTCAAAGAAGACCCTACTATATTCCACTCTGTTTATCTGCTAACCAATTCTCAGTCTGTGCCATTATATTGTTGTTGATTTGTCCAATTTGTACATCGATTAAAGTCACTTATGATTACTATAGCGCAGCATATTATTATATGCATCTCAAATTTCCTGTTTAATACCATCCCTACCTTGCTCCTATTGTTTGGTGTCTATAGACATCTCCAACTAATGTTTTCCACTACTAGTTGATTATAAGCTCCACCCAAGACTGATTCTACACCTAGATTTTCTGAGCCACTATCCCCTCTCTCCACTGCACTGATTTATTTCTTAACTAATATCAACGCTACCCCATTTCCTTTCCCTTTTTTGTCTGTCCTCCCTCAATATTGAATACTCTTGGATATGCAGTTCCCAGCCTTGGTTACCCTTTAGCCATGTCTTTGTAATCATATCATACTTGTGTATACTAATTTGTGCTGTTAATTTGTGTACATTATTGTGAATGCTCTGTACATTCAGATACAGTGCCTTTTAAACTTGTCTGTTTAATATTTTTACACATTTCCTTTGTACCATGGCCCTATTTTCTGGCTAGCCCTTGTTTCCTCTGCCTTCCAGTGTTGCTTTCTACTTTTCTGTCTTTCATTATCTTTGTTCCTCTCTCTTGTGTCTCCCCACTCAAGTTCCCATTCCCCCTGCTGCTGTAGTATAAACCCTGTCCATCAGCACCAGCAAATAGCCCTGCAAGGATGTTGCTAGAGTGCAGTTTGCAAAAGTCCCATCTTTCCCCACGTCATAAGAAATAGGAGTAGGCTATTTGACTCCTTGAATGACTCCTCCATTCAATAAAATCATGGTTCATTCAATTGTGACATTAACTCCATTTTCCTGCCTGTCCCAAATAACCCTTGACTTGCTTGTAGACCCCTTGTTATGTGTACAATATCTGCATGCTTTGTGTGACTGTCCCAGTGGCTGCTTTGGTAAAGGCAAATAAGCCAGAAGATCTCTGAATCAGTCTGATTACATCTGATCTCAGCAAGATCAGTAGTAAGGAGGAGTCCAATCATGGTTCTTGCTCCTGGTCTGTTATCCAATGATTTACGGTTGGAAGTTCCAATATTGGATCTTGGGTGATGTGAAGTGTGCTCAAGTAACCTGCTGATGTCCTGTCATAGCTGACAAAGAATGACATTGGAAAAGACACCAGCGTTCCTATGGAACTACAACTCCTGCTTCACTATGGCAGACAGTGAAAATTGTCAGAAGTATTGTAGTCATATCCTGGGAGGTTTTTTGGCTATTTCTATTTTACATGATGAAACCTTTTGTCACTTTGTTTTCCTTGTAATGAAGGTCGAATCCATTAGTAGTGTAACTTGTAATATGTTGCAATATTTGTCTTCAAGTCACTAAAATAAGACCAAATAGGGGAAAGTACTGTCAGTTCTGTTGATAGCAATTTATTTTTCAGTGTGACTATGTCAATGTGTGCACGACAGTTTTTACACCAATGGAGTATGGATGTTGTGGACTATCTGAAGAAAATGCAAAAGCACTTTATGGAGAAGAACATATAGAGGTAAGAAACTTTTAGTGTTGAATTAAATATGGCTTTTTTGTATTGAGTGGATTTGTTGCCCTCATAAGAACCTTTGCTCCTGCTGGGTCAGTCAGAGTTTGTTTATTTTAAAATTCATCATTGAAAATCAATGATTTAGATACAATTGCCTGCTGTTTAAGCTTCTTGCTGATTTAATCATTGGTGTTTGAACCTCCTTGGGGATGTGATTAATTGATCTTTAATATCTTTCTTCTTCCAACAGTTTGCTTGGCTTACTTCCAGATTTGGTAACTTGGTCAGTGTTGACATTTTGACTGCTTATGAAAATAGTCAATTACTGGAGAAGGGATAATCACTCATTCTGTTGCTGTCCAAAGTATTGGACATAATTATCAAATAGAGCATCTTGTGCAGTAAATGTCAGTACCAAAGCAAGATGGCTGTGAAGGACTGGATGTCTTAGAACTCTGCATCATCCTAGTTGAAACTATGGATGTAACCTGTTTATAACCTAAACTTGCTTTCAGCTGATCAAATCCTGGGAATGGAGATTAGAAGTTCAGTAGACCAGTGGTACGAATGTGACCAGTGGATATATTGTAATATGCATCTTGCTATGTATTATTTGTATAGAGCTTGTAGTGTGAAGAAGATGACATAACATGATGTGACATGTAGATCTGGGGGCCTGTTGCTGCTGTGATAATATGTTCTGCCATTATTACTGTTACTGGAATATTTGGTTAATTGCTCTGACATTACTATTGTTCAACAGAATATATCTTTTGGTGGCCTATATATACTGATTTGATTTATTATTGTCGCATGTATTAGTATACAGTAAAAAGTATTGTTTCTTGCATGCTATACAGACTAAGCATACCTTACATAAAGAAGGAAAAGAGAGAGTGTATAATGTAGTGTTGTAGTCATAGCTAGGGTATAGAGAAAGATCAACTTAATATGAGGTAGGTCCATTCAAAAGTCTGATGGCTGACAATCAAGCACATGGTGTCCATTCAATTGGTCTTTGTTGTTGAGCTCGAGCAAGGTTCCTTCTGGTTGTTCAGTGACTCATCTTGAAAATTACATGTGGACGCAAACTGAAAGCAAGTACTATTGGTAGTGATGTTTTCCAGTGGTTAAATTGAGTCTTATGGTCTGGATTAGCATGGAATATGCTTCAAGAGGAGTGGAGCATTTTTGGATGGGATGGGTAGTGGCAGGGTGGGGTTGGAGGGATTTCCTGTAAAATGTTTCGAGCTGTAGTGTGGTGCTGACTGGAATTTGTTCTGTTGATCTCCTTGTTCTGAACTTAATTCATTCACACTAGAAACTTGGTAATATATATAAGGAGCTAATGTATAAGAAGACCATTCTCCTTTAAATGTGGGTTGACAGTAATTATGCACATGGGTTATTGTGTGAAAAGAAAGCAAATGAGCAATTTACTGAGTTTTTCCTGTCATCGATCAAAGTGCAGAATACCTTTAGTGACATCTCATATTCATTACTTGGAGTTCTCAAATGCAGGAAGAAGCAGGTAACATTAGAGATGAAAATAGTGGTATTTATGTTCAAACGGCTATGGAATAACAACTTGGTTCAGATTCCACTGTTATATTTGCAATTTTGGTACCCTGTTTACCCCAACAAGGCTGGGGAGTGGATTGAATTTATTGCTGGGGCTGAGACAATGGTTTTGGACTTCATAATATTTAACTGGACGTAGGAATTACAACTCATCCAAGATTGGATGTCAACCAGTGTTTTGAGGATACACAGGACTGGAAGAGTCAACTGAGTTGGAGCTTGCTGTCATCAGCTTATGTGAAAGCTGAGCTATAAATAAAGTAAGAAGTGCAGGAGTTGATGCTTTAAAAAGTCCCTGGACACTGATACAAGGAGGGAAGGGGAAAGCAATTCTTGAGATTAATTGGCCATGGCTGCACAGATAAAAATGGAACCGAGAAAGAGCAGTTCCAGTAGACAATGGAAGAGTAATGTTGGAGGATATTACAGTGTGTCAGTTTGAATACAGTATTCTTTTTTACTGGCATTGGTTGAGAGTTCTGAATATGTGTAGGTTTTGGAGGGCCTTCAGTCTGCAAGTGTTCTGCAAGCAAGGCCTGTTTTACAAGTGCTTCTGTTTTCATGGTCATTACTATTGTGCTGAGTTACTGCTATTAAGTTTTTTGTTATTTTGTTATACAATGAAGATCTTTCTCTTAAACAACCCATTCAACTATCTGTATTGTGGTCTCAAGTTACCACAGAGGACAATAGGGTTATTATTCCGAAGGCTGCAAAGTGGGCAAGGAGACAGTGTAACACAACTGTAGATGATATAATTTTTTTAACTTGGGCTATTTCATTGCTGTGGCAGGAGCAGAAATCTGATTAAAGATTCAAACATTTGAACTGTGAGAAAGTTGGAACTGATTTAAAAGGTGACAATATTTTCAATATGGAATGGCTCTTTGCAAGGACAGGAGTTTTACATCAATGGAGACGAAGTAGAAAGGGTTGAGAGTTTGTTTTTAGGTGCCTAGATCATCAACAACCTGTCCTGGTCCCCCATGCTGATAGTATAGTTAAGAGCCCACCAGTGCCTATACTTTCTCAGAAGACTAAGGAAATTTGGCATGTCAGCTATGACTCTCGCCAGCTTTTACAGATGCACCATAGAAAGCATTCTTTCTGGTTGTACCACAGCTTGGTATAGCTCCTGCTCTGCCCAAGACTGCAAGGAAGTACAAAAGGCCATGAATGTAGTACAACCCATCACGCAAACCAGCCTCCCATCCATTGACCCTGTCTACACTTCCCACTGCCTCGGCAAAGCAGCCAGCATAATCAAAGACCCCACACGCCCCGGACATTCTCTCTTCTGTCGGGAAAAAGATACAAAAGTCTGAGGTCACGTACCAACCGACTTTGCTGCTGCTGTGAGACTCTTGAATGAACTTACCTTGCATTAAATTGATCTTTCTGTACTCTCTAGCTATGACTATAATGCTACATTCTGCATTCCCTTAATTCCTTCTCAATGAAAGGAATGTTTTGTCTATATAGTGTGCAAGAAACAATACTTTTCACTGTATACTAATACATGCAACAAATCAAATCAAAAGCTTTTTTTTGAAGACGGGGTTGAGAATGGTAATTTGGAAGGGGTATTGGACACAATGTGAGAAAGAGCAGTTGCATTCAGGTACATGGAGGTTAGGAAGGGAATTGGACTTATCAAATTCGTCAAAATTGAGATAGGCATCTTATGGGCAAGATGAGATTTGAGAGGGCATGGATGAAGATAAGAGTCTGGCATCAGGACTAGGTAAAATAGCAGTCGGCATCTGAACAGACCTTGTTAGAAGCCTATAGGCTACTTGCTTTTGTGTGATGGTAAAGGGGGCAATGTGGAGAGGTTAGAGTCAATAGCAAGAGAGTTTATGCAGAGGGCCAAAGTTGTTTTGTCCTGTGCTGAGCCAGAGGAAACAGTTGTGAAAACTATTTGAAGTGTGAGCTTTGATGGCATGCAGCCAACCATTGGAAGCAATGAAAAGAGGTAGAATGTTATCAGAATACATGTAGAAGCTAACTTTGTTACTGACGGCTGTCTGGATATAGTGGATAGAGTTAAAACATGACTAGGCAAGTTCAGTGCATGTTTAGCCTCTGCGAGTTTGAATAATATTGCCTTGTTCCAATTTTTGGTGAACTTTGTCACGGTTTGCTTTTGCAACATCTTTTGAGCTATTCAGCAGTGCCAGGGGCAATTCACTACTTCATATTGCTGAGCCCCATTATTGCAGGGAGCTATCTATATTTTTAAGGATGCCTAACATTGCACTTTTTTTAAGAAGTAAATTATTTCTGGAGCCTTGAATGCTTGGTTTGCTTTCTGAAGCTTTTGCTTTTTGTTGAATGTTTTTATTTTGAAATTTTGTGTTGACTATTCACATTATGGATTTCAGGTGTATCACAGCATGTTCTGGCCACTGGAGTGGACAATACCAGGAAGGAGTAAGAATGGCTGCTATGGCAAGGTGATTTGTGCAAAGCTGGATCATGTAAGTTGTTTGTCAAATATTTTTTCCAGAATGGACCAGGAGTATGGCTGTATAATAATTATTTTAAACACTTGAAGTAACTCTTTCCTGCTCAAATTGCATGAGTAGGTTCTGAAACTGTGATTTGAAGCAGAGCTTCACAAGAATATTGCAGGAGTTGGACTTAGAGTCAGAGGATTCCAGCATGGAAAGAGGCCCTTTGGCCCAACTTGTCCATGCTGCCCCTTTTTCTTAAGCCCTAAGCTATTCCCAATTGCCTGCATTTGGCCCATTATCCCTCTATACCCTTCTTACCCAAGGTACTGTCTTGATGCTTTTTAAAAGCCAAAATTGTACTGCCTCTACTACTACCACTGGCGGCTTGTTCCAAACTCTTCCCTCTGTGTGGAAAAAATTGACCCTCTGGACACTTTTGTATCTCCCCCCCTCACCTTAAAACTATGCCGTCTAGTTTTAGATTCCCCTACGTTTGAGAAAAGATATTTACCATTTAGCTGATCTCTGCCACTCATTATTTTATAAACCTCTAAGATCACCCCTCAACATCTACGCTCCACAGAAAAATGACCCAGTCTATCCAGCCTCTCCTTATAACACAAACCATTGAGTCCCGGTAGCATCCTAATAAATCTTGTCTGCATTCTTTCTAGTTTAATAATATATTTTCTATGATAGGGTGACCAAAACTGTACACAGTATTCCAGGTGTGGCCTTACCAATGTCTTGTACAACTTCAACAAGATGTCCCAATTTGTACAAAATTTTACTTCATGCTTCATGAAACTGGTTAGGTGACTGTTAGGAACAGTAGTTCATCTCCAGTACCTTGCTCAGCAGTCTACTCGAGTAGTTATTAACACTTAGGCTTTCTACCTATGGATTTGGCGAGGCAATAGCACAGTAGTATTGTCACTGGACTAGTAACCCAGAGACCCAAAGCAAGATCTAGGGACCTGGGTTCAAATCCCACTGTACCAAATGGTGAAATTTAAATCAGATAAAAATCTGGAATGAAAAAAGTCTTAATAGTCATAAAAACCCATTTGGTTCACTAATACCCTGTAGGGAGGGAAGTCTGCTGTCGTTACCTGGTCTGACCCCACATGTGATTCCAGGTCACAGCAATGTGGTTGACTCAAATTATTTCTGAAATAGCAATTAGGGACAGGCGTAGATGCTAGCTTATGTCTTGTAAAATGAATCTTTAAGTAACTGCAGCTGAACACAAATCTGCCCCTGCTCAGCAACTCCTCCACTCATCCCACCCCTCAGGTTCTCTGCTCCTTTCTGTTATGACGTGTTAACACCGATTTGGAAATTCAATGGGAGCTTTTTAAATACTTAATCCTCTTATCATTTCTCAGATCATAGGCAGTCAAAACAATTTTGTATGATGGAATGCCTCTACCAGAGAAGATGCATGTTTTTCTTGAAAGAGTCTTTTGAGTTAAGTCAGAAGTGGAAATATTTAACTTTCATATTCCAGATAACAGGTTGCAACTTTGGATCTTTTGAAGATGCGCTCATTAATTGTAAGTACCAATTTTATCAGCAAAACTTATTAAATTAACTTTCCTTCTGGTTCTAGTCCAGAGTAGTGGGATTCCACATGCTTGGTCCGAATGCTGGAGAAATCACTCAAGGTTTTGGTGCAGCAATGAAATGTGGTATGACCAAAGAACAACTGAACAGCGTCATTGGCATACATCCAACCTGTGCTGAGGTAAGGCTTGGATATTTGTCCGTTTTCATTTTCTATCATAACTCTTTTTAATTATTGTATCGCAAAAAAAAAGTACATTGGAAATATCAGATCCCTTTGTGGCTTTTCTTGCACTTCACATTTTGTTTTTCCTTTTCTAACTTGTGGTTTCACAGGTGCTGGCAGTTTCTCCAAATTACTTTGTGACTGGTCTATTTGTTCTTTAAGCCTAGGTAGAAGCAGACGCTGAGTGTGAACTTCCTGTTAGAACTTGAGATTGATGTGTGTCACTTTTTCTCCAAAAGGAGAATCTGATAGCTATCAATCAGCATGCTTTACCAACTGAGTCCAAGTGTTCCCTATAACTACTTGGCACTAACTAAAGACTGACCATGTAAAATTCTGATATAACATTGTGGTGTAAGGGTAGGCAATGGTGCAGTGGTAATTCTGGCCTTGTGTGACTGTGTGGAGTCTGCATGTTCTCCCTATGTCTGCGTGGGTTTCTTTCGCAGGTTAAGTGGATTGGCCAAGCTAAATTGTACTTTCATGTCCAAAAGATGCATTAGTATGGTGGGTTAGCCATGCTAAATATGCAGGGATAGGATGTGAGCATGGACTTGGATAGGATGCTGTTTTGTAGAGTTGGTGCCAATTCAATGGGCCAAAAGGTCTCCTGCACTGTAGGGATTCTATGAAATTAAATCCAGAGACCTAGGGCAATGCTCTGAGCATTTGGGTTCAAATCTCATCATGGCACGGGATACAATTTAAAGTCTCAGTAAAATATCTGGAATTAAAAATCTTAATGATGACCATGAAACCATTGTCAATTGTTGTAAAACCCATCTGGTTCTGTAACGCCCACTGTGTTAATCCAGACCCACAGCAAGTCGTTGTCCTCTAAAATGCTCAACAATCCACTCAGTTGTATTCAAGTGCTACAAATGGAGCAAAAGGGAATGATGTTGGACAGATTATCTCGCATTGACCTAGACACCAGAAGCAACAGTGGCAAACCCAGACTTGTTGACCTACAACGTCCTCCTTACTAACATCTGGGTGTTTATGCCAAAATTGGGAGAACTGTCTGATGGACTACAAGCCTGACATCGTCATACTGATGGAATCATATCTTACAGATAATGTCCCAGGCACTACCATCACCTTTCCTGGATATGACCTGTCTCAATGGTGGGATAGACACAGCAGAGGTGATGGCACAGTGGCATATAGTCTGGAGGGAGTTCCCTGGGAATCCTCAACATTGACTCTGGACTCCATGAAGTCTCATGGCACCAGGTTTAACATGGACATGGAAATCTCTTACTGGTTACCATCCCCTATCAGCTGATGAATTAGTACCCCACGTTGAACATCACTTGGAGGATGCACTGAGGATGGCAAGGGCACAGAATGTACTCATAGGTGAGGGACTTCAATGCTCATCAGCAAGAATAACTTTTTAGAACACAGCAAATCAAGCTGGCCGGCCCTCTAAGGACATTACTGCTAGACTGGATTTGTGTCAGGTGGTGAGGGAACTAACAAGGGAAAATCATACTTGACCTCATCCTCACCAACTTTCCTGTTGCAGCTGCACCTGTCTATGACAGTGTCAGTAGGAGTGACCACCGCATTGTAGAGACCTTGTAGAGACAAAGTCCTGTCTTTACTTTGCCACATTGCTAAATGGGATAGACTGTGGGCCATCGTCAGCAGCAGAACTGTACACAACCACAATCTGTAACCTCATGGTCTGGCATACCACCCCACTCCACCATTGCCACCCTGGTTCAGTATAGAGTGCAGCAGGGCACGGCAGGAGCAACACCAAGCATACGTAAAAAATGTGGTGTCAATCTTGTGATGCCAAGCCACACAAGCAGCAAATAATTGACAGCGCTCAGCGATCCCACAACCACAGGATCAGATCTAAGCTCCTGCCACTTCCAGCCATGTTGGTGGACAATTAAACAGCTCATTGGGGGAGGAATCTCCATAAATAACCTCATCCTCAATGATGGAGGAGCCCAGCACATTAGTACAAAAGATGAGGCTGAAGTGTTTGCAATAATCTTCAGACAGGAGTGCCAAGTGGATGAGCCATCTTGACCTCCTCTGGAAGTCCCAAGCATTGTACATGTTAGTCTTCAGACAATTTGATTCACCGTGTGTTATCAAGAAACATCTGAAGGCACTAGATATACAAAGGCTAGCCGCCCTAATATTCCAGTAGTAGTACTGAAGACTTGTGCTCCAGAACTTGCCATGCCTTAACCAAGTGTTCCAGTACAGCTACGACACCGACATCTACCCGGTGATGAGGAAAATTGCCCAGGCATGTCCCATACATAAGAAACAGGACAAATCCAACCAGACCAGTTACTGCCCCATCTGTCATCTTGATCATCGGTAATATGATGGAAGGGGTCATCAACAGTGTTATCAAGTGATATTTGCTCAGTAATAATCTGCTTACTGATACTCAGTTTGGGTTTCATTAGTTTCATTTAATTCCTGACCTCATTACAACCTTGGTTCAAACATGGACCAAAGAGCAGATTGCTAGAGGTGAGAGTGGCTGCCTTTGACATCAAGGCAACATTTGACCAAGTAAGTCAAGGAGCCCTAGCAAAATTGGAATCAATGGGAATTGGGGGAAACGCTCTTCTGCTTGGAACCATACCTAGCACAAAGAAAAATAGTTGTTGAAAATCCATCAAATCCATCAGCTCTAGAACATTACTGCAGGAGTTTCTCAGAGTAGTGTCCTATGCCCAACCATCTCCAGCTGCTTCACCAAAAACCTTACTACTATCATAAAGTCAGAAGTGGGAATTGTTCAGTATCATTCATGATTCCTCAGATACTGATGTAATCTGTGTCCAAATGCAGCAAAACCTGTACCATGTTCAGGCTTGACTGACAAGTGACAAGCAACATTTGTGCTACACAAGTGCTCATGACCATTTCCAAATGGAAAGGATCCAACAATTGCCCCATGACATTCAATATGGCAACGCCATCGCTGAATCCTCCACTATCAACATTCTGGCAGTTTCCATTGCCCAGAAACTAAACTAGACCAGCCATATCAATACTGTGGCTACCCATGCAGGTTATAGACTAGAATTCTGCAGTGAGTAACTCACCACCTGATTTCCCCAAAGCCTGTCCACCTCTCCATTTGCCTGGATGAGTGCAGCTGCAACAACACTCAAGCTCAACACAATCCAGGACAAAGCTGCTTGATTGCTACCCGTTCCACAAATATTTAATCCCTCCACCCCAACACTCAGTCATGTGTACCATCTAGAAGTTGCACTGCAGTGGTTCAGGAAGACAAGGACAACTAGGGATGGGCAATAAATGCTGGTCTAGCCAACAATGCTCACGTTCTATAAATGAACTAATAAAGTACGCTCGGCACTGCTATATCATTGTATTTCACTTGCCAAATCTTTGGAGAAACAATCCCCTGGTGCCTTGCTGATGTGTTTATGGTGGAAGGGCAAGGTGCAAATTTTGGGTATCATTTAATGAGGTTACAGAGCAGAGTTTGTTAATAGGAATATGTTTTCAGGTAGCCACTTGAATTGTCATGATGGATCATTTATCTTGTGTGTAATTAAAGTTATTGATCTGCCTCCCTCCTCCTCTTGCAGTTAATTATTTTTTCTTTTATGTAGGTGTTCACCACAATGGACATAACAAAACGATCAGGTGTGGACATTTCAAAGAAAGGAGGTTGCTGAGGTTAAACCCTGCTGTTGTAATGCTGCTGCTTTCTGCATGCACTTCCTCTGTTATGTGGTTGGCTGAACCTGCATCTGTCTCCACTCAGGTAAAACTAACAACTCACAACAGGAATATTAAGTAAAATTCACCTTGAAACAACAAGTTGTGCAGTGCCTTGAGTTGCACTTCGTACCTGTCACAGCAGAGGATCATGGTGTATGCATGGGGTATGCAGATCAACAGCGGGGGTAAACCTCAAGTTGGAATTTTGACCCAACCTGCTTGGAAGGGCATTGAAAAAGATAATGCCTCCTTGAAGTTTTGGCCTGGAACCTGATTTGAGGTGGGCCATGACGGATGACTAACAAGCAAGGTCTGGAACTTCTACGTCCAATCAAAATGACTGTGCTTCCTTTTTGTGGTGAGGCTTTAGTCTTGTGGAACAGTTTGAAGTCTCACCGGGTAATACTGTTCCTTGTTTCTTAAATGTGTGTTGGGCTGCTGATGGGGAGGTGCTGAGATGAATGTGTTTTTTCCTCTGTACAGTTTAGGTAACTAGCATCATTGTACTCGATGTTTGTAAGTTTTAACAAAATCAAGAACTTGTCTGTAAAGGAACATGTCATGTTTGATTCATATTTAAACTCTGTACAATACCAATCTTGTACTTTTTCACCAAAAAAAGTTGATTATGTTTCAGGAAGCATGGACCTGAATGTTTTTCTGTTTCAACAAAGAATCTGCCTTACATGTAACTATCTACACTTTGCTACCTGTCCCTTTTTAAAAAAAACTTGGTAGTCTAAAAGGAGTAACCAACAACTGCTGGCCAAACTTGTTAGTTGTGGGTGTTCTGTTTTTTTAAAAGAAAATGAGTGGGAATCGGTGGGTCTGTAAACTGCCTTTAGCAGATACTTATAATTAAAATTGGGGTTTTTGTAATGGAATTGGGATTTTGA
Source organism: Prionace glauca (assembly GCA_037974335.1). Taxonomy (NCBI): domain Eukaryota; kingdom Metazoa; phylum Chordata; class Chondrichthyes; order Carcharhiniformes; family Carcharhinidae; genus Prionace; species Prionace glauca. Next base: position 153,993,762 of record CM075723.1, read on the forward strand.
ATAAAAGTGGATGTATTGAATGAATTTTTGTCTTGTACATCTTGGGATACCTAAATGAGAGCTGGACTGTTCATCCAAAGTTATTCAAAGCTGTTTATTTTTTAATGGGTTCTAATTAGTAAGAAGTTTAGTACACTGCTGTACTTTCTTTCACATATCAATTTTAAGTTAAATTGAAATGGTTTGTGTTTTCCAGCATCACAACCCATTGCCTTCATTCCTCCCATTCTTCACCTTCTTTTTAATTTGGAACACTTGTACTCCAAGCTCAGTTTGGATACATGTACGCATTTTGTGACGTTGTGCAGTTTGTTTGAAGATAACCATCAGTGCTTGTTCTTTAATTAGGATGTTTCTTTTTCATTAGTTTATCATTGGTGTCCATCTGAGTAGAACTTTCATGACATTTGATTGTATTCGGCCTCTGAGCAGCAGTAACTTGAACAATTCCATTGTGAACAAAGTTTGTTATCCAAAATGCATTTAATAAAAATAAAATCTGTATAGAATTCAAAACTGTGTGCAAGATGTGTATTTCTGTTCAGGCAGAAGACTTGGATGGTATTGTCAAGTATTTGTGGTATTTGGCTGCTGCAGTTCAGTTATTGGGTCAGTTGGATGTCATTGCCGCTGAAGTGCAAATTTGTGACCCATTTTCATTCATATAAGCTGGAATTTGATGCTGTCTATAAAGGAAAATGAGCTGTAGGTGTTAATACTATTCAGCCCATTTCCTTTGCCATCTCTTCTTTGCTAGAGCATTTTGCTGAAACCAGATCGTAACACTTCATTACTGAAATACCGCAAAATTTATTTTGCATTCAGGAGTTGATAAAATGCTGAATTGACTTCTGAATGCAACTGAATATCGAATGGATTGTGCGCTGAAAGTCATCTGGAAATTCTTCTCTTCAGTTAATCTTGCTAAAGGGTTTTTGTGGTACAAGTGTGAAATGGTTCAGGGATCTTGGCTACTCTCCATTTTGCTTCAATTAAATTCTACTTTAACCTAAGTTGCCCTCTTCCTTCTGATTTCACTGGGTTCCTTTCCCCATTGACATTCAAAATCTTCAGCTGTGAGTGCCAATTGTCTCTCACTTACCTTTCTGTGATAACCAGATTGCTACATGGTTTCATTCCATTCTCCACTCTCTTCACTATTGCCCAGTGATGTAAAGTCCAGCAGTCATGATCCTATTCTCTGGATGTCCACCCTTAAAATTCTCAACATTCACCTGTAGCACAATGTAATATGGCAGAGATGGAGACCATTTGGCCCATCAGGCCTGTGCAGACCCTTTGAAAGAGTGAACAAATTGGTCTTACCTTCCCCATTGCCCTTAAAGTTTTGGTTTTGAAATATTTATTCACATACTTAAGCTTTTATCTGTTTCTTCTTTAGCCACTGTGTTTCAGATCATATCTTCTGATCATATTTAAAAAATGAGTTCCCCACCTTACCTTAGGTTTAATATAATTGGCAAGAGGACCAGTGACCTGTCACTGGAAGCTTTCTTCTTTTCCCTTTCTAAACCCCCTCCATAACTTTGCGTATTAAATCACACTTCGCTTTGTGTCCCCCTTACAGAAATCTCAAAGTCTCTAGATTCTCAATGTAACTGATGTCCCTTAGCCTAGGTGACGTTTTGTAAAGTCTCAAGTCATCCTGCAGAAGATACAGTGGACAGTTAAATGAAGGGTACAGAGAAATTTAGATAATTTCCTTTGGAGCAGAGAATACATAGAATCCCTACAGTGCAGAAGGAGTCCATTCATCCCATCAAGTCTGTACTGACAATCCCACCCAGACTCTATTCTTGTAATCCCTCACCAAGGGGCCAGATCCCATATGTTCCCTGTAATCCCCCTAACCTATATATCTCTGGCAACTAAGCAGCAGTTCAGCATAGCCAATCCACCTAACCTGCACATATTTGGAATGTGGGAGGAAACTGGAGCATTCAGAGGAACCTCACGCAGACACAGGGAGAATGGAGTTTGCACTTGGACAGTCACCTAAGGTCACAATTGAACCCGGGTCCATGGCGCTGAGAGGAAGCAGTGCTAACCACTGTGTCACTGCTGCCCATATGCTGGAAGTTCAAAAGAACTTGCAAAAGAATAAAGAAGGGACAGTTCCTGATACCAAGAGCATGTCCTTTCACTGTTGTTGGGACAAAATCCTGAAACTCCCTTTCTAACAGCACTGTGGGTGTACCTACTGCCCAGGTCTTGCTGTATTTGGCTATGAACTGCTTCAGTATACAAGAGGTTCCGAATGGCGCTGAACATTGTGCAATCATCGGCAAACATCTCCACTTCTGAACTAGACATGGAAGGGAGAGCATTGATGAAGCAACCGAAGATGGTTGGGCCAGGGACATTATCCTGAGGAATTCCTGGAGCTGAGATGACCAACGTCTACCAACCATGCTAGGTGTGGCTTCCGAGCAGCAGAGGGTTTCCTCCCTATTCCCATTGATTACAGCCTTGCTAGGGCTCCTTGCTGCATTACTTGGTCAAATACTGCCTTGATGTCAAGAGCAGTCACTCTCACCTCACCTCACCTCTGACATTCAGATCTTTTGTCCATGTCTGTACCAAGACTAATAAAATCAGGTTCTGAATGACCCTGGTGGAAGCCAAACAGAGCATTGATGGGCAGCTTATTCTACCCAAGTGTTGCTTGATAGCGTTCTTGATAATCTGTTCCATCACTGTTGATCGAGAGTAAAATGATGGAGTGGTAATTGGCCAAAACAAAGAAAATTACAGCACAGGAACAGGCCCTTTGGCCTTCCAAGCCTGCACTGACCATGCTGTCCCACTTGACTAAAATCCCCTACCCTTCTGGAGACCATATCCCTCTATTCCCATCCTATTCATGTATTTGTCAAGACGCCCCTTAAAAGTCACTACCATATCTGCTTCCACTACCCACCCTGGCAGCGAGTTCCAGGCATCCACCACCCTCTATGTAAAAAAAAACCTGCCTCGTACATCTTTAAACCTTGCCCCTCGCATCTTAAACCTGTGGCCCCTAGTAATTGACTCTTCCACCTTGGGGATGAAGAAGGGAAAGGGTTAATGAATTTGGTACCTACAATATATCACAAACATAATCCTTCATCATGGCTGATCTTCCCAGGCTTATATTGCTCCTGGCGTTAATGTAAATTACTTGTTCGTGTCTTTCATTCTTTAACTCTCATAAAGACAGATGGTCAGGTGTGAATATAAAGATAGATGGTCTGGTGTGAATATAAAGATAGATGGTCTGGTGTGAATGTTATTTCGCAGACATTGCAAGCCTTTCCTGTTTATGTTCATTGCACATCGTTAAACGGCTGTGGTTGGGAAGCCACAATCATACTAATAACTTCAGAAATAGAAGCTGTGACCACACAAATAATTTCAAGGACAGAACTCTGGTGCGGCCACACTTGGAGTACTGTGTGCAGTTCTGGTCCCCACATTACAGGAAGGATGTGGAGGCTTTGGAGAGGGTGCAGAGGAGGTTTACCAGGATGTTGCCTGGTATGGAGGGGAGATCCTATGAGGAGAGACTGAGAGATTTGGGGTTGTTTTCGCTGGAAAGAAGGCGGCTAAGAGGGGATCTCATTGAAACATATAAGATGATTAGAGGTTTAGACAGGGTAGATAGTGATAGCCTTTTTCCTAGGATGGAGAAAGCTAGCACGAGGGGGCACGACTTTAAATTAAGGGGGGGTAGTTATAGGACTGATGTCAGGGGTAGGTTCTTTACCCAGAGGGTGGTGAGGGACTGGAATGCCCTGCCAGCTGCAGTTGTAAATGCACCTAGTTTGGGGGCGTTTAAGAGATCTGTGGATAGGTTTATGGATGAAAAGGGATTGGTTTAGGTTAGTGGGTCATTGTTTTGTAACTGGTCGGCGCAACATCGTGGGCCGAAGGGCCTGATCTGCGTTCTATGTTCTAGATGCTGATGCAGTTGCAGGTGTGATAATTGAAGGAGGAAGATTAGAGACCTGGCCCGGCAGTGGAAGTTTGTCATACTTGTTACTAAAACTCATGATGTATAAATACCTATTTGTATTTGTGTCTCAGGAGAAGTCTGGTAGTCCTTGTTTGGAACCAGTTTCTCCCAAAGCTTTGGAATAAAAGCCACTGTATTTTGACTCTCTGATAATCTCAGAGGTTTCTTTATCCACAACAGGGAAAATGTTTCTAACTATCCAATTGAATTTGTCTTGTTACTTGTGTGCAGGACGTACGTGGGTAATTTCCCACATTGCCGGGTAGATGCTAGCGTTGTAGCTGTACGGGAACAGCCTGGCTAGGTGCACAAGTCTTCAGGACTATCGCTGGAATATTGTCAAGGCCCATAGCCATTGCAGTACCTAGTGCCTTCAGCCATTTCTTGATACTTGGAGTGAACCGAATTGGCTGAAGACTGATAATCAGTGATGCTACGGGCCTCTGCAGGGCTACCCACTTGGCACTAATGGCTGTGGGTTGTAGAGAACACTTCCTCCTTAAAGGGCTGGCAGTTTAAACCTGAGCTGAGGAGAAATTTCTCCTGAGGGTGAGTGTCGTTGGAACTCCTTGCCACAGAGAACTGTGAGTGCAGAGCCCTTGTGAGTATTTGAAGGTGTGACAGATTTATGATCAGTAAGCAAATGAACTGATATGAGAAAAGGGCAGAAAAGTGGCCGTGAGAACTGTTGGATCGGTCATTATCTGTTGGACCGAGGAGCAGGCTTAAGGGGTGAACGGGCTCCTCCTGTTCCTATTTCTTATGGTCTTATCATTTGCACAGATGTGCTGGGTTCCCCCATCATTGAGAATGGGGATGTTTGTAGTGTTGCCTCTTTTAGTGACTTGCTTAATTGTTCGTCACCATTTATGGCTGGATGTGGCAGGACTGCAGAGCTTAAATCTGGTCTGGTTTTTTTGGAATTGTTTAGCTCTGTCTATTGGTTGCTGTTTGGCACACAAGTAGTCCTGTGCTGTAGCTTCACCTGGCTGACACATTTTTAGGTATACCTGTTCCTTTCCTGCCCTCCTGCACTCTTCATTGAACTTCATTGATCCCCTGGCTTGATAGTAATGGTAGAGTGGGAGATATGGCAGGCCATAAGGTGACACATTGTGGTTGTGATGATCTGGAGATGCCGGATTGGACTAGTGTGGGACAAGAAGTCTGTCAACACCAGGTTACATCCAACAGGTTTATTTGGCATCACGAGCTTTCGGAGCGCTGCTTCTTCATCAGGTGCATGGGGAGTTCACAAATAGGGCATATATAGACAAAGACTTAATTGCAAGATAACAGCCTGCCATACCCCCCACTCTACCATTACCACTAAGCCAGGGGATCAATGACGAGCGCAGGAGGCAGAGAAAGAACATAAGAAATAGGAGCAGGAGTAGGCCATCTAGCCCTTCGAGCCTGCCCCGCCATTCAATAAGATCATGACTGATCTGTCGTGGCTCAGTTCCACTTTCCCGCCCTCTCCCCATAACCCTTAATCCAAAATATGGTGTCAATCTGGTGAAGCTCAGGACTACTTGTATGCCAAACAGATCTGATTGGAATGTGACGCTTTGCAGGTAATCGAGTCATCTGTAAAGACTCGCAATCCAACCATTATCTTGCAATTGAGTTTTTGTCTATATACGCCCTGTTTGTGAACCCAACTCTCCACTCACCTGATGAAGGAGCAGTGCTCTGAAAGTTCGTGATACCAAATAAACCTGTTGGATGTAACCTGGTGTTGTGAGACTTCTCATTGTGGTTGTGTCCATTATGGCTTCTGCTGGTCATAGAATTCCTTCAGTGCAGAAGAGGTCATTCAGCCCATTGAGTCTGCATTGACTCTCTGATAGAGCATTAGAACGGAGTTGAGGAGGAACTTCTTCACTCAAAGGGTGGTGAATCTCTGGAATTCTCTGCCCGTTGAGGTGGTGGAGGCTGCCTCGCTAAATATTTTTAAGACGCGGGATGATGGGTTTTTGATAAGAGAGGGGATTAAGGGTTATGGGGAGAGGGCGGGAAAGTGGAACTGAGCGACGACAGATCAGCCATGATCTTATTGAATGGCGGGGCAGGCTCGAAGGGCTAAATGGCCTACTCCTGCTCCTATTTCTTATGTTCTTATGTTCATTCCACGTAGGCCCTATCCTGTAACCCTACATATTTACCCTGCTAATCACCCTAACCTACACATCTTAGGACATTAAGGAAATTTAGCATGGCCAATCCACTTAACCTGCACCTCATAGTTGTCCAGTTTTGAGTTGTTAGATCTGTTCAATGTCTATCCCATTTAGCAAGGTGGAAGTGCCACACTGGAGTGTATCTTCAATGTGAAGTCAGGACTTCTTTACTATAAGGAACCCTTCTTGCATAGGGTTGTGAATCTGGAATTTGTTAGCCCAAAGTGCGGTGAATACCGGGACAGAGAGTAAATTTAAGGAGGAGTTAGACAGATTTTTATCTGGTAATGGGTTGAAGAGTTATGGGGAAAATAAATCTTTGTTGGGAAAAAGATACGAAGTCTGATGTCATGTACCAACTTACTCAAGAACAGTTTCTTCCCTGCTGCTGTCAGATCTTTGAATGAACTTACCTTGCACTAAATTGTTCATTTTCTACACCGATGATTTTCTACAGCGATGACTATAACACTACATTCTGCACCCTTTTCCTTTGTATGCTTTATCTGTGTAGCGCGCAAGAAACAATACTTTTCACTATGTTAATACATGTGATAATATATCAAGGAGCAAATCAACCATAAACAAATGGGGGAGTGGACTCAATGGGCCAAATGGCCTAATACTGCTCCTATATATCTTATAAGGACTGGTTTTGTCACTCCTATCAGCAGTGTCATGAACAAATGTATCTGTGGCAGATAGATTGGTGAAAATTAGGTCAAGTATGTTTTACTCGATTCCTTCCCCCTCCACCTGCTGCAGTCCCAGTCTGGCAACTATGTCTTTTGGCATTTGGCCAGCTCAGTCCATAGTGCTACTGAGCTGCTCTTGCTGATGGATGTTGAAGTCTTGACCAAAGTATATTCTGTGTCTCAACACTCTTACTGCTTCTAAGTACTGATTCACCAGCTGGTTGTGGGGGAGAGGATGAGGCTGTGGCAGTACATGGTAACAATGTTTGACCTGATGCTCATGATGAGATCTCATGGGGTGCAGATTGGATGTTGATGACTCCCAGAGCAATTCTCTCCTGACTGTATAAGACTGCCATCAGCTCATAAGAACATAAGAACATAAGAAATAGGAGCAGGAGTAGGCCAACTGGCCCTTCGAGCCTGCTCCGCCATTCAATAAGATCATGGCTGATCTGTCGTGGCTCAGTTCCACATTACCGCCCTCTCCCCATAACCCTTAATCCCCTCTCTTATGAAAAACCCATCAACCCGCTTCTTGAAAATATTTAGCGAGGTAGCCTCCACCACTTCAACGCGCAGAGAATTCCAGAGATTCACCACCCTTTGAGTGAAGAAGTTCCTCCTCAACTCCGTTCTAAAATGCCCCCCCTTTATGTTGAAGCTGTGCCCCCTAGTCCTACTGTCTTTTTTGAGCGGGAAGCGTCTCTCCACCTCTATCCTATCCATCCCATTCATCATCTTATACGTCTCAATGAGATCTCCCCTCATTCTTCTAAACTCCAACGAGTACAAGCCTAGTTCATTCAGCCTCTCCTCATAGCTCAACCCCCTCAACTCCGGTATCAGCCTAGTAAACCTCCTCTGCACTCCCTCCAAAGCCAAAATATCTTTGCGCAGGTGCGGCGCCCAAAACTGCACACAGTACTCCAGCTGCGGCCTCACCAATGCCCTATAAGCTGCAGCAAGATCTCCCTACTTTTATATTCAATCCCCTTCGCTATGAAGGCCAGCATTCCATTCGCCTTCCTGACCACCTGCTGCACCTGGGTTTTTGCGACTCGTGCTGCTGTGTCAGTCCTGCCAGTGAAACAGGACATGCCCAGGGTTGGAGATGCTAGTGTCTGTGCCATTGTCAGGATCATATCTGATCTTTATCCTCATATCCACTTTTCTGCCTGTTCCCATATCCTTTGATTCCCCAAGTGTCTGAACGTCTGATTTAACCATTAATATATTTAATGACAGAGCTTCTATAACACTGAGATAGAGAATTCCAAATTTTCACAACCTCTGAGTGAATAAATTTTGCATCTCAGTCCATGTCTGTGCTGTTGTTTTTTTGGTTCCTCAACACAAGGAAACAACCTGTGTCCACCCAGTCAAACCTATTCAGTATCTTGTCTGTTTTAATGTTGATATCTACTTTTCCTGAACTGTGGGAATTATCAGCCCCATTTGCTCTCAACCTCTCGGGAACCAATCTAGTGAATTTTTGTGCTTTTAATGTAAGTATACTCTTTAATTAGGGAGAACAAAACTGCTCAGAGTACTTGCAGACCTGGTCTCACTAAAGTCCTGTAGAACTGTAGCACAACTTCTCTACTCCAATCTCCATGCAGTAAAGACCAACATGCCATTTACCTTTCTAAAAGTTTGCTGTACCTTCATGTTAATTTTTTTCCTTCTATGAGTACACCCAAATCCCTCCAAACATCAATGTTTCCAAGTTAAATGCCTTTCAAAAAATAATCAGCTCTCTATTCTTACCAAAATGAATAACTTCACACTTCCTAACAACTGCCACCTTGTTACTCACTCCCTTTTCTGCAGCCTTTTACGTGTCTTCCTCAGAGCTTGCGTTCTCTCCCTGTGTTGTAGTGTCAACAAACTTAGTTGCATAACTTTCTGGCTCTCGTTATTGAATGTGGCTGAACTCCACTAGTCACAGCCTGCCAACTTGAAAATGCCTTATTTATTCCTACTCCATTTCCTATCTGTTCGCCAACCCTTCCTTCATGTTAATAAATTCCCCCATGGGCTCCTGCTGTGTATTTCCATACACTTCGAATTCCAGAAGGCATTTGACAAAGTGCCATAAAGTAAGAGCTCATGGTGTAGGGTAACAGAGGATTGGTTAGCTAACAGGAAATGAGTACAAATGAATCATTTTTGGATTGGCAGACTAACAGGTGGAGAGCTATAGGGCACTGAACTACTTACAATCCAAATCAATGGGTTGGATAAAGGGATCAAATGTAAACTTTCTGATTTTTAAAAATTCATTCATGGAATGTGGGTGTTGACTGGGCTAGCATTTATTGCTCAGCCTGAATCACTTTCGAACTGACTGCCATTTCAAAGGGCCTTTCAGAGTATTATGTAGGCCAGATAAGGATGGCAGGTTTCAGTCATTTCATCATCATCATTAGACTTTTTAAATTCCGGATTTTTATTGAGTTCAAATTTCACCATCTGCTTTGGTGGGATTCGAATCCTGATCCCAAGGGCATTAACCTGGGTCTCTGGAATGCCAGTGCAATACCGTTGTGCCACTGCCTCTCCACAAAGATGGATTGGAAAGTAAGTTGTGAAATGAAAGTAAGGGGCGGGATTTTACCACCTTGTTCGAGCGAGACTGTAAATTTCCACTTGAGGTCAATGAACATTGTCCATCCCTCACCCTCTCCAATTCTACCATAGAATTCAGCCCACTCAGGCTGAGTGGGCAAAGATTTGGCAGATGATGTATCATGTGGTAAAATGTGAACTTGTTCCTTTATAGCAGGAAGAATAGAAAAGCATTATATTTAAATGGAGAGAGATTACAGGATTTGATGCATGAATCATAACAAAAATAGTATGCAGGTACAATGAGTGATTAGGAAGGAAATAGAATGTTGTTTATTGCGAGGGGAGTGGAGTATAAAAGTTATTTTTAAAAAGTAGGAATATTTTACTGCAGTTGCACAAGGATTGGTGAGACCACATTTGGAGTACAGTGCATGGCTTTGGTCTCTTTATTTAGGAAAGGATTATAATTGCATTAGAAGCAGTTCACTTGACTGATTGTTGGGATGATGGACTTTGGAGGGAAGGTTGGACAGGTTAAACCTGTAGCCATTGGCGTTTAGAAAAATGAGGGGTGACCTGATTGAAGCATAATTGGCTTGACGAAGTGGAAGAGAAAAGGCTGGAAAACCACAGCAGGTCCGGCAGCATCTGTAAGGAGAGAAAAGAACATAGAACATAGAACATTACAGCGCAGAACAGGCCCTTCGGCCCACGATGTTGCGCCGACCAGTTACAAAACAATGACCCACTAGCCTAAACCAATTCCTTTTCATCCATAAACCTATCCACAGATCTCTTAAACGCCCCCAAACTAGGTGCATTTACAACTGCAGCTGGCAGGGCATTCCAATCCCTCACCACCCTCTGGGTAAAGAACCTACCCCTGACATCTGTCCTATAACTACCCCCCCTTAATTTAAAATCGTGCCCCCTCGTGCTAGCTTTCTCCATCCTAGGAAAAAGGCTATCACTATCTACCCTGTCTAAACCTCTAATCATCTTATATGTTTCAATGAGATCCCCTCTTAGCCGCCTTCTTTCCAGCGAAAACAACCCCAAATCTCTCAATCTCTCCTCATAGGATCTCCCCTCCATACCAGGCAACATCCTGGTAAACCTCCTCTGCACCCTCTCCAAAGCCTCCACATCCTTCCTGTAATGTGGGGACCAGAACTGCACACAAAACTCCAAGTGCGGCCGCACCAGAGATGTGTACAGTTGCATCATGACGCTGCGACTCCTAAATTCAATCCCCCTACCAATAAACGCCAAAACTCCGTATGCCTTCTTAACAACCTTATCCACTTGATTCCCAACTTTCAGGGATCTATGTACACATACACCTAGATCCCTCTGCTCCTCCACACTATTCAAAGTCCTCCCGTTAGCCCTATACTCAACACATCTGTTATTCCTACCGAAATGAATTACCTCACACTTCTCCACATTAAACTCCATCCGCCACCTCTCAGCCCAGCTCTGCAACCTATCTAAGTCATCCTGCAAACTATGACACCCTTCCTCACAATCTACCACACCTCCGACTTTGGTGTCATCAGCAAACTTACTAATCCACCCAACTATACCCTCATCCAGATCATTAATAAAAATTACAAACAGCAGTGGCCCCAAAACAGATCCCTGAGGCACACCACTTGTAACCGAACTCCATGACGAATATTTCCCATCAACCACCACTCTCTGTCTCCTATCTGCTAGCCAATTCCTGATCCAATTACCTAGATCACCCCCAATCCCATACATCTGCATTTTCTGCAGAAGCCTACCATGGTGAACCTTATCAAACGCCTTGCTAAAATCCATATACACCACATCAACTGCCTTACCCCTATCCACCTCTTTGGTCACCTTCTCAAAGAACTCGATAAGGTTAGTAAGGCATGACCTACCCGCTACAAAACCATGCTGACTGTCTCTAATCAACTCATTACTTTCCAAATAACTATAAATCCTGTCTCTAATAATCCTTTCCAAAACCTTACCCACCACAGAAGTAAGACTCACCGGTCTATAATTCCCAGGGAAGTCCCTTCTCCCCTTCTTAAACAATGGGACAACATTTGCTGTCCTCCAATCTTCTGGTACTATACCAGAGACTAACGACGACCTGAAGATCAGAGCCAGAGGCTCTGCAATCACCCCTCTTGCCTCCCAAAGAATCCTAGGGTAAATCCCATCTGGACCAGGGGACTTATCTATTTTCAATCCCTCTAAAATATCCAGCACATCCCCCGTATCAACTGCAATACTATCTATTACACACCCCTGCACCCCAGTGTCCTCCTCAGCTACATTCCTGTCCCCTTGCGTGAACACCGAAGAGCTGATGCTTCGAGTCCAGACGACCCTTTGTCAAAGCTAAAAGGCATAAGAAGTGGGAGATATTTATACTGCAGGGGGAGGGAATGAAAGATGAGTCACAGCCACAGAAACCAGAGGAAAATACTGCTGATAGCTGTCCCCAGAGAGGATAAAGGGTGTGAATGGCCAAACAGCAGAGAAGTTGTAAGCTGAGTGAAACGCTGCTTTTCACTTGCATCTCTTTCAATTTGGTCTATTGTATTGGCTGCTCCCAGTGTTGTCTCCTCTATATATAAGATATATAATAAGATATATAATATATATAATATAATATATTATACATTATAGAATAACAGATGTGTTGATTATAGGGCTAACGGGAGGACTTTGAATAGTGTGGAGGAGCAGAGGGATCTAGGTGTATGTGTACATAGATCCCTGAAAGTTGGGAATCAAGTAGATAAGGTTGTTAAGAAGGCATACGGAGTTTTGGCGTTTATTGGTAGGGGGATTGAATTTAGGAGTCGCAGCGTCATGATGCAACTGTACACATCTCTGGTGCGACCGCACTTGGAGTTTTGTGTGCAGTTCTGGTCCCCACATTACAGGAAGGATGTAGAGGCTTTGGAGAGGGTGCAGAGGAGGTTTACCAGGATGTTGCCTGGTATGGAGGGGAGATCCTATGAGGAGAGATTGAGAGATTTGGGGTTGTTTTCGCTGGAAAGAAGGCGGCTAAGAGGGGATCTCATTGAAACATATAAGATGATTAGAGGTTTAGACAGGGTAGATAGTGATAGCCTTTTTCCTAGGATGGAGAAAGCTAGCACGAGGGGGCACGATTTTAAATTAAGGGGGGGTAGTTATAGGACTGATGTCAGGGGTAGGTTCTTTACCCAGAGGGTGGTGAGGGACTGGAATGCCCTGCCAGCTGCAGTTGTAAATGCACCTAGTTTGGGGGCGTTTAAAAGATCTGTGGATAGGTTTATGGATGAAAAGGGATTGGTTTAGGCTAGTGAGTCATTGTTTTGTAACTGGTCGGCGCAACATCGTGGGCCGAAGGGCCTGTTCTGCGCTGTAATGTTCTATGTTCTATGTTCTATGTTCTAATAGGATATATAATATCCTCTATTGTATTGGCCGCTCCCAGTGTTGTCTCCTCTATATATAAGATATATAATAAGATATATAATATATATAATATAATAGGATATATAATATCCTCTATTGTATTGGCCACTCCCAGTGTTGTCTCCTCTATATATAAGATATATAATAAGATATATAATATATATAATATAATAGGATATATAATATCCTCTATTGTATTGGCCACTCCCAGTGTTGCCTCCTCTATATATAAGATATATAATAAGATATATAATATATATAATATAATAGGATATATAATATCCTCTATTGTATTGGCCACTCCCAGTGTTGTCTCCTCTATATCGGAGACACCAAGTGTAGACTGGGTGATCACTTTGCTGAGCACCTTCGGTTGGTGCACAATTAGGACTCTAGCCTTCCGGTTGCTTGCCATTTTAACACACAATCCTGCTCCCATGCCCACATGTCTGTCCTTGGCCCTGCTGCAATGCTCTAGTGAGACTCACCGCAAACTGGAGGAACAGCACCTCATCTTCCGGCTGGGCTCTTTACAAGTAGGTGTTGATGTGATCGGCGCAACCCGTGGGCCGAAGGGCCTGTTTGTACTGTAGTGTTCTATGTTCTATCCTTCCAGTCTCAACATCGAATTCAACAACTTCAGATGATTTGCTCTCCCCCACCCTGACCCCTTTGTTTTCATTCTATTTTGTTTAATTTTTTACTGTTCTCAGCCTTTTATTTCTTTATTGTCTTCATTTTTCTTTCCCCTCCCACTCTTTCCCCCTACTTCATCCCTTTCCCTTATGGCATTGGTAGCACAGTGGTTAGCACTGCTGCTTCACAGCTCCAGGGACCTGGGTTCGATTCCCGGCTTGGGTCACTGTTTGTGTGGAGTTTGCACATTCTCCTCATGTCTGCGTGGGTTTCCTCCGGGTGCTCTAGTTTCCTCCCACAGTCCAAATATGTGCAGGTTAGGTTGATTGGCCATGCTAAAATTGCCCTTTAGTGTCCTGAGATGCGTAGGTTAGAGGGATTAGTGGGTAAATTTGTAGAGATATGGGGGTAGGGCCTGGGTGGGATTGTGTTCGGTGCAGACTCGATGGGCCAAATGGCCCATCTTTAGGGTTTCTATGGTTCTTACCTTTTCTTCCCCCGCTTCCCCTTTTCTACATTCTACCTCTGTCCCATCTCTCCTCTCCCGCCAACTTCCCTCCCCCAATATCTTCATCTGTCACAGCTTACAGTTTCTCTGCCGTTTGACCATTCACACCTTCTATTCTCTCTATGGGCTGCCATTAGCAGCCTTTCCCCTTTGTTCCTGTGGCTACAACTCATCTATCCTTCCCCCACCCTGCACTATAAATATTTCCCACTTTCTATGCCTTTTAGCTTTGACAAAGGGTCATTTGGATCGAAAGGTCAGCTCTTTTCTCTCTTTACAGATGCTGCCAGACCCTCTGAGGTTTTCCAGCATTTTATCTTTTGGTTTCAAATTCCAGCATCCACAGTAATTTATATTTTGAGTGGGTGCTGAAATGATGTTTCTCCGTATGTGAGTGACCAGAACTGGGAGACACTTTAAAATAGGGAGTCTCCCATTTAAGATGGAGATGATTTTTTCTTCTGTTTGAGTCCTTAGTTTGTGGAACTCTCCCAGAGAGTGGTAGAGGCAGGGTCATAGAATCATAGAAACCCTACAGTGCAGAAAAAGGCCCTTCGGCCCATCGAGTCTGCACTGACCACAATCCCACCCAGGCCCTACCCCCATACCCCTGCACATTTTACCCGCTAATTCCTCTAACCTACGCATCTTAGGACACACTAAGGGACAATTTTAGCGTGGCAATCAGCCTAATATATTTTCGGACTGTGGAAGGAAACCGGAGTAAACCCACACAGACACGGGGAGAATGTGCAAACTCCACACGGACAGTGACCCGAGCCAGGAATCGTACCCAGGTCCCTGGAGCTGTGAAGCAGCAGTGCTGACCCACTATGCCACCGTGGTCATTAGATACTAATTTTTTTAAGGCAGAGGTAGATTGATTTCCTCGTTGTTCAAGAATCTTAGCTATCAGCTGGAGGCAGGGGTAGTCCCATTGAGACCTTGTGGGATGGTGGACTCAGCTCAAGGGGCCGAATAGCCTGCTAATCCGTATGTTCATACTGATCGTACCCCCCTTGACCACAAGCTGTTAATTGTGGTCAGAATCCAGCTATTTCGGTGGACTGATACATCCACATGGCTATTAAAAATAAAGTAAAAAGTCTGACAACACCAGGTTTTAGTCCAACCTATTTATTTGATAATATTCTCACAAGCTTTCGAGGGGACTGCCTCTTCATCAGGTGAATGGAGAGTTCTGGCCTCAGACAGAGCATATAAAGCACAGACAGTTTAGAGATTACTGATTAGAATGCGAATCCTTACACCTAACCTGCTGTTCAAGACCTGAAGTGGCTGATAATGTGAGTGGAAGGAGCACTGATCACAGTTTAAAGAGATGTGTATTGTCTCCAGACAGTACAGTATGTGAAGTTTTGCAAACCCAGGCAAGTCACGGGGGTTACAGATAGTGCGACATGAACCCAAGATCCCTGTTGAGACCGTCCTCATGTGTGCGGAACTTGGCTATCAGTCTCTGTTCAGCGACTCTGCGCTGTCGTGTGTCGTGAAGGCCGCCTTGGAGAATGCTTACCCGAAGGTCAGAGGCTGAATGCCCGTGACCGCTGAAGTGTTCGCCAACAGGAAGGGAACAGTCTTGCCTGGTGACTGTCAAGCGATGTCTCAACAGGGATCTTGGGTTCATGTCGCACTATCTGTAACCTCCGTGACTTGCCCGGGTTTGCAAAACCTCACTTACTGTACTGTCTGGAGACAATACACATCTCTTTAAACTGTGATCAGTGCTCCTTCCACTCACATTATCAGCCACTTTAGGTCTTGAACAGCAGGTTAGGTGTAAGGATTCGCATTCTAATCAGCAACTGTCTGTGCTTTATATGCTCTGTCTGTCTGAGGCCAGAACTCTCCATTCACCTGATGAAGAGGCAGTCCCCTCGAAAGCTTGTGAGAATATTATCAAATAAATCGGTTGGACTAAAACCTGGTGTTGTCAGACTTTTTACTGTGTTTACCCCAGTCCAACGCCGGCACACCCACATCATTATTAAAAATAAATCCAGAGTTTTAACTTGCTTTCACCCCGTCCTCCAAAGGTCCCAGTTTCCCATTGAACCCCCATGTCAGATAAAGGGGAGGTTTCACTCTGGGCTGTGACCGCATTACTGTCGGCGGGGGGGTTAATTGTCGCGCACAATGGTTGGCTGTGCCTTTAAGTGGCTGCAGTGTTTTGGTTCGAATGCTTTTTAAAAGTTTCTGTTCAGTGGGGGAGAGGTCGGCGAGGGAGGCGGGTCCCAGTGTCGGTGGGATATTGTTGGCAGCGTTATGTGAGCGCTGGGAGATGTGGAAAGTGTTGGTCTGCCCTTTGCTGAAAACATCTTCCTTTTGTTTAACACTCTCTCATTAAAGCCCAGACGAAGCTGCTGAAGAATTTTCATCCCGGACAAGGAAACTTCTCATTAGGGCAAAGCCAGAGGTAAAGAGAATGCGATTAGGGACGTGTCATGATATCTGGTGCAGTTTCAAACTCATTCTAACCCAGTGCGGAGCCCCATCTCCAACCACAATTCAAACCTCTAACTTTAACCCTCCCCCTAACTTTGACCCCTAACTCTAAATCCCAAATACCAACCCCAGTGGGAACCTTAATCTTCAAATTGATTACCGGCCTCCAAATCCAAACCTTTTTGAGTCCAGACCTTAACCACTGACCCTAATCTGAAGCTGTATCTGAATCTGACACTGCAACCCTGAAGTGTGGATTCAGACCCTAATCCTAACTGTTCACACATCCACCCTCATCTCCAGCCTCACAACTGTGAGAGACAATGGCTGCGCGGACTCTGCGGTGAGGTGGGATCACCACATCTTTTGATGGCGCAATGGGCAGATTCAAAGACTGGCCACAAATGAGGTTGTCCCTTGATGGGGTGCACGATGGTCTCTATCAACCCCCTATTGGCACGGCTGGTGTCTGCTCTGGAGTGTTTGAAATTACATGTCGTGGCGGTGGAGAACTCTGTACCCAAGCGAACCCAAAACTCCTCCACCATTGTGACATCTTTCCTGACCCAGGAAAACCACATTAGAACATAAGAACACAAGAAATAGGAGCAGGAGTAGGCCATCTAGTCCTTCGAGACTGCCCCGCCATTCAATAAGATCATGGCTGATCTGTCGTGTCTCAGTTCCACTTTCCCACTTTCTCCCCATAACCCTTAATCCCCTCTCTTATCAAAAACCCATCAACCCGCGTCTTAAATATATTTAGCGAGGCAGCCTCCACCACATCAACGGGCAGAGAATTCCAGAGATTCACCACCCTTTGAGTGAAGAAGTTCCTCCTCAACTCCATTCTAAACCGCCCCCCCTTTATCTTGAGGCTGTGCCTCCTAGTCCTACTGTCCTTTCTGAGTGGGAAGAGTCTCTCCACCTCTATCCTATCCATCCCATTCATCATCTTATACGTCTCAATGAGATCTCCCCTCATTCTTCTAAACTCTAACGAGTACAAGCCTAGTTTATTCAGCCTCTCCTCATAGCTCAACCCCCTCAACTCCGGCATCAGCCTAGTAAACCTCCTCTGCACTCCCTCCAAGGCCAAAATATTCTTGCGTAAGTGCGGCGCCCAAAACTGCACACAGTACTCCAGCTGCGACCTCACCAGTGCCCTATACAGCTGCAGCAAGACCTCCCTACTTTTATATTCAATCCCCCTCGCTATGAAGGCCAGCATCCCATTCGCCTTCCTGACCACCTGCTGCACCTGCAGGCTGGGTTTTTGCGACTCATGCACAAGGACCCCGAGGTCCCTCTGCACCGTTGCCTGCTGCAGTTTTTCGCCACGTAATTAATAGTCCTTCCTACCATTATTCCTACCAAAGTGGACCACCTTGCACTTGCCAACATTAAATTCCATTTGCCAGTTCCTGGCCTATTCGCCCAGCCTATCTAGATCCTTCTGCAGACTCTCCACACCCTCCACGCAATTTGCCGTTCCACCAATCTTGGTGTCATCAGCAAATTTCGACACCATACATTTGGTTCCCTCCTCCAGATCATCTATATAAATGGTAAATAGCTGAGGCCCCAGCACTGACCCCTGGGGCACTCCAGTAGTCACCAACCACCAATCCGAATAGCACCATTGACCCCCACTCTGCCTCCCATTTGACAACCAATCCTCTATCCACACTAACACCCCAACTCCATGCCCCCTTACCTTCTGCAATAACCTCTTGTGAGGTACCTTGTCAAACGCCTTCTCATTGTCGATGGTTGTTCCAAACGGGAAAGGTTGGGTCAAGGAACACATTTGTATTAACCAGTAGAACGTCAACCATTGTCTCCCAGGTGGATTCCTGGCAGTATTATGAAGAGTTGCCTTGAAGGGTGCAGTAGAAGTTTATGAGAATGGTTCCACTGGTGAGGGACTTTGGTTAGGTGAATAGATTGGAGAAACTGGTGATCATAGAATTGTGAGGTTATGCACTTTGGAAGGAGGATAGGAGGCAGAGATTATTTTCTAAATGGGGAAATGCTCAGGAAATCAGAAACACAAAGGGACTCGGGAGTCTTTGTTCTCTTGAGGTTAACATGCAGGTTCTGTCAGCAGTTAGGAAGGCAAACGCAGTGTTAGCATTCATGTCGAAAGGGCTAGAATACAACAGCAGGGATGTACTTCTGAGGCACGTAAGTAGTTAAAGGGTGATAGAAGGGTCCCACTAAGGGATCAAAAATGAAATTTATGCATGAAGTCGGAAGGCATTAGCTGAGGTATTAACTGATAACCTTACACTACTCTTTACCAAGCTGCCTCACAGCGCCAGGGACCTGGGTTCAATTCCTGGCTTGAGTCACTGTCTTTGTGGAGTTTGCACATTCTCCCCGTGTCTGCATGGGTTTCTGTGGGTGCTCCAGTTTCCTCCCACTTTCCAAAGGTGTGCGGGTTGGGTGGATTGGCCGTGCTAAAATTGCTCCTTAGTGTCATATAAATGCATGGGGTTATGGGGATAGGACCGGTGTGGAGTTGTGGTTGGTGTAAACCCAATTGGCTGAATGACCTTCTGCACTGCAGGATTCTATGTCAGCAGTAGGCCATTCGGCCCCTCGAGCCTGCTCTGCTGTTCATTTTGATGATGGCTCATCATCGAATTGAATGTTCTGATCCTTCCTACCTCCCCCCCCCCCGCCCCAACCAATATCCCTTGATCCCTTTAGCCCCCAGAGCTATGTCTAATTTCTTCTTGGAATCAGACAATGTTTTGTCCTCAACAATTCCGTGGTAATGGATTCTGTATATTCACCACCCTCTGTTGTGAAGAATTTTCTCCTCACCTCAGTTGTAAAAGGTTTGCCCCTTATCCTCAAACTATGACCCCTCGTTCTGGACTCCCTCCACTGTCTTCCTTGGTAAAGACCGATGCAAAGTACTCAGTTAATATCTCAGCTATGCCTTCTTCCTTCATGTGTATTTCTCATTTTTGGTCCCTTATTGGGACGCTGTAATCACCCTTTTACTATTTATGTGTCTGTAGAGGACCTTGGGATTCCCTTTCTGTTAGTTGCCAGTCTCATTTCATACTCCCTCTTTGGTTCCCTCATTTGCTTTTCACCTCTGCTCTGGATGGATTATTCAGCCTGGTTCTCAGTTGTATTTTCCACCTGAGATTTGACACAGATTAATTCCAATCTCTTTTGTCATTTAGGATGCTCTTGAAGTGATTGCCCTTTTCCTTTCGAGGTAATGTACTGTACTGTGCCCAAACTATCTCTTGTTTGAAGATTGTTCAGTTATTATTTGGACTGTCAAACTTTGATTCCATTTTTATGTTTCCCAGATCCATTCTTATCCCGTTGAGGTTGGCTTTCCCCCAGTTAATTATTCTCCCTCTGGATTGTTCTGTGTCCTTTTCCGTAGTCAGTTTAAACATCACAATATAATGATCACTGAATGCTCTCCTGGTGACACTTGATCTGCTTGATCCAGTGGGGACTGTTCTCCTCAGAGAAGGTAAGTGCAGAAGAGATTTGTTAGAGGTGTTCAAAATTGTGAGGGGTTTGGAGAGATTAGAAAGAGACAAACTGCTCTCACCTCATTGGGATGGAGAACCAAGGGACACTGATTTAAGGTGAATGGCAGAAGGACCAAAATTTGTCTGAGAATTTTTTTTGCACTGTGAGTGTTTAGGATCTGGAATACGTTGCTTCAGAGTGTGGCAGAGGTGGAAGTGTTTCTGCTGGAGCCACACCTGCACCTTCTCAGGTGGATGTAATAGATCTCAAGACAACGGTACTTATCCTTCAATCAACCTCAAACAGAAATACATCTCAGCTGTGTTTGTGGGATCTTGCTGTGCACATTGGTGACCAGACCTCAAAGAGCCTTTCTTTGTTGTGGGTGAAGCTGCAGCTGTACAGGGCATTGGTGAGGCCACAGCTGGAGTACTGTGTGCAGTTTTGGGCGCCGCACCTGCGCAAGGATATTTTGGCCTTGGAGGGAGCGCAGAGGAGGTTTACTAGGCTGATACCGGAGTTGAGGGGGTTGAGCTATGAGGAGAGGCTGAATAAACTAGGCTTGTACTCGTTAGAGTTTAGAAAAATGAGGGGAGATCTCATTGAGACGTATAAGATGATGAATGGGATGGATAGGATAGAGGTGGAGAGACTCTTCCCGCTCAGAAAGGATAATAGGACTAGGGGGCACAGCCTCAAGATAAAGGGGGGCGGTTTAGAACGGAGTTGAGGAGGAACTTCTTCACTCAAAGGGTGCTGAATCTCTGGAATTCTCTACCCGTTGAAGTGGTGGAGGCTGCCTCGCTAAATATTTTTAAGACGTGGGTTGATGGGTTCTTGATAAGAGAGGGGATTAAGGGTTATGGGGAGAGGGCGGGAATGTGGAACTGAGCCACGACAGATCAGCCATGATCTTATTGAATGGCGGGGCAGGCTCGAAGGGCTAGATGGCCTACTCCTGCTCCTATTTCTTATGTTCTTATGAAGTGCTTCTAGACTCCCTCAGGGTGAAACCGGCGCTTTATATATACATGTTCCTGCTTTACAATCTGTTCACTAATAAGGCAGCAGCTTTTCCTAAGTTGTTTTTTATTTCAAAAATATACTTTATTCATAAAAAAAAAACTCAACTAATCCATTTCAAATATACAGGGCTTCGAATAGCAAATCAAAACATTCTTACAGATCTGTCCAAATTACAGTGTCTACTTTCAATACTCAAAAAAAAAACTATGTCTATGTCTCAATATTACAATTACTATTTACAAGGTTTGCATTTCAGTTCTTAAAAATATATGCATGTCTCAATAGATTACTGTGTGCCGTTAGTGGTCAGGTTGGCACACAGTTACGCAGGTCGGGGGTATTCTGCAGTTCCCGGGCCCTCGGTCTGCCTCTGTTAAAAGGCCTTACAGCTCCAACATCAAAGAAGTGACAAAGAACAACAATATTAATGAACCCCCCGTGTGGGAATCCTCAAAGGTCAGCAAACTGCAGCCACATTTTTGTTGCCCTGACTCAACTCTTCCTCCAGGAGTGTGATATCAGTGAATCCACCCTGTCATGGAGAATGAGAGCAGCTTTGACTTTGAGGTGCCAGGTTGTGAGTGCCCAGGTGACAGGTTGGATTTAGGGAATCAGAGCAAGGAAAGACTCCTTGTACCTCAACCACCGTCCAATAAAATCACGGTTAAACACCAACTCGCATTGTCCCGTCCTCTCCCCAGAACCCTTGATTTCCAACGTTGGTGTTGTGGAAATGAGCAAATCTGCATTCTTGCATCCAGTGGTGAGAGCCAGAGGTTTGGTGGAAATGAAGGGGAGGAAAGGGAACGTCACCCTAAACCTATCTTTATTGCGCAGCAGTGAAGAGAACAACCCATCAGTGAGTCAGCACCAACAATTACCTTTGAACCATCGTGTGTGTGTGTGTGTGAGAGAGACTGTGTGTGAGTGTGTATGTCTGTGTGTGTGAGTGTGTGTCTGTGTGAGTGTGTGTCTGTGTGAGTGTGTGTGTGTGTGTCTGTGTGAGTGTGTGTGTGTGTGTCTGTGTGTGTGTGTGTGTGTGTGTCTGTGTGTGTGAGAGTGTGTGTGTGTGTTTGTGTGTCCTTGTGAGTGTGTGTCTGTGTGAGTGTGTGTGTGTGTGTCTGTGTGTGTGTATACCTGAGCCAGCCAAAGAACAAAGAAAATTCCAGCATAGGAACAGGCCCTTCGGCCCCTCCAAGCCTGCACTGACCATGCTGCCCCCGACTGAACTAAACCCCCTTCCCTCCCGGGGACCGTATCCCTCTATTCCCATCCTATTCATGCCCCTTAAAACTCACTATCGTATCCGCTTCCACTCCCTCCTCCAGCAACGAGTCCCAGGCACCCACCCCCCTCTGTGTAAAAAATCTGCCTCGTCCATCTCCTTTAAACCTTGCCCCTCGCACCTTAAACCTGTGCCCCCCCCGAGTAATTGGCTCTTCCACCCTGGGAAAAAGTTTCTGACTATCCACTCTGTCCATGACCCTCATAATCTTGTAGACTTCTATCAGGTCTCCCTTCAACCTCCATTGCTCCAGTGAGAACTGCCCCCTGTGGTTGTGAGTGAATATCTAATCTGCTGTTTGAAACATGTCTGTGGCAGGATGTAGGTGAGTGAAATACAAAATGAATTGTATTATTCATGCTCAGGACAATGGAGAAATGGTGTGATATAGTTTGGTCTCAGGCAGCAACACAAACTTGGATACCCAGGTTCCCTACATCAGAAATATTTCCCTGTTTGTGAAATGCTTGGGAGTGTTTGATGGGGGGACAGTGTAGAGGGAGCTTTACTCTGTATCAAACCCCATGATGTACCTGTCCTGGGAGTGTTTGATGGGGAGACAGTGTAGAGGGAGCTTTACTCTGTATCTAACCCCGTGCTGTACCTGTCCTGGGAGTGTTTGATGGGGGACAGTGTAGAGGAAGCTTTACTCTGTATCTAACCCCGTGCTGTACCTGTCCTGGGAGTGTTTGATGGGGGACAGTGTAGAGGGAGCTTTACTCTGTATCTAACCCCGTGCTGTACCTGTCCTGGGAGTGTTTGATGGGGGACAGTGTAGAGGGAGCTTTACTCTGTATCTAACCCCGTGCTGTACCTGTCCTGGGAGTGTTTGATGGGGGACAGTGTAGAGGGAGCTTTACTCTGTATCTAACCCCGTGCTGTACCTGTCCTGGGAGTGTTTGATGGGGGACAGTGTAGAGGGAGCTTTACTCTGTATCTAACCCCGTGCTGTACCTGTCCTGGGAGTGTTTGATGGGGGACAGTGTAGAGGGAGCTTTACTCTGTATCTAAATGCTTACGGTGGCGAAAGGCATGCGAAAAATCCACTATTTTCTGTTTCAAAGCTGCTTCGAGTCCCAGATCACCTGAGAGGCACCAGTGGACATGGTGTTGGGCAATGTCAGGGGGAGAGTGTTGGGTGGGGGTAACTCCAGTAGTGGAAAGGTTGTTTCATCCCTACCCTCTGCTCTTGGCTATTGGTGTCTAATGCCACTTTAGGTTAAAAACACTGAGGAGGTGATAATACTGGACAATTTCAATCAAACTCTTTCTGGGAAGGACAGAACTAACCCTAACTCAAAATTAAATAGACCCAGAGGTAGAGCACAAGGTGACTGGGATGGCTAATCTAAATATGGACTGAGCTACATGAATGTGTAGAGGGAGCATTACTGGGCTAATGTATCTAACCTGTGCTGGACCTGTCTTCGCAGTGTTTCATGGGATGGTGCATGGTTTCAATGGCCTTCTACTCGTATTCTCTCCTGGCTTAATGAGGTTTCTATTATTCCATCAGTGACTTGGAGAGAATCATTTGGCCCTGGAGGGAGTGCAGAGGAGGTTTACTAGGCTGATACCGGAGTTGAGGGGGTTGAGCTATGAGGAGAGGCTGAATAAACTAGGCTTGTACTCATTAGAGTTTAGAAGAATGAGGGGAGATCTCATTGAGACGTATAAGATGATGAATGGGATGGATAGGATAGAGGTGGAGAGACTCTTCCCGCTCAAAAAAGACAGTAGGACTAGGGGGCACAGCCTCAAGATAAAGGGGGGCGGTTTAGAACAGAGTTGAGGAGGAACTTCTTCACTCAAAGGGTGGTGAATCTCTGGAATTCTCTGCCCGTTGAAGTGGTGGAGGCTGCCTCGCTAAATATTTTTAAGACGCGGGTTGATGGGTTTTTGATAAGAGAGGGGATTAAGGGTTATGGGGAGAGGGCGGGAAGGTGGAGCTGAGTCACGACAGATCAGCCATGATCTTATTGAATGGCGGGGCAGGCTCGAAGGGCTAGATGGCCTACTCCTGCTCCTATTTCTTATGTTCTTATGTTCTTAACAAAGGGAACACAGAAAAGTACAGCACAGGAATAGACCCTTAGACTTTCCAAAGCGCTCACCAATCATGATGCCCTAACGAAACTAAAGAAAAACATCTTCTGTCCTTACTCGGTCCGTACCCCTCTATTCCCTCGCTATTCACGTGCACATCCCAATGCCTCTTAAATGTTGTTAATGTGCCTGCTTCCACCACCTCCTCTGGCAGCACGTTCCAGGCACCCACCACTCTATGTGAAAAACATCACCCTTAAACTCACCCCCTCTCACCTAGAACTTGTGCCCCCTTGTAATTCACACCTCCACCCTGGGAAAAAAGCTTCTGAGTGTCCAGCCTGTCCATGTCTCTCATAATGTTGTTGACCTCTATCTGACCTCTATCTGTAGACCTGGGAGTGTTTGATGGGGGACAGTGTAGAGGGAGCTTTACTCTGTATCTAATCCCGTGCTGTCCCTGTCCTGGGAGTGTTTGATGGGGGACAGTGTAGAGGGAGCTTTACTCTGTATCTAACCCTGTGCTGTGCCTGTCCCGGGAGTGTTTGATGGGGGGACAGTGTAGAGGGAGCTTTACTCTGTATCTAACCCCATGCTGTACCTGTCCTGGGAGTGTTTGATGGGGACAGTGTAGAGGGAGCTTTACTCTGTATCTAACCCCGTGCTGTATCTGTCCTGGGAGTGTTTGATGGGGGACAGTGCAGAGGGAGCTTTACTCTGTATCTAACCCCGTGCTGTATCTGTCCTGGGAGTGTTTGATGGGGGACAGTATAGAGGGAGCTTTACTCTGTATCTAACCCCGTGCTGTACCTGTCCTGGGAGTGTTTGATGGGGGACAGTGCAGAGGGAGCTTTACTCTGTATCTAACCCCGTGCTGTACCTGTCCTGGGAGTGTTTGATGGGGGGACAGTGTAGAGGGAGCTTTACTCTGTATCTAACCCCGTGCTGTATCTGTCCTGGGAGTGTTTGATGGGGGACAGTGTAGAGGGAGCTTTACTCTGTATCTAACCCCGTGCTGTATCTGTCCTGGGAGTGTTTGATGGGGGACAGTGTAGAGGGAGCTTTACTCTGTATCTAACCCCGTGCTGTACCTGTCCTGGGAGTGTTTGATGGGGGACAGTGTAGAGGGAGCTTTACTCTGTATCTAACCCCGTGCTGTACCTGTCCTGGGAGTGTTTGATGGGGGACAGTGGATTTCCAAAATGGTAACTGATTCTATTTTCATAACTCCATTTCAAACTGCAGAAAAAAAACTGCAGTAACTTTTTTATATCTTCTATCTTTTGTCTTAATGAAGGTTACAGAATATTCAGAGCGAATCATAAATCAGAATGCATTCTGTCAATCACGGTATTCCGCAAAAAGGATTTAGTGGCACTGATTTACTGGAAGGAACTTCCTCGTTTACAGCACCACCTCCACACGTTGCCCAAGTCCTAAATTTCAATCCCGTTCTCTCGTTGAGCTTCACTTTCCCCAGAAACCGGATAGATATCTTGGGAGGTAAGATACCAGAACAGAATAATCCGATCCAGGAAACTACACTGTTACCTCATCTGACAGCAGAAAGGACAGAAACATTGTCCAGTGTAGAGGGAGCTTTACTCTGTATCTAACCCCGTGCTGTACCTGTCCTGGGAGTGTTTGATGGGGACAGTGTAGAGGGAACTTTACTCTGTATCTAACCCCGTGCTGTACCTGTCCTGGGAGTGTTTGATGGGGACAGTGTAGAGGGAGCTTTACTCTGTATCTAACCCCGTGTTGTACCTGTCCTGGGAGTGTTTGATGGGGGACAGTGTAGAGGGAGCTTTACTCTGTATCTAACCCCGTGTTGTACCTGCCCTGGGAGTGTTTGATGGGGACAGTGTAGAGGGAGCTTTACTCTGTATCTAACCCCGTGTTGTACCTGTCCTGGGAGTGTTTGATGGGGGACAGTGTAGAGGGAGCTTTACTCTGTATCTAACCCCGTGCTGTACCTGTCCTGGGAGTGTTTGATGGGGACAGTGTAGAGGGAGCTTTACTCTGTATCTAACCCCGTGCTGTACCTGTCCTGGGAGTGTTTGATGGGGGGACAGTGTAGAGTGAGCTTTACTCTGTATCTAACCCCGTGCTGTACCTGTCCTGGGAGTGTTTGATGGGGGCACAGTGTAGAGGGAGCTTTACTCTGTATCTAACCCCGTGCTGTACCTGTCCTGGGAGTGTTTGATGGGGGGGACAGTGTAGAGGGAGCTTTACTCTGTATCTAACCCCGTAAGTTACCTGTCCTGGGAGTGTTTGATGGGGGGGACAGTGTAGAGGGAGCTTTCCTCTGTATCTAACCCCGTGCTGTACCTGTCCTGGGAGTGTTTGATAGGGGACAGTGTAGAGGGAGCTTTACTCTGTATCTAACCCCGTGCTGTACCTGTCCTGGGAGTGTTTGATGGGGACAGTGTAGAGGGAGCTTTACTCTGTATCTAACCCCGTGCTGTACCTGTCCTGGGAGTGTTTGATGGGGGGACAGTGTAGAGGGAGCTTTACTCTGTATCTAACCCCATGCTGTACCTGTCCTGGGAGTGTTTGATGGGGACAGTGTAGAGGGAGCTTTACTCTGTATCTAACCCCGTGCTGTACCTGTCCTGGGAGTGTTTGATGGGGGGACAGTGTAGAGGGAGCTTTACTCTGTATCTAACCCCGTGCTGTACCTGTCCTGGGAGTGTTTGATGGGGGGACAGTGTAGAGGGAGCTTTACTCTGTATCTAACCCCGTGCTGTACCTGCCCTGGGAGTGTTTGATGGGGACAGTGTAGAGGGAGCTTTACTCTGTACCTAACCCCGTGCTGTACCTGTCCTGGGAGTGTTTGATGGGGACAGTGTAGAGGGAGCTTTACTCTGTATCTAACCCCGTGCTGTACCTGTCCTGGGAGTGTTTGATGGGGGACAGTGTAGAGGGAGCTTTACTCTGTATCTAACACCGTGCTGTACCTGTCCTGGGAGTGTTTGATGGGGGACAGTGTAGAGGGAGCTTTACTCTGTATCTAACCCCGTGCTGTACCTGTCCTGGGAGTGTTTGATGGGGGACAGTGTAGAGGGAGCTTTACTCTGTATCTAACACCGTGCTGTACCTGTCCTGGGAGTGTTTGATGGGGGACAGTGTAGAGGGAGCTTTACTCTGTATCTAACCCCGTGCTGTACCTGTCCTGGGAGTGTTTGATGGGGACAGTGTAGAGGGAGCTTTACTCTGTATCTAACCCTGTGCTGTACCTGTCCTGGGAGTGTTTGATGGGGGGACAGTGTAGAGAGAGCTTTACTCTGTACCTAACCCCGTGCTGTACCTGTCCTGGGAGTGTTTGATGGGGGACAGTGTAGAGGGAGCTTTACTCTGTATCTAACCCTGTGCTGTACCTGTCCTGGGAGTGTTTGATGGGGACAGTGTAGAGGGAGCTTTACTCTGTATCTAACCCCGTGCTGTACCTGTCCTGGGAGTGTTTGATGTTGACAGTGTAGAGGGAGCTTTACTCTGTATCTAACCCCATGCTGTACCTGTCCTGGGAGTGTTTGATGGGGGACAGTGTAAAGGGAGCTTTACTCTGTATCTAACCCCGTTCTGTACCTGTCCTGGGAGTGTTTGATGGGGGACAGTGTAGAGGAAGCTTTACTCTGTATCTAACCCCGTGCTGTACCTGTCCTGGGAGTGTTTGATGGGGGACAGTGTAGAGGAAGCTTTACTCTGTATCTAACCCCGTGCTGTACCTGTCCTGGGAGTGTTTGATGGGGGGACAGTGTAGAGGGAGCTTTACTCTGTATCTAACCCCGTGCTGTACCTGTCCTGGGAGTGTTTGATGGGGGACAGTGTAGAGGGAGCTTTACTCTGTATCTAACCCCGTGCTGTACCTGTCCTGGGAGTGTTTGATGGGGGGACAGTGTAGAGGGAGCTTTACTCTGTATTTAACCCCGTGCTGAACCTGTCCTGGGAGTGTTTGATGGGGGGGGACAGTGTAGAGGAAGCTTTACTCTGTATTTAACCCCGTGCTGAACCTGTCCTGGGAGTGTTTGATGGGGACAAACCTGCACTGAAATTCCTGTCCGAGGTTCACACATCTTTCCATTGTCCTCACTTCACCTGCTCCGATTCCTGTGGCAGGCGGAACGGGAAAATGTTCCCCCCGCTCTGACTGGAACACTACATTCCGCACCCTCCCCTTTCCTTCTCTATAAATGGTATGCTTAATCTGCTTAAGATGCAGGTTCACTCGGCAGTTAGGAAGGCAAATGCAATGTTAGCATTCATGTCGAGAGGGCTCGAATATAAGAGCGGGGATGTACTTCTGAAACTATACAAGGCTCCGGTCAGACCCCATTTGGAATATTGGGAGCAGTTTTGGGCCTCATATCTGAGGAAGGATGTGCCGGCCTTGGAAAGGGCCCAGAGGAAGTTCACAAGAATGATCCCTGGAATGAAGAGCTTGTCGGATGAGGAACGGTTGAGGACTCTGGGTACTCATTAGAGTTTAGAAGGATGAGGTGGGGGGATCTTATTGAAACTTACAGGATATGGTGAAGCTTGGATAGAGTGAACGTGGAGAGGTATTCCCACTAGTAGGAAAAACTGGAACCAGAGGGCACAACCTCAGGCTAAAGGGACGATCCTTTAAAACAGAGATAAGGAGGAATTTCTTCAGCCGGAGAGTGGGGAATCTGTGGAACTCTTTGCCGCAGAAGGCTGTGGAGGGCGGGTCACTGAGTGTCTTTAAGACATTGATCAAGAACCTATCTATCTCTAAGGGGATCAGGGGTTATGGGGGAAAGGCAGGATATTGGGGATGAGAAAAATATCAGCCATAATTGAATGGCGGGGTAGACTGGATGGGCCGAGTGGCCTAATTCTGCTCCTATATCTCGTGGTCTTCTGAATGGTAACTAGTAATATTCAGTAAATGTTTATCGAGCTGTTGATGCCTGCTTCCTTTGAAAGAAGTTGGAGACACTGCGAGACCAGCAGGAGAGGCAAGGAGTTCTGAGTTGGGAGCATGAGTCAGTCACAAGGCACCTCAACCCTCCCCCCACCATTCAATAAGATCATGGCTGATCTGATTATAATCTCAATCCCACATTCCTGCCCACTTTCAATAACCTTTAACCCCAATAACCTTTCACCCACGATAATCTTTCACCCTCAATAACCTTTCACCCCCTTCTTAATGAAGAATATATCTGGTTCTGTCTTTGAAACATATCTGCTTCCGCTGTCTTCTGAGGAACTGTTCCAAAGACTCACATCACTCTGAGTGAAAAAAAATAGCCTCTTCTCTGTTCCCAGAGTGGCAGCTCACTTTTAACCAGTGACCTCTAGTTCTGGATTCTTTTTGATTTGATTTGATTTATTATGGTCACACATTAGCATACAGTTTCATGCACGCTGTACAAAGCATACCATTCATAGAGAAGGAAAGGAGCGATTGCAAAATGTAGTAATAAAGCATAGTGAATTACAGCGTTGTTTTAGAGTTACAGTACAGTTTAAAAGCGTAGAACGAGAGTAAAAGATAGAGGGAATGCAGGGCGCAGCTTGCAAGAAATCGCTTCACTCCGGCATCATTCTGCATAACCTTTCAACCCAGTACTAATTAGAAATCTGTCCAGCTCCTCCCTAAATTTACTTAATCTCCCAGCAATTTTCTGAGTGAAAAAATTGCCCCTCTGGACCCTTTTGTATCTCTCCCCTCTCATCTTAAACCTCTGCCCTCTAGTTTTAGGCTCCGTTACCTTTGGGAAAAGATATTGACTATCCAGCTGATCTGTGCCCCTCATTATATTGTAGACCTTTATAAGATCACCCCTCAGCCTCCTACGCTCCAGGGAAAAAGGTCCCAGTCTATCCAACCTCTCCTTATAACTTACAAGTCCCAGTAGCATTCTGATAAATCTTTTCTCCACTCTTTCTAGTTTAATAATATCCTTTCTATAATAGGGTGACCAGAATTGCGCACAGTATTCCAAGTGTGGCCTTACCAATGTCTTGTACAACTTCAACAAGACGTCCCCAACTCCTGTATTCAATGTTCTGACCAATGAAACCAAACATGCCGAATGCCTTCTTCACCACTCTGTCCACCTGTGACTCCACTTTCAAGGAGTTATGAACCTGTAGCCCAGGTCTCTTTGTTCTGTTACTCTCCCCACCATTAACTGAGTAAGTCCTGCCCTTGTTCAATCTACCAAAATCCATTACCTCACATTTATCTAAATTAACCACATCTGCCATTCACAGCCCACTGGCCCAATTGATCAAGATCCCACTGCAATCCGAGATAACCTTCTTCACTGTCCACTATGGCACCAATCCTGGTGTCATCTACAAACTTACTAAGCATGCCTCCTAAATTCTCATTCAAATCATTAACATAAATGACAAATAACAGTGGACCCAGCCCTGACCCCTGAGGCACACCGCTGGTCACAGGCCTCCAGTTTGAAAAACAACTCTCTACAATCACCCTCTGGCTTTTCTGTCATCAAGCCAATTTTGTATCCATTTAGCAACCTCACCCTGGATTCCATGAGATTTCACCTTATTCAACAACCTACCATGCGGTTCGTTGTCACAGGCCTTGTACTGCAAACTCAGGCTATCGATAAGCAGAAACACAGAAAAGGGTCTCTGCCCAGATTAGATACCTGGCCTCATCTACTTTGTTTCTATGGGAACTTCTGCATCATCACCCACAAGACTGATTAATCTCCTTGTGCCTGTCTCCTCTTGTAAAGTCAACACTACTGGAAAAGTGAATTGTCCAGCTTCAGTTATCAACCTGCCAGCTTCCATGAAGGAATTCCTCATTTGGACTTTGATCCTGGACTCTGTACACACACAAAACAATATTTCTTTTCCTGGAGTCTTTGCCTCGTCAAGTTTTCTTTTCTCTATCCCTCTTTTACTGGATAAATACAAAAGAGACAATGTTGTGACCCCCTCCTGCATTTGAAAGTGTGCAAATAAACTAACCCTTTAAGTTCATCCTATCTTTATTTTGCTGCGGGATTATTCATTAAAAAAACCTAGAGGTTGAGAATGAAGAGGGAAGCAGATCAAAACACCTTTCTGTTTATGGACAAGGAGGAGAAATCGAGGCCATTTTAAATAACCCTCCTGCCTGGCATGGGAAATAACCTTGTCCACGGAAAGGTCTGGAAAATAGTGCTCAAAAATTGCAAAGTCGCCGTACTACTGGAAGGATGTAGAGATCCTGGAGAGAGTGCAGAGGAGATTTACCAGGATGTTACCTGGTATGGAAGGGCTGTCTTACGAGGAAAGATTGAACGCACTTGGGCTGTTTTCCCTTGAGAGACATCGGCTGAGGGGGGATCTAATAGAGGTTTATAAGATTATGAAGGGGATAGATAGAGTAAATGGTGGTAAGCTTTTTCTGCTATTAGAAATGGATAGAACGAGGGGTCACGGGCTTAGGGTGAGGGGGGCTAGATATAAGACTAATATTAGAGGGCAGTTTTTCACACAAAGGGTAGTGGGGATGTGGAATGCACTGCCGAGTAAGGTGGTGGAAGCAGGCACGCTAGCGTTGTTCAAGAGTCACTTGGACAGCCACATGAGCGGTCTACATATAGGGGGATATAGCAGGCCTTACTAAGCATTGTAGGCTTGGGATTCAGTTTTAGCCTCAGGGATATAGAGTCTTTTAATAATGAATTTTTTGTCCACAGGCATTTAAGTCCAGTAAGGGGCATGCGGGCGGCAGGTTGTGGTGGGCTGCTCTTGGATGTTGCTTCGGGAGTTGCCTACTGCTTCATGTCGTTGGTGTGCGTAAACTGGACCATCTCGAGGGCAACATGACAGCTCAGAGACTATCTCTGTTGCTGTGCGGACACATGGATTTGGGCCTGTGTCCGTGGGAGTTTGCGCGTTCTCCCCGTGGTTGCGTGGGTTTCCTCCGGGTGCTCCGGTTTCCTCCCACATCCCAAAAATGTGCTTTTAGGCTGATTGATTGGGTAACAAATTGTCCCTATATTGGACCTCCCTGATCCTCACACATTAGGCATAGACTAAAATCATGAATAGGTCACTGACAATGGGACGGCGGCGCGGGCTCGTTGGGCCGAAGGGCCTGTTCCTGTGCTGTGTTGTTCTTTGTTCTTTGTTCTATGCCCGGTGCTGAGGTCCGTTAGTTGGGGAGAGGGGCCACGTGCAGCATTGAGGGTACCTATTCAAACAAAGGAAGGATTACTGAAGGAGGAAATTGGGGTAAAACCAGTTGTTTCGATCAAACAAGGAATTTCGTTGAGTGTTTCACTTGTGGGGGAAGTCACGTCATTGGAGAAATGCAGGTTACGGGATTCAGAGTGTTTCGGGTGCGGTAGAAGAGGTCACTTAAGACATAAATACAGGGCAGAGCAGAGTCTACCCTGCTGAGAAAGAGGGCAGAAGCCAGAGTGGTCCACAGTTTGGGGAGAGTGCCAGTCACCTGAGCAGAATGGTGCAGTTTGCAGAGTGACCCACACTTACTGTTCCTGTCAACAAACTGGACAAGACAGTCCACATTAGCGCGGATTACAAACTAACTCAATCGGCCAAATTGGACCGCTGTCCCGTACACAAGGCCAAGCGTCTTCTTGCCAAACCAGATGGCAGCCTGACATTTGCTGAACTGGGTATGAGTCATGCTGACTTACAACTTGAATTAGAGATGAGTCATTCCGATGGTTCCACAGGGATCAGCGCTGGAATGCAGCTGTTTACAATAAATATTAATAACTTGCAGGAAGGAAGCTGAATGTACTGGAGCTAAATTTGCAGATGACACAAAAATACGTGGAAAGGCAAGCTGCGAGAGGGGTACAAACAGCTTACAAAGAGATATTGATAAGTTCAGTAAGTGTGTAAAAAGTTGCCAAAGGGAGTGTAATGTGGGAAAATGTGATGTTGTTCATTTTGGAAGAGAGAACAAAAGAACAATATTATTGAAATGGAGAAAAACCTGCAGAAAATCTGCAGCACAAAGGGACGGGGGGGAGGGGGGGGGGGACACAGAAAGCTAGCACACGGGTACAGCAGGAAGCTAATAGAATGTTAGTCCTTATTTCAAGGGGGTTGGTGTATGAGAGTTGGGAAGTCTTGCTGCAACTGTACAAGGTGCAGGTGAGACCACACTGGGAACACTGGGAGCAGTTTTGGTCCCGTTATTTAAGGAAAGATATTATTTCACTGGTGGCAGTTCAGACAAGGCTGACCCTGGGAATGGAGGGGGGGGGGGTGTCCGATGGGGACAGGTCAGGACTTGTCTCATTGGAATTTCGAGAATGTGAGGTGGTTTCACGGAAACATTTAGGACTTTTAAGGGGCTTGACAGGGTAAATGCTGAGAGGATATTTCTCCTCATGGGAGAATCTCGGACCAGAGGGCAGAGTCTCAGAGCAAAGAGGCACCAGTTTAAAACTGAGGTGAGGAGGAGTTTCTTCTCTCAGAGGGCTGAGAATCTTTGGGACTCCCTGCCACAGAGAGCTGAGAGCACTTGTGTATATTTAAGGCTGAGAGAGATTGGTTTTTGATCACTAAGGGAATCCAGGTATGAGGGGCTGGTACTATAGTTTTCTTGTTGCATTCAACAACTATTGTTCCCCTCAAGAGGCCAAAGAAAGTAACAGAGTGATTCCAAGATGAACTTTATTATAGCCAGTTAGAGGACCCTGAATATCCAGTTAGACCATTCAGAGTGAAAAATTCAGAAATACAGAGGTAATAAAAATCTTAGCATGGATTACGGGTAATTAGCATATCCCAATAAAAGAGTAGGAGTTATCTCTATCTAATTGTAGTTATGTTTACATTATACATACATAAGGGTATAATATCCACTTAAAACTTATGCATGTTATCTCATCAAGAAATAATTATATCCCTGACCGATGATATCTCAATCTTCCTTTCCAATGTTCCTTGTTTTAATGGGTAGATATGAAGTGCAGCTTCATATCGTTCGATTACAAAGTCCTTGAGCGTTATCTGGGCTTACTTTAATCAAAACCTGTTTGCACATAACTTTCCCTGTGTGACTGGGGTTCAGCTTGTCGCTTATGTGATCTTTAAACTTGTGTGATTTCTAACCCTTTCACAAGGGTTATGGGAAAAGGGCAGGAAAGTGAACGTGAGGAATTTCGGATTAGCCGTGATCCTATTGAATGGTGGAGCAGGCTTGAAGGGCCAAATGGCCTATTCCTGTTCCTGTTTCGTACAGTCCTCTGGTTACGCAACTATCAACACACACAAGGTCTTGTCCAAGTGTATCCGTTCATCATTTGGAGTATCTTTGACACACAGTGGGAAGTTTGTTACCCAAAGTTGCAGTTTATTCAGACAAGGTGCTAATACCTCCACAGGAGAGAAGCACTTGGCCAGTTTGGAGGAGGTATTGAAGAGGCTCACAAATGCTGGAATGCATTTGAGAAAAGTGTATATTTCAGGCCAATAAGACAACTGATTTGGGTTACAAAGTAGATACAAGAGGGCTGGAAGAACAAGTAAAGACCATAAAGTAAGCACCCTCCCCCAGGGATATGACAAAACTGAAGTCCTTCTTGGGTAAGGTGAACCATTACAGTAGATTAATCCCGAATTTTACCATTGTGTTTGTGTCCTTGTATACCTGACTGAAAATACACCAAAAGTGGGTTTGGAATTGCCTCAAAACGAAGCTTCAATCAGATGAAACTGTAACTTCTATCAACAAGTCGACTGGCCCATTTTGACTCTAAAGAGAAGCTTGTCCTCACTTGTGACACGTCTCCGAGTGGAACTGGAACTGTACTTTATCACAGATTTAAGGATGGAGCGGAGAGACTGATAGCTTATCGGAGGCGGAGAGGGAGTATTCCCAAATTAAAAAAGAGGGTCAGCAGTCTTGTTCAGTATCAAGAAATTCTACCAATACTTGTACTATTGTACAATAGTAACGGACCATAACCTATTACTGGGCTTCTTTAAGGAAGATAGCCTCTGCCTGGGTACATTTCTGGGCTCATATTCTCAAATTTGGCATCAAGGATGGAGTCAAGCTCAGATATTCAAAACAGAAATCATCGCTTGTCAAAGCCAGGGAGAACATTTGAGGTGAGTGACCTGGTTTTTGTGAGGATCTTTGGAAATCATCGCGACTGCGTCTCAGGAATCGTAGACTGGGCCAATATCGTATCAGGCGAGAACCCGGGATAAGATCCTGGGAAAACACTTTGACCAGGAAGTAAATAAGATCCTCCCCAAGAGCTGGAGCCCAAACCTGCCTGCCGTTACTGAGCAAAGTATTGAGAGGGTCAAACAGGCCATTGTAAACACAGGGCCAGTTGCCATAGGGCTGGAGGCGCAGTGACTGAGGATGTACCTGTGTCAGGAGAAATGAATGGAATAACTGGCCCTACCCCTAAACCTAACCCTAGTGCCTGAGGAGAAACCCTAACCACTGATACTTTGTCTCTCTCGACGTAAACAGAAGTCCCCAGTAGGCTGGCTTATTGCTATCGATATCTTTCGGTAATAGGGGACCTGAAGGGGGATGGATGCCACAGCAAATCTTGGAGATCGCGTGACTTTCTTGTCTGAGGTTTCGGCAAATCATAGAAAGCCAGCAATGCAGAAGGAAGCCATTCGGCCCATCGAGTCTGCGCCGACCACAATCCCACCTAGGTCCTATTCTCCTAACCCCACATATTTACCCTGCTAACCTACACACCCCAGGACACTTAAGGGGTAATTAAGCACGGCCAGTGTATCTAACCCGCACATCTTTGGACAGTGGGAGGAAACCGGAGCACCCGGAGGAAACCCAACCAGACATGGGGTGAATGTACAAACTCCACACAGACAGTGACCTGAGCCGGGAATCAAACCCAGGTTCCTGGCACTGCGAGGCAGCGGTGCTAACCCACTGTGCCACCTCTCAGAGACAAAGAGGCTTCCTCATCCAATGGAATAGAAATGCACGTAGTTCAAAGGTGAGCACGGGCTTTAAGCCCACAGTTATTGCTGGACGAGGAGGTTGTGAGATGAATCGATTGCTGAATCTTGTGAATAGTAACCTGTAAATGGCTTTTCCATCTGTATGTAAATAATTGTTGTCTTTACCCACTGGTGGTACCCATCTGGAATTTTTCTTTACCAAAATCTCCTGCGTGCTGTAACAATTTTGTGATTCTTTTTTGTGTACAGAGATTGTTGGGTTGGATTGCGTAATGAAAAGTTACCATTTCCTTTTCTGTGTTCCAGTTACTTACAACTCCAAATTACGCAAACTGATTGTTCTGGACAACCAGGGCTGTTTCAGCTGTTCTCTGGATGTGATGGGTGGAGGTAAGCCTATCCCTCAGTAACCTTTAACGACACAAAACTTCCCCAGTTTCCCCAGGGAGATACTGCACTGTCGGAGGTGCTGTCTTTTGGATGAGGGCTGTTTGCCCTCCCAGATGAACGTACAAGATCCCACAGCACTAATTCAAAGAGGAGCTTGTGTGTTAGTTAAACTTTATTTATTAGTCACAAGCAGGCTTACATTAACGCTGCAATGAAGTTACTGTGAAACTCCCCTAGTCGCCACACTCTGGCGCCTGTTGGGGTCAATGCACTTAACCAGCAAATCTTTTGGAGTATGGGAGGAAATCAGAGCATCCGGAGGAAGCCCATGCAGATACGGGGAGGATGTGCAGTGAGCCACGCCGGGAATCGAACTTGTGCCCCTGGAGCTGTGAGGCAGCAGTGCTAACCACTGTGCCAGAGCTCTGGGCTAGTCAACACCTTAAATAGATTATCTGGTCATTATCAAATTAACATTTGTGGGATCTTACTGTATACAAATTGGCTGCCATGGTCCCTATATTACAGCAGTGACTGCACTTTGGAAGGTCCCCATTGGCTGTAAAGTGCTTGGGGACATGTGGAGGTTTGATAATCATGGAATCCTACAGTGCAGAAGGAGGCCATTCAGCCCATTGAACCTGCACCGAGAACAATCCGACCAAGACCCTATCCCCATAACCCCTGCAAGCCCCCCTGACACCAAGGGGTGATTTAGCACGTCTGGCCGCAGCTGGAGTACTGTGTGCAGTTTTGGGCGCCGCACCTGCGCAAGGATATTTTGGCCCTGGAGGGAGTGCAGAGGAGGTTTACTAGGCTGATACCGGAGTTGAGGGGATTGAGCTATGAGGAGAGGCTGAATAAACTAGGCTTGTACTCGTTAGAGTTTAGAAGAATGAGGGGGGATCTCATTGAGACGTATAAGATGATGAATGGGATGGATAGGATAGAGGTGGAGAGACTCTTCCCGCTCAAAAAAGACAGTAGGACTAGGGGGCACAGCCTCAAGATAAAGGGGAGGTGGTTTAGAACGGAGTTGAGGAGGAACTTCTTCACTCAAAGGGTGGTGAATCTCTGGAATTCTCTGCCCGTTGAAGTGGTGGAGGCTACCTCGCTAAATATTTTTAAGAAGCGGGTTGATGGGTTTTTGATAAGAGAGGGGATTAAGGGTTATGGGGAGAGGGCGGGAAGGTGGAACTGAGTCACGACAGATCAGCCATGATCTTATTGAATGGCGGGGCAGGCTCGAAGGGCTAGATGGCCTACTCCTGCTCCTATTTCTTATGTTCTTATGTTCTTAATCCACCATTCCTGCACATCTTTGGAGCGTGGTGGGAAACCAGAGCACTCGGAGGAAACCCACGCAGACATAAGAACATAAGACACGGGGAGAATGTGCAAACTCCACACACAGTAAAAAGTCTGACAACACCAGGTTTTAGTCCAACCGATTTATTTGATAATATTCTCACAAGCTTTCGAGGTTACCCTCTTCGTCAGGTCATTCACCAAATTATCAAATAAATCGGTTGGACTAAAACCTGGTGTTGTCAGACTTTTTACTGTGTTTATGCCAGTCCAACGCCGGCTTACCCACATCAAACTCCACACAGACAGTGACCCGAGCCGGGTACCTCGCGCTGTGAGGCAGCAGTGCTAACCCACTGTGCCATTCAAGGACCAGTTCTTTTGATTTTCTTTTTAGTATGTGTTTATCTACGGGGCATGAGATTGCAGTGGAAAAACTGGTTAAGCAAAAATGTGGCAAAGGAACTTTAATCCATGTGGTTAAGCTGCGTATTCCTATTGTTTATCTGCAGGTAAAAGGGAAATGGAGTTTCCGAAACATCAGTACAGCATTTTAAAACAGATTATCTACTGCAGCAAGTTCAACACCTACTTTGCCCTTGGGAAAGATTGCTCGCTGAAAGTACGATAGATCCTGAAGGGATTTCCGGAGTTTAGGGCCCAGGCAGCTGGAGGCCCAGTCACCAGTGGTGGAGCGACTGAAACTGGACACACTTCAGATGGCAGAATTTGGAAAACGCAAAGATCCTGGGACAGTGGGAAGTCACAGAGGGAGGGAGGGTGGGGGTGGGGGGGTGTGGGAAATGAGTCATGGAGGGATTTGAAAACAAAGATGAGAATTTTAAAGTTGAGATATTGCCTGTCTGGGGGTCAGTGTAGCATCAGCGAGTACAGGGGAGACAGCACAGCGATTAGCACTGCTGCCTCACAGGGACCCAGGTTCGATTCTGGCCTCAGGTCACTGGAGACTGCACATTCTCCCCGTTTCTGCATGGGTTTCCTCCGGGTTGGTCCGGTTTCCTCCCACAGTCCAAAGATGTGCAGGTTAGTTAGATTGGTGATGATACGGCACGGTAGCACAGTGGTTAGCACTGCTGCTTCACAGCTCCAGGGTCCTGGGTTCGATTCCCGGCTCGGGTCACTGCCTGTGTGGAGTTTGCACATTCTCCTCGTGTCTGCGTGGGTTTTCTCCGGGTGCTCCGGTTTCCTCCCACAGTCCAAAGATGTGCGGGTTAGGTTCATTGGCTATGCTAAAAATTGCCCCTTAGTGTCCTGGGATGTGTAGGTTAGAGGGATTAGCAGGTAAATGTGTAGGGATATGGGATAGGGCCTGGGTGGGATTGTCGGTGCAGACTCAATGGGCTGAATGGCCTCCTTCTGCACTGTAGGGATTCTGTAATTCTATTCTGATGAATGGGATCTGGTGTAAGTAAGAATATTGGAAGTAGGGGGCGGCACGGTGGCACAGTGGGTTAGCAGGGCTACCTCGCAGTGCCAGGGACCCAGGTTCGATTCCCAGCTCGGGTCACTGTCCGTGCGGAGTCTGCACGTTCTCCCTGTGTCTGCGTGGGTTTCCTCCGGGTGCTCCGGTTTCCTCCCACAGTCCGAAAGATGTGCTGGTTAGGGTGCATTGGCCGTGTCAAATTCTCCCTCAGTGTGACCCGAACAGGCACCGGACTGTGGAATTTAGGGGATTTTCACAATAGCTTCATTGCAGTGTTAATGTAGAACCAGCATAGAACCCTACAGTGCAGAAACAGGCCCTTCGGCCCATCGAGTCTGCACCGAACACAATCCCACCCAGACCCTATCCCCATATCCCTACACATTTACCTGCTAATCCCTCTAACCTACACATCCCAGGACACTAAGGG
The DNA here is from genome assembly GCA_037974335.1 of Prionace glauca. Lineage (NCBI taxonomy): Eukaryota > Metazoa > Chordata > Chondrichthyes > Carcharhiniformes > Carcharhinidae > Prionace > Prionace glauca. The sequence goes on from CM075723.1 coordinate 154,033,668, forward strand.
GCAATTTTAGCATAGCCAATGAACCTAACCCGCACATCTTTGGACTGTGGGAGGAAACCGGAGCACCCGGAGAAAACCCACGCAGACACGAGGAGAATGTGCAAACTCCACACAGGCAGTGACCCGAGCCTACTTGTGACTAGTAAATAAACTTTCCTTCCGAGTTTTAGATCATCTGAAGTTTATGGGGAGAGGATGTTATTTAAGAAACTGTTGGAGTCTGAAATAAGGTCTGGAAGGTCCAATCAAATGGACAGTGGGAGTTGGGGACTGGATATTATTATAATTAAAATCCTAGAGAAAATTGACACAAGGCATTAAGGAGTGTTTATTCTGCTTTCTTTGTATATTTTCTTATAAGAACATTGAAGAGAGGGGAGGAAAGGTGGGAGGGAGGGTTGAGAGGTTGTGTGATGGGGGTTGAGAGTGAGCCAGTGGTGATGGATTCTTACTGAACCCTTTGTCCCCAGGTGTATAACAAGGATTTCTGTGAGACGTTTACTGTTCTCAATTCGGACCTGAAGCTGGTAAAGTCGATAATTTTCAACCCAGAGAGTGACGAGCTCATTACGGGAGGAGTCGGAGGAGTTAAGGTAAACATTCCCCAGGATTTCCTGCTCACCGTTCCAGCAGCTGGAACAGGGAATCTCTCTCAGGTGGATGACCTTACTGGAGCCTCCATAAGAACATAAGAACATGAGAAATAGGAGCAGGAGTAGGCCATCTAGCCCTTCGAGCCTGCCCCGCCATTCAATAAGATCATGGCTGATCTGTCATGGCTCAGCTCCACCTTCCACCCTCTCCCCATAACCCTTAATCCCCTCTCTTATCAAAAACCCATCAACCCGTTTCTTAAAAATATTTAGCGAGGCAGCCTCCACCACTTCAACGGGCAGAGAATTCCAGAGATTCACCACCCTTTGAGTGAAGAAGTTCCTCCTCAACTCTGTTCTAAACCGCCCCCCCTTTATCTTGAGGCTGTGCCCCCTAGTCCTACTGTCTTTTTTGAGCGGGAAGAGTCTCTCCACCTCTATCCTATCCATCCCATTCATCATCTTGTACGTCTCAATGAGATCTCCCCTCATTCCAACAGGGGTCAGCATGGATTTCTTAAGGAGGAACGGTGTTGAACATAGAACATAGAACATTACAGCGCAGAACAGGCCCTTCGGCCCACGATGTTGCGCCGACCAGTTACAAAACAATGACCCACTAGCCTAAACCAATCCCTTTTCATCCATAAACCTATCCACAGATCTTTTAAACGCCCCCAAACTAGGTGCATTTACAACTGCAGCTGGCAGGGCATTCCAGTCCCTCACCACCCTCTGGGTAAAGAACCTACCCCTGACATTTGTCCTATAACTACCCCCCCTTAATTTAAAATCGTGCCCCCTCGTGCTAGCTTTCTCCATCCTAGGAAAAAGGCTATCACTATCTACCCTGTCTAAACCTCTAATCATCTTATATGTTTCAATGAGATCCCCTCTTAGCCGCCTTCTTTCCAGCGAAAACAACCCCAAATCTCTCAATCTCTCCTCATAGGACCTCCCCTCCATACCAGGCAACATCCTGGTAAACCTCCTCTGCACCCTCTCCAAAGCCTCTACATCCTTCCTGTAATGTGGGGACCAGAACTGCACACAAAACTCCAAGTGCGGCCGCACCAGAGATGTGTACAGTTGCATCATGACGCTGCGACTCCTAAATTCAATCCCCCTACCAATAAACGCCAAAACTCCGTATGCCTTCTTAACAACCTTATCTACTTGATTCCCAACTTTCAGGGATCTATGTACACATACACCTAGATCCCTCTGCTCCTCCACACTATTCAAAGTCCTCCCGTTAGCCCTATACTCAACACATCTGTTATTCCCACCGAAATGAATTACCTCACACTTCTCCACATTAGGTGACTCCTGTCGGAGGTAACAGAGAGGGGGAATGGGGGTAGTGCTGCTGACGTGAGGTACATGGACTTTTCATCATTCGATACACAACAGACTTGTGAGAAAAGTTGTAGCTTGTGGAATAAAATGAACAATAACAACGTGGACACAAAACCCCTTTAGGGACAGGGAATAACGAGTAGTAATTATTATTTTCAGGCTGGAGGATGGTTTGTGATGGTGTTCCCCGAGGGCTGGTGTTGAGATCTTTGTTTCCCCCTGATATATATTAATGATCTACATCTTGGTCTGCAGGGGACAGTTTCAAGGTTTGCAGATGACACAGAACTTGGAAGCATTGTAAACTGTGAGGAGGACGGTGCAGATCTCCAAATGGACAAAGAGAAAGAAAATTACAGCATGGGGAACAGGCCCTTCGGCCCTCCAGGGATAAAGACAAGTTAGTGGAGTGGGCCAGTAGGTGGCAGATGGAGTTCAATGTGGAGAAGTGAGGTGATGCATTTTGGTAGAAATGGAGAGACAATATAAATAAGGGGTAAAATCCTTAAAGGAGCTGAGGGCTGAGGAGGAGAGGGAGCTTGGTGCATATGTACGTAGCTTATTGAAGGTGGCAGGATTGCGGTCAGCACAGACTTGATGGGCCGAATGGTCTCTTTATGTACTGTAGGGGTTCTATGAAGTTGTAAAGGCTCAGCTTGTGTAGGGGGTGTGGGGAGGGTGGAGCGGGGGGGGGGGGGGGGGGGAGGTGGGAGCAGAGGTGGGTGGGGGCGCGAAGAGTCCAAAACAAGTTGGAAGTAATTTTGGGTTAGACCCAAGCCATTCAGAGGTGATGTCAGGAAACCTTCTTCACACAAATACTGGTGGAAATCTGGAACTCCGGCACAAAGCGGTGTGTGCCCGGGGTCAGTAGATAATTTCACAACTGACATTGATAGATGTGTGTCAGGCAAGGTGTCAAAGGTCACAGGGTGAAGGAGGGGGAAGGGTTTCCATATTTGCTGCAAATGAAATGAATGATGAAGCAAGCTCGATGGGCCGAATGATCTCCTCTGGTTCCTGCTTTCCAGTCTCTGCGTCAGGAATGTAGAGGCCTTGGCTAACACTCTGGATTCACAGGTTCAAATCCCACCAGAACAGCTGGTGGAATTTAAATTCAACTCATAAAATCTGGAATTGAAATTGCGTCTCAGTAACTGTGACCCTGAAATTACCATCAATTATTGTAAAATAAACCCATCTGGTTCCCTTTAGGGCAGGAAATCTGCTGTCCTTACCCCGGTCTGGCCTACATGGGACTCCAGAGTCACAGCCAATGTGGTTGACTCCCAGCTGCTCCCGGGAATGGCCCAGTTCAAGGGCAGTTATTGCCAGTGAGGTCCACATCCTGTGAAAGGTGGACACCCAGCAGAGGGTCAGAATGAGGAAGTCTCTGACTGGGACGGTAGCAGTCAGTTATATCTCACTGACACTCCCTGCTCCTCCACATCCCATCGCTATTTGCATTCAGCCGTAAGGTGAGGACTGAATCTGTGGCCTCCATGGTCTCTGGGAGTCTGTACAGCCCTGGGACACGGCAGAGCAGTGGGTTAGCATGGCTGCCTCACAGCGCCAGGGATCCGGGTTCGATTCCCGGCTCGGGTCACTGTCTGTGCAGAGTCCGCACGTTCTCCCTGTGTCTGCGTGGGTTCCCTCCGGGTGCTCCGGTTTCCTCCCGCAGTTTGGAATACGTGCTGGTTTGGTATATTGGCGATGCTAAATTCTCCCTCAGTGTAACCCGAACAGGCGCCCGGAGTGTGGAGACTAGGGGATTTTCACAGTAACTTCATTGCAGTGTTAATGTCAGGAGACTGTGACACTAATAAATTTAAAACAAAACTGGGCTGTGGTTCTACACACTGTGCGGACGGGTCCTGACGGGTTGGGGTGGGAAGGATATTGACAGGTAAGAGGGGAGAGGATTTTGGGTTTACGTTGACCCTTGAATGAGGAGAATGCATTTTTAAAAAGATAATTTTATTTTCCTTTTTCACAGTTTTGGAAATACAAAATGAACCTGAAGAGTAATTCCAAAGTGGTTGCCATGTCCAACTATGAACTTTACCTGAGGTACCGCAAACATTTCAATTAAAAATGTTGCATAATTGATAGAAGTCCGGGTGGAAACTGATATCCCTTCACCAGATTCCCTTTTATTTACAAGTTCTGTTTAAATTCATGGAGTGTTACAAGTTCTGGGCTCGCATCCGGAATGTCAGGAAACCTGACTCTCCCAGAACGATTTCCAACAAAGACTTCCTGACTGGGAGCAAACAATGAACTCCATCAGGGAGTGAATATTCTAAGGAGGCCAATCTCCTGGGCCTCATTGAAACCATTCCAATAATATCTATGGAACATAAATACAGGTTATTAATCTTCCGAATGTGACAGTAATAATGCCGTTAGATCCTGATTATTACAAGGCTGTTGGTGAATCGAGTTTCACTTTCTGTGGATTAGATCAAGGCTTTTCCAGAGTGACTCGATCTCTCTCCGACCGCTCACCAACTCCTCTTTAAAGTTTATTTATTAATGTCACAAATAGGCTGATGTTAACACTGCAATGAAGTTACTGTGAAAATCCCTAGTCGCCACACTCCAGCGCCTGTTCGGGTTACGCTGAGGGAGAATTTAGCGTAGGCAGTCCAGCCTAATCAGCATATCTTTCAGACTGTGGAAGGAAACTGGAGCACCCGAAGGAATCCCACACAGACATGGGGAGAGCGTGCATACTCCACACAGACAGTGACCCAAGCTGGGAATCGAACCCGGGTCCCTGAAGCTGTGAGGCAGCTGTGCTAACCCACTGTGCCACCGTGCCCCCAGGAATCGAACCCAGGTCCCTGGCGCTGTGAGGCAGCAGTGCTAACCCACTGTGCCACCGTGCTGCCGGGAATCGAACCCGGGTCCCTGACGCTGTGAGACAGCAGTGCTAACCCACTGTGTCACCGTGCTGCTGGGAATCGAACCCGGGTCCCTGACGCTGTGAGGCAGCTGTGCTAACCCACTGTGCCACCGTGCCCCCAGGAATCGAACCCAGGTCCCTGGCGCTGTGAGGCAGCAGTGCTAACCCACTGTGTCACCGTGCCCCCGGGAATCGAACCCGGGTCCCTGGCGCTGTGAGACCTTGATGTGAGACAGCAGTGCTAACCCACTGTGTCACCGTGCCCCCAGGAATTTAACCCAGGTCCCTGACGCTGTGAGGCAGCAGTGCTAACCCACTGTGCCACCGTGCCCCCAGGAATCGAACCCAGGTCCCTGGCGCTGTGAGGCAGCAGTGCTAACCCACTGTGTCACCGTGCCCCCGGGAATTGAACCCGGGTCCCTGGCGCTGTGAGACAGCAGTGCTAACCCACTGTGTCACTGTGCTCCCGGGAATCGAACCCGGGTCCATGACGCTGTGAGGCAGCAGTGCTAACCCACTGTGTCACCGTGCCCCCCGGGAATCGAACCCGGGTCCCTGGCGCTGTGAGGCAGCAGTGCTAACCCACTGTGTCACTGTGCCGCCGGGAATCGAACCCAGGTCCCTGGCGCTGTGAGGCAGCAGTGCTAACCCACTGTGTCACCGTGCTGCTGGGAATCGAACCCGGGTCCCTGGCACTGTGAGACAGCAGTGCTAACCACTGTGTCACCGTGCCCCCCGGGAATCGAACCCGAGTCCCTGGCACTGTGAGGCAGCAGTGCTAACCCACTGTGTCACCGTGCCCCCCGGGAATCGAACCCGGGTTCCTGGTGCTGTGAGACAGCAGCGCTAACCCACTGTGTCACCGTGCTGCCGGGAATCGAACCTAGGTCCCTGGCGCTGTGAGACAGCAGTGCTAACCCACTGTGTCACCGTGCCCCCCGGGAATCGAACCCGGGTCCCTGGCACTGTGAGGCAGCAGTGCTAACCCACTGTGTCACCGTGCCCCCCGGGAATCGAACCCGGGTCCCTGGCACTGTGAGGCAGCAGTGCTAACCCACTGTGTCACCGTGCTGCCGGGAATCGAACCCAGGTCCCTGGCGCTGTGAGGCAGCAGTGCTAACCCACTGTGTCACCGTGTCCCTGGGAATCGAACTCAGGTCCCTGGCGTTGTGAGGCAGCAGTGCTAACCCACTGTGTCACCGTGCTCCCGGGAATCGAACCTGGGTCCCTGGCACTGTGAGGCAGCAGTGCTAACCACTGTGTCACCGTGCTGCCGGGAATCGAACCCGGGACCCTGGCGCTGTGAGGCAGCAGTGCTAACCCACTGTGTCACCGTGCTGCCGGGGAATCGAACCCGGGTCCCTGGCGCTGTGAGACAGCAGCGCTAATCCACTGTGCCACCGTGCCCCTGGGAATCGAACCCGGGTCCCTGGCGCTGTGAGGCAGCAGTGCTAACCCACTGTGTCACCGTGCCCCCGGGAATCAAACCCGGGTCCCTGGCGCTGTGAGGCAGCAGTGCTAACCCACTGTGTCACCGTGCCCCCGGGAATCGAACCCGGGTCCCTGGCTCTGTGAGACAGCAGTGCTAACCCACTGTGTCACCGTGCCCCCGGGAATCGAACCCGGGACCCTGGCGCTGTGAGGCAGCAGTGCTAACCCACTGTTGTCACCGTGCTGCCCTGCTCTGGATGCATACTTGGCGATCTTATCAGATGACCCTTTATAACTTTATAAGGCCCTTGTCAGGCCTCATTTGGAGTCCTGTGCGCAGTTCTGGTCGCCTCACTATAGGAAAGACATAGAAGCTATTGAGAGGGTACAGAGGAGATTTACAAGGATGTTGCCTGGACTGGGAGGCATGCCTTATGAAGTTAGGTTGAGGGAGCTGGGACTCTTTTCCCTGGAGAGACGAAGGTTGAGAGGCGACCTGATAGAGGTTTATAAAATGTTGAGAGGAATAGATAGGGTGGACTCTCAGAGGCTATTTCCCCGGGTTGAAATGGTCGCTACGAGAGGACACAGGTTTAAGGTGCGGGGAGGGAAGTACAGAGGTGATGTTAGGGGTAAGTTTTTCACTCAGAGGGTGGTGAGTGAATGGAATCGGCTGCCGTCATCGGTGGTGGAGGCGAACTCGCTGGGGTCTTTTAAAAGACTTCTGATGAGTATATGGGGTTTAATGGGATTGGGGGTTATAGATAGGTCTATAGATTGATAGGTGTTGATGTGATCGGCGCAGCTCATGGGCCGAAGGGCCTGTTTGTGCTGTAATGTTCTATGTTCTATGTTCTATGACCCCTGTCTCTAGCTGCCCCAGGCTCATTCATGGGAATATTACCAGGAGTTAGGAGGTGAGATTATGTAAATAAGATCTGGATTCATTGGTGACTCGATGATTTTGAAAGGAGTTAATAAGATAGATAGAGAGAAAAGTTTCCTATTGGTGAGAAACTTTAAAAAATTCAATTATGCGATGTGGGCGTCACTGCCATTTAACTGCCCTCTATTTCAGAAGATATTTTATTTGTTTATGGGATCTGGGTGTCACTGACTGGGTCAGCACTTATTTCCCATCCCTAATTCCCCATTGAGGGGGCAGTTAAGAGTTAACCATATTGCTGTAGACCTGGAGTCACCATTAGGCCAGACTGGGTACAATGCTTTCATGGTCATCATTTATTTCCAGATTTTGTTTATTGGGTTTGCCGTGGTGGGATTTGAATCCGGGACCCCGGGTCTCGCCCTGGACTGCCAGCCCAGTGCCAGTGGCACTGTGTCACTGCCTACCCAAACCCAGAGCAAAATCAGATCCAGGGCCATTCGGGAGACGAGTTGGGAAAGATTCCTTCACAGAAAGTGTGGAATTGTGCGCCATAAAAAACTCAACTCATCATTTAAACTCGGAGATCAATGGATATAAGGGTGTGCAGTGGGAGGGATGGAGTTAGTGAGGAACAAGCACAGGTCCCTGCCAATGTTTCACTGGGAGGGAAGAGGACTAGGGTGCAAAACACTGAGCCTAAAGCAATCCAGACTGGACAGAGGTCACACCGGCTAAAATCTGGACTGCCCGGGATAAAACCGGATGGATGAACACTCTAATTAACCACCATCTCCGTAACTTGCTTTAAAATAGAGATGCCGGCGTTGGACTGGGGTGGGCACAGTGAGGAATCTCACAGCACCAGGTTAAAGTCCAACAGGTTTATTTGGAATCACGAGCTTTCGGGGCACTGCTCCTTCCTCAGGTTAGTGGAGAGGTAGGTTTCACAAAGAGGGCCTATACAGACACAGACACAACGACAAGATAATGGTTAGAATGTGAGTTTTTACAGGGTACAGACAATGGGAGTGGAGAGTTGGAGTCTGTACCCTGAAAAGACTTGATTGCCTGTGAAGACTCGCATTCCAGCCACTGTCTTGCAGTTGTGTCTGTGTCGATATACGCCCTGATTGTGAACCCAACTCTCCACTCACCTGATGAAGGAGCAGTGCCCCGAAAGCTCGTGATTCCAAATAAACCTGTCGGACTGTAACCTGGTGTTGTGAGACTTCTCACTGTTCCTTTAAAACACTCCTTAAAAGCCATCAATAATCAGCAATCTTTTGATCACCTCTCCCAATATCGGCCGACGTGACTCACTGTTGGAATTCTCTGCAGTTTTAGGTCGCTGTGATGTGGTTTGCTGTTTAATTGCAGGTTGTTCCGAGGGCCCACTTTCTGTGTGTGCTTTCTGTTTTCCCAGGGCTGACTACCCTCACATGGGAGGGAACTGGGTGACCAAGGTGGAGCTGGATGTTGCCACTCAGCAGGTTTTTTGCTGCTCTGTGCAGGCCCTGTTTTGCTACAACATGGAGGGAAAGCTGATATTGGAGATCCCAAACCCGCACAAGTGTTCGCCCACAGCCTGTATCTACTCCTCCCACACCAAGGCAACACTCACCTGCTCCACAGACTGCGAAAGTAAGGCTCTACCTCTTCCCATTCCAACTTACTGTTCCCCGATTGACTCCTTCTGTCTGGGACTCTGAGACTGGGTTGCAGACAGATTGTGCACAGACTCTCGGATCAGTATAATCGTTTGTTAGAACCGTATTCGTAAGAGGAATTTTCTGAGGTGTCTCACCGGGGTGCCTTGTATTTATTTGATCTCACTGTTGCCGGCGTTGGACTGGGGTGGGCACAGTTAGTAGTCTCACAACTCCAGGTTAAAGTCCAACAGGTTTGTACTCGTTAGAGTTAGAAGAATGAGGGGAGATCTCATTGAGACGTATAAGATGATGAATGGGATGGATAGGATAGAGGTGGAGAGACTCTTCCCGCTCAAAAAAGACAGTAGGACTAGGGGGCACAGCCTCAAGATAAAGGGGAGGCGGTTTAGAACGGAGTTGAGGAGGAACTTCTTCACTCAGAGGGTGGTGAATCTCTGGAATTCTCTGCCCGTTGAAGTGGTGGAGGCTGCCTCGCTAAATATTTTTAAGACGCGGGTTGTTGGGTTTTTGATAAGAGAGGGGATTAAGGGTTATGGGGAGAGGGCAGGAAGGTGGAACTGAGCCACGACAGATCAGCCATGATCTTATTGAATGGCGGGGCAGGCTCGAAGGGCTAGATGGCCTACTCCTGCTCCTATTTCTTATGTTCTTATGTTTATTTGATAGCATGAGTTTTCAGAGAGACTTGAGGTTGTGGGGGTTACAGATAGCGTGACGTGAGCCCGAAAGCTCGTGTATCAAATAAACCTGTTGGACTTTAACCTGGAGACTATTTACTCAAGTCTCAACCAATACATACACTTTGAAAGATGGTGTATAGTTAAAGAATGAAAAGGAATTTATTTGCTAATGCATGCATCAGGAGAAAGACACAGTCAGTGAGGGTTGATTGTTCCCTCCTGAGCTATGTTTACAATTGTAAAATTGTAACCTTGTTCTGAACATTTCGATATCCCAACCAGATTAGACAGGAGGATCCAATTACAATATTACACCTTATTACCTTAGCCAATAACGTTCCACCTGTCAACAGGAATAGGAGATCATTAGCTCATTGCCCCTGTATATTCCTCCCCCGTTACCTAGGAAACCTAACCCACATCAGTTCCGGTAACTAAGGCCATATCTTACATCTTTGAGTTTTAATTGATGGAAGGAGTCATTCTCTGCCCAAACCTTAATATCAGCACGAGAGATTTCTCCAGCCTCGCTTCCCATGAACGAATATAAAAAAGGATAGCAAGAGTTTTTATAAATATATAAAAAGGAAGAGACTGGCTAGGGTGAACGTTGGTCCTTTAGAGGATGAGAAAGGGGAGCTAGTGGTAGGGGATGGGGATATGGCTCAGGTATTGAATAACTTTTTTGTTTCTGTCTTTACGGAGGAGGACGTGAATAATTTGCCGGGTGTTAGTGATGGAAAAGTGGTAGGACTGGAGGATCTTAATGACATTACTGTTACTAGAGAGGCGGTGCTCGACAGACTGGAGGGGCTGATTGTGGACAAGTCCCCAGGACCGGATGGAATGCATCCGAGGGTTCTGAAAGAAATGGCGGAGGTGATAGTGGATGCCTTGGTGGTTATTTTCCAGACGTCGCTGGATTCTGGGGAAGTGCCGGAAGATTGGAAAACAGCTAATGTTACGCCGTTGTTTAAGAAGGGTGCCAGGCAAAAGGCGGGGAATTATAGGCCGGTTAGTTTAACGTCTGTGGTAGGTAAAATGTTAGAATCCATCATTAAGGAGGAAATTGCGAGGCATCTTGAAGGCAATTGTTTGATAGAGCAGACGCAGCACGGTTTCACTAAAGGGAAGTCGTGTCTGACAAATTTACTGGAGTTCTATGAGGATGTGTCTAGGACGGTGGATAGAGGAGAGCCGGTAGATGTGGTCTTTCTGGATTTTCAGAAGGCGTTTGACAAAGTACCTCACAAGAGGTTATTGCAGAAGGTTGAGGGACATGGAGTTGGGGGTAGGGTGTTAGCGTGGATAGAGGATTGGTTGTCAAATAGGAGGCAGAGAGTGGGGGTCAACGGGTGCTATTCGGATTGGCGGATGGTGACTAGTGGAGTGCCCCAGGGGTCGGTGCTGGGGCCTCAGCTATTTACCATTTATATAGATGATCTGGAGGAGGGAACCGAGTGTAGGGTGTCGAAATTTGCTGATGACACCAAGATTGGGGGAACAGCAAATTGTGCGGAGGGTGTGGAGAGTCTGCAGAAGGATCGAGATAGGCTGGGCGTATGAGCCAGGAAATGGCAAATGGAATTTAATGTTGGCAATTGTGAGGTGGTCCACTTTGGTAGGAGGAATGGTAGGAAGGACTATTACTTACGTGGCGAAAAACTGCAGCAGGCGACGGTGCAGAGGGACCTCGGGGTCCTTGTGCATGAGTCGCAAAAACCCAGCTTGCAGGTGCAGCAGGTGGTCAGGAAGGCGAATGGGATGCTGGCCTTCATAGCGAGGGGGATTGAATATAAAAGTAGGGAGGTCTTGCTGCAGCTGTATAGGGCATTGGTGAGGCCGCAGCTGGAGTACTGTGTGCAGTTTTGGGCGCCGCACCTGCGCAAAGATATTTTGGCCTTCGAGGGAGTGCAGAGGAGGTTTACTAGGCTGATACCGGAGTTGAGGGGGTTGAGCTATGAGGACAGTCTGAATAAACTAGGCTTGTACTCGTTGGAGTTTAGAAGAATGAGGGGAGATCTCATTGAGACGTATAAGATGATGAATGGGATGGATAGGATAGAGGTGGAGAGACTCTTCCCGCTCAAAAAAGACAGTAGGACTAGGGGGCACAGCCTCAAGATAAAGGGGGGGGTGGTTTAGAACGGAGTTGAGGAGGAACTTCTTCACTCAAAGGGTGGTGAATCTCTGGAATTCTCTGCCCGTTGAAGTGGTGGAGGTTGCCTCGCTAAATATTTTTAAGAAGCGGGTTGATGGGTTTTTGATAAGAGAGGGGATTAAGGTTTATGGGGAGAGGGCAGGAATGTGGAACTGAGCCACGACAGATCAGCCATGATCTTATTGAATGGCGGGGTAGGCTCGAAGGGCTAGATGGCCTACTCCTGCTCCTATTTCTTATGTTCTTATGTTCTAACATACCAGGCCTATTAAACCTCTTTCCGTGTATCCAAAAACAGAGTTGAGAAGCTGCCTTGCTCTGCTCCATTGTATTAACAGAATTTGGTCTGTCTCTCACTGTGTTTCCCAGCATGCTGCATTCAGAACAAAATTGGCACAACACATATATATATTGCAAATAAAGTTTAAGCTTATAATAGTTGGTTTATTTGTGGTTATACAGCTTATAGTACCTTTGCAGTTTATAATAACTTTGCATATTTTGTTCCAGGCACATTGTGAATTCTCACTATATATAAGGAACCGTAACCTAGTCTAATTATTATAGTAAAACGAAAATGACGGGCCTCATATTAAGAATTTTATATTATCCCCTATCAGCACCTAAACAGGTTACAGAGGTAGGCACATAGATCCTGGGAATGATTCAAAAATTCCGGATGCTACGTTTATTTTCTGATGTCCTATGACAGTCAGATTTCTCTTTTCCTGGAGAAATTTTGACCATGGAAGAATTATTTCTCAGGATCTCAAAGCTATGGAATTCCCATGTTTTATTTTTTTAATTCTTCGGATATGAGCATTTATTGTTACGTCCCCACTCCCCACCCCCAGCCCGCCAACTCCCCGATACCCTGGTGAATTAGGGAGGGGGTGATAAATGCTGGCACAGCCAGTGATGGTTACATCCAGTGAACAAATTTAAAAACACCCTCTTCATCAACAACTGGATGTGTCATTCAGCCACTCCAGGAGGCAGCTAAGAGTCAAACCCATTGGACATGGGACTGGATCCACATGTCAGACCAGGTCAGGGAAGGATGGACAGTAGATTTCCTTCCTGGAAGAACATTAGTGACCAGTTGTGTTTTCATGATATTCCGACAGCCTCATTGTCACTTATATTGAGGGCAGTTGTTGATTTCCAGACGTTTAAAGATTGGTACAAATTCTCAAACTCCCCTTCTCTGGATTTATAACAAAGCCACCAGGATCTGTTGACCTTTCCTTGCTGTTCTTGTTCGGGTCCAACACAGTTTTCCCCAAATATTTTTAAAACTATCAAACAAAAACATTGGAATAAAAAGTAAACAAGAACATAAGAACATAAGAAATAGGAGCAGGAGTAGGCCATCTGGCCCTTCGAGCCTGCCCCGCCATTCAATAAGATCATGGCTGATCTGTCGTGACTCAGCTCCACCCTCCCGCCCTCTCCCCATAACCCTTAATCCCTTCTCTTAAGCCTCTCAGTTTTGTTTAATGCTTCCTTTGACCTTTTTTTTCATCTGGCATTTTGTTTATACACAGCTTAAATATAACTCTAACAAAGGAATTAGCTTAACTTTGAACAGCTGTAAGAAGTAAGGAAACAACTCTAATTTCTATCTTATCACTATTTCAGTTCCAAATAAGCCACAGTGCTTTTAGCCTCAAAGGCCACTTTAAATACAGTTAGCATACTTGCTATAAATTGGGTGAACACACTTAAAGTTTTCTGAGAGGTTTTGATTTTCAGAGCAGCGTGCAGACTTCTGTCTTTGAACAACCCCAGCCAGAAACTGAACTGAAATAGTTGTTTCTCTCAAACCTTGTTGAGAGAAATTGTTTCTCTCAAATCTAGCTCTTCCCACTCACCACAGTATCACATGACCTGGTATAACTAAACAAAAACCCCAGCTTCCATTCCTTTAATCAAAAAAAAAACTAGGGGTATTTTTCTTTTGTAAACAAGAGTCCATTAGCCCTCTCCTAATAAACATTACATGGCTAAAATGAGTAATTATTCTGCTCTCCCAGCATCTGAGCTGTATTCCCACCAGACATACTGACTGCGTGTAAAAAAGACTAAATCTTAAAACATTCCCCTTAACCATAGAATATTTCAATAGCTTCGTAACATCACAGCCCACAGCAATGTGGTTGACTCTTAAACATCCTCTGAAAAAGCCTAACAAACCACTCAGTTCAAGGCAATTAGAGATGGGCCACAAATGTTGGCATTGCCAGTGATACCCACATCCCATGAAAGAATAAATAATTGTGTAATACAACGTCAATCTCTGTTTGATAATGGGGTTGCAAAGTGCCTCGGGATGTTTTACTATATTAAAGGAGCTATATAAATGCAAAATGCTCTCCACATTCCTTCAGTCAAGGCTTGGAGCAACAAAGGGATCCTCATCCACACGTTTATTGGACACGCTCGGGCAATCACAAAGCTTCTGGTCCACCCTGAAACCAGCTCCATCTTTATCTCCAGCTCGAGGGATGGTTCTGTCAAGTTCTGGTCACTGGATATCTTCACCCAACTTCTGAGGTAAAGACCAACTTCTGGTTGGAGAAAGTGAAAGAAAGAAAAGTTCCATTTCCACAGAACCCCCTCAGTACATCAGAACCAATAAATTACGTTTGTGTGACGCAGCCAAGTTGTACACAGGAAGATCCAAAAAACAAGAAGCCTGTTCTGGCCAACACCTGTATAATGTTTTCAGAAGTCCTGAGATTATGAACATACCATGGAAATCTCTCTCCCTCTTACTGAAACAAGTGCCTGTTTTAAAAAGTATTATTAGGGAGCAGATCGGAAACTCCAAGCTCTATTATGAAGTTAGCCTAAACCCCAACTATTTTTGATTCTGGCATTGGGGGATAAGATGTGTCACACCAGGTGTGATGCTATTGACCCATTAGGAAGCTTTTACTAAAACAAACTTTATTTAACAATGTAACAACCTACCATGTGGTACTCTGTCAAAGGCCTTGCTAAAGTCCATGTAAACAACATCAACTGCACTGCCCTCATCTACCTTCTTTGTTACCCCTTCAAAAAACTCAATCAAATTTGTGAGAAATGATTTTCCACTCACAAAGCCATGCTGACTGTCCCTAATCAGTCCTTGTGTCTCTAAATGCCTGTAGATCCTGTCTCTCAAAATACCTTCCAATAATTTACCCACCACTGACATTAGGCTCACCGGCCTGTAGTTCCCAGGTTTCTCCCTGCAGCCCTTTTTAAACAAAGACACAACATTTGTCTTTGTGCCAGTCTTCAGGCACCTCACCCGTGACTATCGATGATTTAAATATCTCGGCTGGGGGACCCGCAATTCAGGTCCTGGGGATTTATCCACCTTGATGCACTTTAAGACTTCCAGCACCTTCTCTGTAATATGTACACTCCTGAAGACATCACTCTTTATTTTCCCAAGTTCCTTAACATCCAGGCTTTCCATTTTATTCATTTGTTTTCCCTGGAGCAGAGGAGACTGAGGGGTGACCGGATTGAGGGGTTCAAGATTATGAGGGGCATGGACAGGGTGGAGAGGGATTGGTTGTTCCCCTTAGATGAAGGGACAGTTACGAGGGGACACAAGTCAAAAGTGAGGGGTGGGAGGTTTAGGGGGGGGATTTGAGGAAAAACCTTTTTACCCAGAGGGTGGTGAGGGTCTGGAATGCGCTACCTGGGAGGGGGGTGGAGGTGGGATGCCTCACATCCTTCAAAAAGTATCTGGATGAGTACTTGGCACGCCATAACGTTCAAGGCTTTGGGCCAAGTGCGGGGAAGTGGGATTAGGTGGGCAGGTCAGGGCATTTCATGCATCGGTGGAGAGTCGATGGGCCGAAGGGCCTTTTCTGCACTGCTGTATTCTGTGATTCTCTGATTTAGGATCTCACCCATCTCTTGTGGATTTGCACATTGATGACCTTGTTGATCATTGAAAGGCCGTACTCTCTCCCTTGTTACTCTTTTGCCCTTTATGCATTTATAGAAGCTCTTTTGATTCTCCATTGCCCTGTCTGCCAAAGCAATCACATCTCCCTTTTTGCCCTCCTGATTTTTTCTTAACTCGGACACCCTCTGTATTCTGGAAGGGATTCACTTGATCCCAGCTGCCTTTGCAGGTCATGTGTCTCCTTCTTCTTCTTGACCAGGGCCTCAATATCCCGAGTCATCCGGGATTCCCTACTTCCACCAGCCTTGCCCTTCACTCTGACAAGAATGTGTTTACCCTGAATCCCTGGGGTTAACGCGCTTCTGAAAGCCTCCCACTTACCTGCCACCCCTTTGCCTGCCAGTAGACTCCCCCAGTTAACTTTTGAAAGTTCCTGCCCGATACCATCAAAATTGGCCTTGTCCCAATTTAGAATTTTAATTTTTGGCTCGGACCTATCATTCTCCATAGCTATCTTAAAACTAATAGAATTATGGTCACTGGTCCCAAAGTGATCCCTTCTGTCACCTGCGCTTCCTTATTCCCCAAGATGAGGTCAAGTTTTGCCCCCTCTCTAGTCGGGACATCCACAAACTGAGAGAAATTCCTCCTGAATACACTCAACAAATTTCTCTCCATCCAACCCTCTAATACTACGGCTGTCCCAGTTAATGTTGGGAAAGTTAAAATCTCTGACTAATACCCCCTATTTTTCTTGGAGCTCTCTGTAACCTCTTTACATATTTTGCTCTTCAATTTCCTGCTGTCTATTTGGGGGTCTATCGTACAACCCAATCAAAGTGATTTCCCCCTTCATATTTCACAACCCACATCGACTCAGTGGGTGAACCCTCGGGTATTTCCCCTCTCAGTACGGTCGTGAGGTTTTCCCTGATCAAACGTGTAGCTCCCCCTCCTCTCTTACCTCCTGTTCTATCTTTCCTTTAACATCTGTACCCTGGAACATTGAGCTGCCAGTCCTGTCCCTCCCTTAGCCCCGTTTCAGTCATTGCTATAATACCCCAGTCCCACCTACCCATCCATGCCCTGAGTTCATCTGCCTTGTCCATCAGACCTCTCGCATTGAAATAAATGCAGTTTAATCTGGGTTTCCCTCGCTCTCTGTCTCTCTGTCTGATCTGTCTGGTACTGGGATCACTGACACTGTCTTCACTATTTAATATGCTCTCTTTAACTTCTGTTCTGTCCTCAAACTTCTCTTCTGTCTCCCTGCTGCCTCGGGTGTCCCCCCCCCCAGCCCCACCAAACCCTCCCGAGTGTCTTTAGCGAATCTCCCCGCCAGGATATTAGTCCCACTCTGGTTCAGCTGGGATCATAACCAGACGTTGAATTTCTATATGTGTTGTGGCAGCCACTGGGTTGGAGGAAGAGGGAATAATCCCCTGGGATTGAGCAGAGTGTTCACCCGCCCCAGAGAAAAGGGGATAAATCCACAAACCCCGATCACTCCGAGCGGCACAGTACTGAGGAGAGAGAAAAAATAATATCCAGACGCCAGAGAAACCTTCAAATCCATGGAGGTTCCCCACAGCCCCAGAGGCTCCCCCTCCCCCTCTGACAGCAATGCAGATTAGAAATGGAATATTGTCCTTCTAAACCTCAGAGACATGGGCGGGGGAAAGGTGGGGTAACAGTAATGATTATGTTGCAGCTGTATAAGGTGCTGGTGAGGCCACACCTGGAGTTACTGTGTACAGTTTTGGTCTCCTTACTTGAGAAAGGATATACTGGCGCTGGAGGGGGTGGAGAGAGATTCACTAGGGTGATTCCGGAGTTGAGAGGGTTGGCTTATGAGGAGAGACTGAGTAGACTGGGGCTATACTCATTGGAATTCAGAAGAATGAGGGGAGATTTTATAGAAATGTATAAGATTATGAAGGAAATAGAGAAGATTGTTTCCACTGGAAACTAGAACTAGGGGCGTCAAAATAAGGGTGAGCAGATTTAGGACTGAGTTGAGGAGGAACTTCTTCACCCAAAGGGCTATGAATCTGTGGAATTCCCTGCCCAGTTGAGGCTCCCTCATTGAATGTTTTTAAGGCAAGGATAGATACATTTTTGAACAGTAAAGGAATTAAGGATTATGGTGAGCGGGCGGGTAAGTGAAGCTGAGTCCATGAAAAGATCAGCCATGATCTTATTGAATGGCGGAGCAGGCTCAAGGGACCAGATGGCCAACTCCTGCTCCTAGTTCTTATGTAAATACATGGGGTAAATTAGAATGACTTGCAATACATTACAGAAGGATCTGGGGGTAGGTGTAATACAAGGGTCTGGCACATACAGGGTTAATGTGGGAATGAATGTAGTCCATCTGCACAATGATATAAGAGAACATTTAAACTGTACCTGGGGTCAGTCTAGTGCTGTCAGTGCTGTGTCTATTAACTCATGGAGTTAGCTCCAGGCATGTATATATGTACATTGTTCTTAATTACTACATACCGTTCATCTAATTAGGATTACAAGGAATCAATTAAGACCAGCCACATGGTATCCAACACCCTATAACAGTCAATGTATTGGGATTGAGGCCTGTATTAGAAATCAGAGGTCAGTGCATTGGGGTCAGTGTGTTGGGGTCAGGGGTCAGTGCATTGGGGTCAGTGTGTTGGGGTCAGGGGTCAGTGCATTGGGGTCAGTGTGTTGGGGTCAGGGGTCAGTGTGTTGGGGTCAGGAGTCAGTGCATTGGGGTCAGTGTGTTGGGGTCAGGGATCAATGCATTGGGGTCAGTGTGTTGGGGTCAGTGTGTTGGGGTCAGGGGTCAGTGCATTGGGGTCAGTGTGTGGGGTCAGGGAATGGGCTCTGGTAGAGTCTATAGAACATAGAACATAGAACATAGAACATTACAGCACAAACAGGCCCTTCGGCCCTCGAGTTGCGCCGATCGCATCAACCCCACCAATCTATAGACCTATCTATAACCCCCAATCCCATTAAACCCCATATACTCATCCAGAAGTCTTTTAAAAGACCCCAGCGAGTTCGCCTCCACCACCGACGACGGCAGCCGATTCCAATCACTCACTACCCTCTGAGTGAAAAACTTACCCCTAACATCACCTCTGTACTTCCCTCCCCGCACCTTAAATCTGTGTCCTCTCGTAGCGACCATTTCAACCCGGGAAATAGCCTCTGAGAGTCCACCCTATCTATTCCTCTCAACATTTTATAAACTTCTATCAGGTCGCCTCTCAACCTTCGCCTCTCCAGGGAAAAGAGTCCCAGCTCCCTCAACCTATCTTCATAAGGCATGCCTCCAGTCCAGGCAACATCCTTGTAAATCTCCTCTGCACCCTTTCAATAGCTTCTACGTCTTTCCTATAGTGAGGCGACCAGAACTGCGCACAGTACTCCAAATGAGGCCTGACGAGGGTCCTGTAAAGTTGCAGCATTACCTCCCGACTCCTAAACTCAATCCCTCGATTAATGAAGGCCAGTACACCATACGCCTTCTTGACCACCTCCTCCACCTGCGAGGCCGATTTAAGAGTCCTGTGAACCCGGACCCCGAGATCCTTCTGCTCTTCAACGCTACTAAGACCCCTGCCCTTAATAGTGTACTCGTTCATCCCGTTGGTTCTGCCGAAATGGACTACTACACATTTATCCGCGTTGAAGTCCATCTGCCACTTCTCCGCCCATTCCTGCATCCTATCTATGTCCTGCTGCAACTTTTGACATCCTTCCAGACCATCCACAACACCGCCGACCTTCGTGTCATCAGCGAACTTGCTAACCCATCCCTCCACTTCCTCATCCAGGTATTTATGAAAGTGACAAACAACAAGGGTCCCAGAACAGATCCCTGGGGCACCCCACTGGTGACTGACCTCCATTCCGAAAAAGACCCATCCACAACCACTCTCTGCCTTCTGCAGGCAAGCCAGTTCTGGATCCACAAGGCCAAAGGCCCTTGGATCCCATGCCCTCTCACCTTCTCAAGAAGTCTTGCATGGGGGACCTTATCAAAAGCCTTGCTGAAGTCCATGTACACTACGTCCACGGCACTTCCTTCGTCAATGTGTTCAGTCACATTATCGAAGAACTCAAGGGCAGGCTCGTAAGGCACGACCTGCCCTTGACAAATCCATGCTGACTATTCCTGATCATGTCAAACTTCTCCAAATGCTCGTAAATCTTGATTGGTAGTAACTCTGCCCTTTGTCCTTTTGGGATCCAGTCTGTTCCTATTTGAGGAGGCATTGAGTGGATGGGACTGACCGAGACCAACCATCTGTACTGCTGCTCAAACAAACAGTGCCAGAGTTACAGCTTCAACTACTTCACCCATTTCTGGAGCTACATCGGCAACTCCATCAGTCACATGAGTCTGGCGTCTGCGAAAGGACGAACGACCAGAGTCGCCGTAATGCAGAAGGACAGCAGGTAGGAGGGAGATGGCATCCCTGACCTTGCAAGTATTTAATAGGGTTGAGGGTTACAGGTGAGCCTGGTAGGTAGCGATATGATCGGCGCAACTTGTGGGCTGAAGGGCCTGTTTGTGCTGTAGTTTTTCTGTGTTTCTATGTTACAGTTCAGTGTTGCCAGAGTCAGGCAGTGAGCACTGTTTACCTGTGCCATGTGTCCAAACTCCAGTGTCGCAAGCCCAGCGCAGTGCATCCAGTGTGCAGTGTTACACTCAGTGTCACACCCAGTGTTCAGAGTAACATCCCAGTGTGATACCCAGTATCCAGAGTAACATCCAGTGTCACACCCAGTGTCCAGAGTAACATCCAGTGTCACACCCAGTGTCCAGAGCAATATCCTAGTGTCACACCCAGTGTCCAGAGTAACATCCAGTGTCACACCCAGTGTCCAGAGTAACATCCCAGTGTCACACCCAATGTCCACAGTAACATCCAGTGTCACACCCAGTGTCCACAGTAACACCCCAATGTCATACCCAGTGTCCAGAGCAACACCCCAGTGTCACACCCAGTGTCCACAGTAACACCCCAATGTCACACCCAGTGTCCACAGTAACATCCAGTGTCACACCCAGTGTCCACAGTAACATCCAGTGTCACACCCAGTGTCCACAGTAACATCCCAGTGTCACACCCAACGTGCTCACTGTGTCCAGAGCAACATCCCAGTGTCACACCCAGTGTCCACAGTAACATCCAGTGTCACACCCAGTGTCACAGTAACATCCCAGTGTCACACCCAGTGTCCAGAGCAACATCCCAGTGTCGCACCCAGTGTCCACAGTAACATCCGTGTCACACCCAGTGTCCACAGTAACATCCCAGTGTCGCACCCAGTGTCCAGAGAAACATCCAGTGTCACACCCAGTGTCCAGAGTAACATCCAGTGTCACACCCAGTGTCCAGAGCAACATCCCAGTGTCGCACCCAGTGTCCACAGAACATCCAGTGTCACACCCAGTGTCCACAGTAACATCCCCAGTGTCGCACCCAGTGTCCAGAGAAACATCCAGTGTCACACCCAGTGTCCACAGTAACATCCCAGTGTCGCACCCAGTGTCCAGAGAAACATCCAGTGTCGCACCCAGTGTCCAGAGAAACATCCTGTGTCGCACCCAGGTCAGAGAAACATCCAGTGTCGCACCCAGTGTCCAACAGAACATCCAGTGTCACACCCAGTGTCCAGAGCAACATCCCAGTGTCGCACCCAGTGTCCACAGTAACATCCAGTGTCACACCCAGTGTCCACAGTAACATCCCAGTGTCGCACCCAGTGTCCAGAGAAACATCCAGTGTCACACCCAGTGTCCAGAGCAACATCCCAGTGTCGCACCCAGTGTCCACAGTAACATCCAGTGTCACACCCAGTGTCCACAGTAACATCCCAGTGTCGCACCCAGTGTCCAGAGAAACATCCAGTGTCACACCCAGTGTCCAGAGCAACATCCCAGTGTCGCACCCAGTGTCCAGAGCAACATCCAGTGTCACACCCAGTGTCCAGAGCAACATCCCAGTGTCGCACCCAGTGTCCAGAGTAACACGACCAGTGCTCTGTATCCAGTGGCCGTAAATTTGAACACTGGTTTTCTGTATCAGGGAGTTCCCTCCCGACTGGGATTTTTGATTTGATGGTGGGTTTTTGTTTCTTTTTAAATTGTGTCTGTGTGTTTTTGCTTCTGACCTCGTGGCCAATAAAACAAAACAGGCCACCCTCTCCGTGAGACCTTGTTATTTCCCCCCTCCGACAGTCTCCCCAGCTCTCTCCTCGCACTCACTGTTTCCCGTAGCTTTTGGACATTAATGATTGCGCTGAGCCCCGGGGTCAGGGAACTGTACAGTTCAGTAAGAATGAATTGGTTAAAAAGACACTTCCAGAGATGGGAGTTGTTGTTTGTGTTTCTGGAGAAATCTCCCCGTGTTTCCTGTGTTTTGACTCCCAGTCTGCGGATCATGTCTCAGTCTCTGGGGACCAAACTTTCTGTCATCCTTCCCCTGCCGACAGAGAGTCCGACGCAGCAGATTTCCAGCTACTCTTATCACAGGCTTACAACCTGTCTTCTTCCTGGTGGAGAACACAGATATCTGGATCTATACGGTCAGGTAATGAACTGAAAGGTAGGGGGGAAAGGGGGTTGGTTGGGGGGTTGGGGGGGGGGGGGTGGGGGAATGCACCCTCTCGGTGAGGAGGAGCGCAGACTTCCTTCGGTTTCCTCCCCACAGGAAGACGTGTGGGTTAGGGTGCGTTGACCGTTCGACGTTCTCCCTCAGTGTGCCTGACGTGCGGAGTGTGGATCTTCACAGTAACTCCATTCGTTGCGTCGGATCAACGCCTCCCCATTGGGAGCAGGAATAGGCCATTCGGCCTATCGAACCTGCCCCCCCCCCATTCAGTTGAAGAACAAAGAAAAGCACCGCACGGGGACAGGCCCATCCAGTCCGTGCCAATCATGGTGCCCCAACTAAGCTAAAAAAAAAAATCTCCCTGCCTAACTCAGTCTGAAAGAACCAAGAAAAATTTCCAACCTCAACCCCACTTCTCCGCCCCCTTCCCCCTCCTCTTATTCCTTTATTATCTCCAAATATCCATTACCCTCAGACTGGAATATACTCAACGTCTGAACATCACACCTCCTGATGTGGAAAATTGCAGGTTCACAGACCCTCGAGGTGAAGATGTTTCAGTCTGAAATGATCCTTTTACCCTCACATTCTGACTCCGAATTGTGGAGTTTTCAGCTGGGTTGGGAGAGGGACAATCTCTCGGCATTGACCGTGTCAAACTCCTGCGATGAGGTCACCTCTCACCCTCCCAAACTCTGGAGGATGGAGGCCCCAGAATCCTCAATCTCCCCTCACACGTCTACTCCCCAGGGATCAGCCTGGGGGGCCTTTGTTACACTCCCTCTATGGAAAGTTATGTGTGGGGCGATGGGAATAGGGCCTGGGTGGGATTGTGGCCGGTACAGACTCGATGGGCCAAATGGTCTCCTTCTGCACTGCCGGGATTCTACGATTCTATTCTACGATATCCTTCCTTCGGGAATAGGACTAAATAGATGGCACGGTGGCACAGCGGTTAGCACTGCTGCCTCACAGTGCCAGGGACTAAGGTTCGATTCCCGGCTTGGGTCACTGACTGTGCGGAGTCTGCATGTCCTCCCCGTGTCTGCGTGGGTTTCCTCTGGGTGCTCCAGTTTCCTCCCACAGTCTGAGAGAGGTCTGGAGATGAGGGGGTTGGACCCGGAGATGAGGGGGTTGGACAATGAAGAGAGACTAAATAGACTGGGTCTGTACTCGTTGGAGTTTAGAAGGCTGAGGGGGGATCTTATGGAGACGTATAAGATAATGAAGGGGATGTACAGGGTAGAGGTAGAGAGATTCTTCCCGCTTAGAAAGGACAGTAGGACTAGGGGGCACAGCCTCAAGATAAGGTGGGGGGGGCAGTTTAGAACGGAGTTGAGGAGGAACTTCTTCACTCAAAGGGTGGTGAATCTCTGGAATTCTCCGCCCGTTGAAGTGGTGGAGGCTGCCTCGCTAAATATATTTAAGACGCGGGTTGATGGGTTTTTGATAAGAGAGGGGATTAAGAACATAAGAACATAAGAAATAGGAGCAGAGTAGGCCATCTAGCCCTTCGAGCCTGCCCCGCCATTCAATAAGATCATGGCTGATCTGTCGTGACTCAGCTCCACTTTCCCGCCCTCTCCCCTAACCCTAATCCTCTCGCTTATCAAAAACCCATCAACCCGTTCTTAAAAATATTTAGCGAGGCAGCCTCCACCACTTCAACGGGCAGAGAATTCCAGAGATTCACCACCCTTTGAGTGAAGAAGTTCCCTCCTCAACTCCGTTCTAAACCGCCTCCCCTTTATCTTGAGGCTGTGCCCCCTAGTCCTACTGTCCTTTCTGAGCGGGAAGAGTCTCTCCACCTCTATCCTATCCATCCATTCATCATCTTATACGTCTCAATGAGATCTCCCCTCATTCTTCTAAACTCTAACGAGTACAAGCCTTAAGGGTATGGGAGAGGGCGGGAAGGTGGAGCTGAGCCCGACAGATCAGCCATGATCTTATTGAATGGCGGGGCAGGCTCGAAGGGCCAGATGGCCTACTCATGCTCCTATTTCTTATGTTCTTATGTAAAGATGTGTGTGCTAGGGTGCATTGGGCCTGTGTTAAATTCTCCCTCGGTGTACCTGAGGTGCTGGAGTGTGGCCACTAGGGGATTTTCATTGCAGTGTTAATATAAGCCTACTCGTGATAAATAAATAAACTTTATTTCAATTTTACTTTACTTTAAAACTGGTACACAGTACGCCAGGCTGAGATTCCCCCAAGCAAGACCTCTCCACTGCAGTGGAATAGTTTCCTTTACTTGCTGCACTCCTGTGTTAACGTTCTGTACAAGGACACCGGGGTC
This sequence comes from Prionace glauca, assembly GCA_037974335.1. NCBI lineage: Eukaryota > Metazoa > Chordata > Chondrichthyes > Carcharhiniformes > Carcharhinidae > Prionace > Prionace glauca. The sequence goes on from CM075723.1 coordinate 154,058,179, forward strand.
CCCCTGAGCTCTAACGTTTCTCAGTCTCTCATCTTTTATAAGAATGTTCTATTTTTCTTCCTCCCTATCAAAGTCTCCGTTCTAAAGATTAATATCATCACATTGCCTCTGTCCACCGTTGGGTCTCGGATAAAATCAGCATGAGGTCACACAGTGTGCGGCTGGGACCAGTCTCGCTGGGACCCAGTCTCGCTGGGACCCAGTCTCGCTGGGACCCAGTCTCGCTGGGTCTCAGTCTCGCTGGGTCTCAGTCTCGCTGGGTCTCAGTCTCGCTGGGACCCAGTCTCGCTGGGTCTCAGTCTCGCTGGGACCCAGTCTCGCTGGGACCCAGTCTCGCTGGGTCTCGTCTCGCTGGGTCTCAGTCTCGCTGGGACCCAGTCTCGCTGGGTCTCAGTCTCGCTGGGTCTCAGTCTCGCTGGGACCCAGTCTCGCTGGGTCTCAGTCTCGCTGGGACCCAGTCTCGCTGGGGTCGATGGTGAGTCAGCTGAGCTCGGACAGACCATTTCGTTTTGGCGAATAAGTCTATCGTCAGGAGCAGGAGGTGAGAGGTCACATGTCACCAGCGTGACACTTCGGTCACTTCACCTGGTGAAGGAGCAGTGCTCCGAAAGCTTGTGATTTCAAATAAACCTGTTGGGACGGGTATCGTGTGACCCACGTCTTGTCTGCCCCAGACCAACACTGGCGTCTCCACATCGGAACGCTGAGGCTGGGAATTAACCAGATCAGGTCACGGGCTCTGCCTTACACTTTTACTTGTTTCCAGGATGTGTGTGTTCTGCCCAGCCGATACCTTCACCGTCCATCCCTAACCCAGTGTTTGGAGGGTACGGCTTGTTTCTGTACTTCTGGCTGTGTGTATGTCTTGTTTCATCATATAGGGTGTGCGTGTCTGACTGTGTGTTTGTGTGTGTGTGTACATGTACATGTCTGTGTGTGTTTGTGCAGTTTGTGTGGGTGTGCATGTGCATGTCTGGGGTGTGTGTGTGCAGGTGCGTATACATGGGTGTGCGGATGTGTGTCTGTGTGTGTGGGTGTGTTTGTGTGTGTGGGTGTGTGTGTTTGTGTGTGCGGGTGTGTGTTTGTGTGCGTGGGTGTGTGTATGTGTGTGCGGGTGTGTGTGTTTGTGTGTGCGGGTGTGTGTGGTTGTGTGTGTTGGTGTGTGCGGGTGTGTGTGTATGTGTGTGTGTGTGTGTGTATGTGTGTGTGCGGGTGGGTATGTATGTGTGTGCGGGTGTGTGTGTTTGTGTGTGCCGGTGTGTGTATTGTGTGTGCGGTGTGTGTATTTGGTGTGGGTGCGGGTGTGTGTGTTTGTGTATGCGGGTGTGTGTACATGTGTGTGCGGGTGTGTGTGTATGTGTGTGCAGGTGTGTGTGTTTGTGTGTGTGGTATGTGTGTGGGTGGGTGTGTGTGTTTGTGTGTGCGGGTGTGTGTGTGTGTGTATGTGGTTATGTGTGTGTGTGGGTGTGTGTGTGTTGTGTGTGTGGGTGTGTGTGTTTGTGTGTGCGGGTGTGTGTGTTTGTGTGTGCGGGTACATGTGTGTGCGGGTGTGTGTGTATGTGTGTGTGGGTGTGTGTGTATGTGTGTGCAGGTGTGTGTGTTTGTGTGTGTGGGTATGTGTGTATGTGTGTGTGTGTGTGTGTGTGCGGGTATGTGTGTGTTTGTGTGTGCGGGTGTGTGTGTTTGTGTGTGCGGGTGTGTGGGTATGTGTGTGTGTGGGTGTGTGTGTGTGCGGGTGTGTGTATTTGTGTGTGCAGGTATGTGTGTGTGGGTGTGTGTGTGTGGATGTGTGTGTTTGTGTGTGTGTGTGTGTGTGTGTGTGTGTGGGTGTGTGTGTGTGTGTATGCGTGTGCATGTGTATGTATGTGGAAAGTATGTTGGGGGCGGTGACGCTACATTAGTAAATGCCTCATCTCTGTCTCGGGCCTCTCCTGACAGTCTCACTCCCTACAGGACTGACCCTGCCTGCAGGCTGGCAGTGTGGCACATTCCGTACATACAGGAAAATACAAACGGCAGCAAACAGTTGGTAAAGACGTGAGTAATCAGTGAAAACATTGCCTGGGGGAGTATAGAGAGCACAGGGAGAGCTCGGGTGGTTGATAGGACTTGTTACAGAGCGGAGGAACTGCTCTAACGTCAAGGTCTTCCTCTGGTGTACCACCCCCCCCCCCCCCCCGCCCCCACCTCCCCCCGCCCCGCCCCCCCCACCCCACCCCACCCCACCCCCGACCCTCCCCCCCCAACCCCCACCCCACCCCACCCCACCCCCGACCCCCCCCCGACCCCCCCCCGACCCCCACCCGACCCCCACCCCACCCCACTCCGATCCTCCCCCCAACCCCCACCCCGCCCCACCCCGCCCCCACCCCCTACACCCCGCCCCACCCGCCCCACCCCCTCCACCCCCACCCCACCCCACCCACCCCGCTCCCACCATCTTTAGGACCTGATCCAATTCTCAACATGCAAATTAGTTTGATTCCCACCCCCCTCGGTCCCCTCCACCCAATCACTACCCACTGCCGGAACCCAATCCTCCATTGTTCGAGGGGGTCAAAAAGAGAAGGATCTTGCATTCCTGTGGCACCCTTCACATCCCTGGGATCTCCAAACTGCTTTTAAAGTGAAGTCTTCGTTGTGATGTCGGAAAAGAGGCAGCCAATTTGTGCACAGCAAGACCCCACGGTCAGCGCTGATTGTGAGCAGGTAATCTTCTTACCTGTTGTGTGGGATGAGTATTGGTCACTGGGGAGAATTCACTCGCTCCTGTGCGATTGTCTAGGTCGACCCGAGGGAGCAGGTGGGGGGGGCCTTGGGTTAAACGTCTCACACTAAAGACAGCACCTGTGACAGAGCGGCACCCCCTCAGCGTAGGCAGTGGCTGTGTCGGCCTGGGTTGGAGTGAGTGTTGAACTGACCGAGGGAGAGTGAAACACTGAGTCACGGCCCTCGACTCGATCGAGAGAAGGAGGGGGGGTCGGCCTGGGGGCCAGGAACTACAGAATAACGAGAGAGGGTCGGATTTGGGGTCAGAAACCCTGACTGCAGAACAGCTTGGGGGGGTGGAGGGACTGGGATGGGGGGAGGCGGGGGGGGGTGGGGTGGAGGGACTGGGGATGGGGGGAGGCAGGGGGTGGGGGTGGGGGGGAAGTGGGGGGGGTGGGGTGGAGGGACTGGGATGGGGGGAGGCAGGGGGTGGGGGTGGGGGGGGGGAGGGACTGGGATGGGGGGAGGCAGGGGGTGGGGTGGGGGGGGGGGGGGGAGGGACTGGGATGGGGGGAGGCAGGGGGTGGGGGGGGGAAGCGGGGGGGTGGGGTGGAGGGACTGGGATGGGGGGAGGCAGGGGGTGGGGGGGGGAAGCGGGGGGGGTGGGGTGGAGGGACTGGGATGGGGGGAGGCAGGGGGTGGGGGGGGAAGCGGGGGGGGTGGGGGTAGCTGGATTGTGGGTGTTGTACTCAGATGGGAAAACTGAGGTCAGAGTTCACGGTGACGCTGAGATATTAATAGAGAGAAGTTTGTATTGAGGAGTGAGAGGTTGACCCGGGTCCACTCTGCCGCTGTGATCCACTGTCGGTTCCCTCTTGTATTCACGCAGATCCATTCTGGAGGGAGGGTGCTTCTCTCCGTTTGACCCCAGCCTGTGGAGGTTGCCGATGTGCGAGTGTTACTGCCTCGCTTGCCTCTCTTCCTCCATCTACTTCACCACCGTGGAAGGACTGGTTTGTGCCGACTGCAATGAGTTTCTCCTCCTGGGCCTCGAGGTAGGGTACAAAGGTAGATAGCGCCAGGCCATTCAGCCCCTCTAGCCCATTGTACAGGAACACAAGAAGGCCATTCAGTCCCTCTAGGTCAGCCCACAGACACAAGGAGGCCATTTGGCCTCTCAAGCCCATTGTACAGGAACACAAGAAGGCCATTCAGCCCCTCTAGGTCAACCCACAGACACAAGGAGGCCATTTGGCCTCTCAAGCCCATTGTACAGGAACACAAGAAGGCCATTCAGCCCCTCTAGGTCAGCCCACAGACACAAGGAGGCCATTTGGCCTCTCAAGCCCATTGTACAGGAACACAAGAAGGCCATTCAGCCCCTCTAGGTCAGCCCACAGACACAAGGAGGCCATTTTGGCCTCTCCAAGCTAGTACACAGGCACATGAGGCCCCCCCCCCCTCCCTCCCCACACACCCTCCGAGGCCAGTAGCCCTTGAGGCCAGTCCTCCATTCACCCCTCAGATTCCAGATCCATAAAAATCCACCCCCAGGTTTGAAATTTCTAATTGACCTCCAGACCCAGGTTTCAGTCCCACGAATGGCATTTAAATCAGATTTAAATCAGGTTGTGAATATATTTTCAGCAGCTGTGAGCCGATTTCTGGCAGGGAGCTGGCTGGGAGACGCACAGAGGCTGCGACGCCTGATGGGGAGCTTGTGAATGGGCCCCTGTGTTATAAAAGCAGCGGGTGGGATGGGAGAATCACCCCCCCCCCCCCCCCCCCTGGATTTCAATTCCAGATTTATCCATTGAATTCCGTCAGCGACCGAGGTGGATTTGAACCCCTGTCTCCAGGGTATTAACCTGATTGCTCCTTGATTGCTGCTGCGGCGACATCACCGTTACGCCACCTCCCGCCCCAGGAGTCACATCGCATCCCCTCGTCCTTCGCTTCACAAGTCTCTTGTGTTAAAGAGTATCCGTCAGGTCTCTGCCCATTTCACCGCTCTCCCATCGCCGAGTGAACACAGTAAGAAATCTCACACCACCAGGTCAGAGTCCAACCAGTTTATTTGATCGTAAAACCCACAAAACTTCGAAACGCTGTTCCTTTGTCAGGTGTGTGGAACCCTCCCATTTCTGAAAGGTTGTGAGTTTACTACCAAATAAACCTGTTGGGCTTTAACCCAGTGCGGTCAGAGTTTACCCCAGTCCAACACCGGCATCTCCACATCATCTCTGTGTGAAGTCAGTAACCGTCCCCCTCACTGCTTCACATTCACACATTCTGCAGACTGTGGGATTATGTTGGTTTCCCCAGGCCCCGGGGAACATTGCTACACTTCAGAGAACACAGGCCCCGGGGAACATTGCTACACTGCGCCCCTCTGCCCACTCCTCATCTATCCACCCACCCCTCCACCCGCTCCTCATCTACACCCCCCCCAACTACCCACACCTCCCCCTCCTCATCTACACCCCCCAACTACCCACACCTCTCCCTCCTCATCTACACCCCCCCCAACTACCCACACCTCCCCCTCCTCATACTACACCCCCCAACTACCCACACCTCCCCTCCTCATCTACAACCCCCCCAACTATCCACCCCCCTCCACCCGCTCCTCATCTACACCCCCCCAACTACCCACACCTCCCCCTCCTCATCTACACCCCCCCCAACTACCCACACCTCCCCCTCCTCATCTACACCCCCCCAACTACCCACACCTCCCCCTCCTCATCTACACCCCCCCCAACTACCCACCTCCCCCTCCTCATCTACACCCCCCAACTACCCACACCTCCCCCTCCTCATCTACACCCCCCAACTACCCACAACCTCCCCCTCCTCATCTACACCCCCCCCCCAACTACCCACACCTCCCCCTCCTCATCTACACCCCCCCAACTATCCACCCCCTCCTCATCTACACCCCCCCAACTACCCACACCTCCCCCTCCTCATCTACACCCCCCCAACTACCCTCACCTCCCCCTTCTCATCTACACCCCCCCAACTACCCACACCTCCCCCTCCTCATCTACACCCCCCCAACTACCCACACTCCCCCTCCTCATCTACACCCCCCCAACTATCCACCCCTCCTCATCTACACCCCCCAACTACCCACACCTCCCCCTCCTCATCTACACCCCCCCAACTACCCTCACCTCCCCTTCTCATCTACACCCCCCCAACTACCCTCACCTCCCCCTTCTCATCTACACCCCCCCAACTACCCACAACTCCCCCTCCTCATCTACACCCCCCCAACTACCCACACCTCCCCCTCCTCATCTACACCCCCCCAACTATCCACCCCCATCCACCCCCTCCTCATCTACACCCCCTCCACCCACCCATTCCTCATCTACACCCACTTTATCTACCCCCTTTCACCCACTCCCCATCTACACCCCTCTCCATCCACCCCCACCCACCTACCCCCTCCTCATCCACACCCCCTCGCCACCCACCCCTCCACTATGCACCTAAGCCCCACCCCCACCACCCCACCCTCTCCCTCCCAACCTCTCCACCCTGTGCACCCCTTCCGCCCCCTCCTGGCCTGCGCTCCCCCCTCTGCCCCCTCCTGGCCTGCGCTCCCCCCTCCGCCCCCTCCTGGCCTGCGCTCCCCCCTCCGCCCCCTCCTGGCCTGCGCTCCCCCCCTCCGCCCCCTCCTGGCCTGCGCTCCCCCCTCTGCCCCCTCCTGGCCTGCGCTCCCCCCTCCGCCCCCTCCTGGCCTGCGCTCCCCCCTCTGCCCCCTCCTGGCCTGCGCTCCCCCCCTCCGCCCCCTCCTAGCCTGCGCTCCCCCCTCTGCCCTCTCCTGGCCTGCGCTCCCCCCTCTGTCCCCTCCTGGCCTGCACTCCCCCCTCCGCCCCCTCCTGGCCTGCGCTCCCCCCTCTGCCCCCTCCTAGCCTGCGCTCCCCCCTCTGCCCTCTCCTGGCCTGCGCTCCCCCCTCTGTCCCCTCCTGGCCTGCACTCCCCCCTCCGCCCCCTCCTGGCCTGCGCTCCCCCCTCTGCCCCCTCCTGGCTGCGCTCCTCCCTCTGCCCCCTCCTGGCCTGCGCTCCCCCCTCTGCCCCTCCTGGCCTGCGCTCCTCCCTCTGTCCCCTCCTGGCCTGCGCTCCCCCTCCGCCCCTCCTGGCCTGCGCTCCCCCCTCCGCCCCCTTCTGGCCTGCGCGCCTCCCTCTGCCCCCTCCTGGCCTGCGCTGCCCCCTCTGCCCCCTCCTGGCCTGCGCTCCCCCCTCTGCCCCCCTCCTGGCCTGCGCTCCCCCCTCTGCCCCCTCCTGGCCTGCGCTCCCCCCCTCTGCCCCCTCCTGGCCTGCGCTCCCCCCTCTGCCCCCTCCTGGCCTGCGCACCCCCCTCTGCCCCCTCCTGGCCTGCGCTCCCCCCTCTGCCCCCTCCTGGCCTGCGCTCCCCCTCTGCCCCCTCCTGGCCTGCGCTCCCCCCTCTGTCCCTCCTGGCCTGCGCTCCCCCCTCTGTCCCCTCCTGGCCTGCGCTCCCCCCTCTGTCCCCTCCTGGCCTGCGCTCCCCCCTCTGTGCGCTGCCTCTCCATTACACCCACCCCCTCAAGTCTGTAAAAAACATTCTCCACTGCTCTCTGCTTTCAATCCTCCACTCAGCTCAGTATTCTCACAGAGATTGCCTCTTTAATTCCATAGGCTTTGTTCTTACAAACATAAGAACATAAGAAATAGGAGCAGAGTAGACCATCTGGCCCTTCGAGCCTGCCCCGCCATTCAATAAGATCATGGCTGATCTGTCGTGGCTCGGTTCCACATTCCCGCCCTCTCCCCATAACCCTTAATCCCCTCTCTTATCAAAAACCCATCAACCCGTTTCTTAAAAATATTTAGCGAGGCAGCCTCCACCACTTCAACGGGTAGAGAATTCCAGAGATTCACCACCCTTTGAGTGAAGAGGTTCCTCCTCAACTCTGTTCTAAACCGCCCCCCCTTTATCTTGAGGCTGTGCCCCCTAGTCCTACTGTCTTTTTTGAGCGGGAGAGTCTCTCCACCTCTATCCTATCCATCCCATTCATCATCTTATACGTCTCAATGAGATCTCCCCTCATTCTTCTAAACTCTAACGAGTACAAGCCTAGTTTATTCAGCCTCTCCTCATAGCTCAACCTCCTCAACTCCGGTATCAGCCTAGTAAACCTCCTCTGCACTCCCTCCAGGGCCAAAATATCCTTGCGTAGGTGCGGCGCCCAAAACTGCACACAGTACTCCAGCTGTGGCCAACGTCCCAATATCAAACTGGTTATGTGTCCCTCAGGAAGGCGCAGTCTTTGTTGGGCCTTTCCTGAGAGATCTGAGGGTGAATTTTGGCTGTTTTCCTTTGACAGGATGGGCGGATACTCTTCATGGACATTGAGGTGGAAAATTTAAAGTACCACGAGATGAAAGCACACAAGAAACCACGTGAGTATCCAGTGGACATCGCCACTCCCCGCTGAGGCCCAATGGATAGTTGCCAACTCTGGTCAAACCCAACCCTGGAGCTTCATCACCTGACCCCCCCAGCTCGCCCACCATTGGTCACCTGACATGGCCATCCTAGCAAAGCCACGCCCATGCAATGCTGCCATTGGTTATCCAGCCTGGTGGTGGTCCCGCCTTCCTAATCCCAATTGGAGAACGAACCGACTCCAGTTCCCAATTGGATGATTATTAACTCGAGTTAAGCAACCTATTTCCCCAGCCTCCAGTGGGTTTATAACCAATAAACAGAATGTTAGAAGTAGTTTGATTTTAAGAATATAATTTTCAAAGGCGTGTAGGAATTTTATCTTGGATTTGGTTCAATTGTAGCTGAGAATAACTTGCAATTCCTTCAGACTCTCAGCAAGTTGGCAGGGGGACAACCGTTGTGGGATCTTGCTGTGCTTAGCTTGACTGCTGTGTTTCCTACATTACATCAGTGACTGCACAGTAAAGATACGAGGCTGTAAAGTGCCTTGGGACATCCTGAGATTGGAAGAGGCTCAGTAGAAATAACTTAAAGGAAAAAAGTTTATTTATGAGTCACAACTAAGGCTTATATCAACGCCTCAATGAAGTTACTGTGAAAATCCCGAGATGCCACACTCTGGCGCCCATGCGGGTACACTGAGGGAGAAATTAGCATGGCCAATGCATCTGACCCGCACAAAACCAGAGGAAACCCATGCAGACATGGGGAGAATGTGCAAAGTCCAAACAGACAGTGACCCGAGCCGGGAATCGAACCCCAGGTCCCTGGAGCTGTGAGGCAGCAGTGCTAACCCACTGTGCCACTGGTCCGGTGAGACCTGAGGCATTTCTAATGTAATTATTAAAGAGAGGCATCGCTGCCAATGCAGCACACCCTCAGTGCCGTCCTGGGAGTGTTCGCTTTGATTGGCTGGGTGAGTTTCTGGAATGGATTTGGAGATGTGAGACGCTGAGCTGAGACCGGGTTATCGAGAGCGCGTGAATTTGGGGGTTTTACCTGAAGGGATGTGTTGCAGGTGATCCTATTAAAACACGACACAAATAACAACCAACTGCTCAGCATGAGTCAGGAAACGTCAGGAAAACATCTAAAGATCTGGAGTCTACCAAAATTACAGCTACTCCACGAAGTGCCAATGCCAGGAGACACCGTCACGTTCTCTAGAATAGTAAGTGAAGTGGGGGGGGGGGGGGGGGGGGGGGGGTGGACACTGACCCTTAACCTTTGGAATAATGTGGAGAGGACCCACTCTCTCCCAGTGGGCCGAAAAATCAATTTAATTTCAGCTGGGATCCAAACACAGCCCCTGGTTGGTTACCATTGAATATGGGAGCAGGAGCACTTTGGTGCGTCCGGGTAGAGGGAGTGAGTTCCATCGGAGTATATCGTGTATAGTCAGCCTGCCCTCTCTGACAACACTTGGTCACTGCCTGTGTGTGTGCGTACATTGTGTGTGTGTACATGCGCATGTGCGTGTGTATGTGTGTGTGCACACGTGAGCAGCTATGTGTATATATGTGTGTGTGTATGAAATTGTGTAGGAGATGGCTGTGTGTTCAGGGTGCTCTGGTCTGTTTTTCTCAGTCCCCTGTTGCAGACATAAGAACATAAGAAATAGGAGCAGGAGTAGGCTATCCAGCCTTCGAGCCTGCCCCGCCATTCAATAAGATCATGGCTGATCTGAAGTGGCTCAGTTCCACATTCCCGCCCTCTCCCATAACCCTTAATCCCCTCTCTTATCAAAAACCCATCAATCCGCTTCTTAAAAATATTTAGCGAGGTAGCCTCCACCACTTCAACGGGCAGAGAATTCCAGAGATTCACCACCCTTTGAGTGAAGAAGTTCCTCGGTGGTGAGTGAGTGGACATCGGCTGCCGTCAGTGATGGTGGAGGCGAACTCGCTGGGGTCTTTTAAAAGACTTCTGGATGAGTATATGGGGTTTTATGGGATTGGGGGTTATAGATAAGTATTGATGTGTCACGTGCTCACTGTGTGCCAAAGGGCCTGTTTGTGCTGTAGTGTTCTATGTTCTATGTTCAACTCCGTTCTAAACCGCCCCTCCTTTATCTTGAGGCTGTGCCCCCTAGTCCTACTGTCCTTTCTAAGCAGGAAGAATCTCTCCACCTCTATCCTATCCATCCCATTCATCATCTTATACGTCTCTATAAGATCCCCCCTCATCCTTCTAAACTCCAACGAGTACAGACCCAGTCTATTTAGTCTCTCTTCATAGTCCAACCCCCTCATCTCCGGTATCAGCCTAGTATCTCTAGACAGTGAGTATTGAAGGTGTGACCTCTGGTCCTGCTGCCTCCGAGCCAGAGGGTTTCTGGGTCTGAGTTGCTGATATCTGAGTCTGTAATCCAGGCTGAAAGTCCAGTTCAGCGCTGAGGGAGTGCAGCACTGCCACGGAACAATCTTCCAGATTAGATTTAGACCTGAGGCCCCACAGTGCCTTCAGGCTCTGGGATGGGGTCTTGAGGATATGATTCTGAGCGAGAGCGGGAATGCCGAGCCTCGCTTTACACCCGGAGACGGTAATTTCTGATCACCTGCTTCCCTTCACGTGCTCACTGTGTGTGCCTGGGCCTGGAGTCCGGACTCATTCTCTTTGTTGACATTGTGGCTGCGGATTCCGTCCTGGTCTCGTTTCCCCCAGCGTCTCACAAGGTAGGCAGCTGGAGTGAGGGAGAGGAGATACAAAGACAGGTTTTGTCTGCTGTGTGTGCTGAGTTTTGAAGGGGGGGCTGGCGGGGGCTGGGGAGGGGGGTTGCTGCAGTCAGTGTGAAACAGGCAGCGGTTGTTGTCACCACGCGAGGTTTGTCAGTAATGTTGACGCTGGTGATTCTGCCCCCAGCCTGTGAGAAACAGGGTAATGTTGGTTCATAAACACACACATAGTTAACAGTAAACAATACCAAAGATGTGCGGGTTAGATTAATTGGCTATGCTAAAATTGCCCCTTAGTATCCTGGGATGTGTAGGTTAGAGGGATTAAGAACATAAGAACCATAAGAAATAGGAGCAGGAGTAGGCCATCTGGCCCCTCGAGCCTGCCCCGCCATTCAATAAGATCATGGCTGATCTGTCGTGACTCAGCTCCACCTTCCCGCCCTCTCCCCATAACCCTTAATCCCTTCTCTTATCAAAGATTAGCAGGTAAAATGTGTAGGGATATGGGGATAGGGTCTGGGTGGGATTGTGTTCGGTGCAGACTCGATGGGCCGAAGGGCCTGTTTCTGCACTGTAGGGTTCTATGTAGAATACACCGGGGGGTGGGATTTTCCAGCTGCGCTCGCACCCCCTCCCCCCCTCCCCCACCCGCCAAGGCCACAAATTCCCACCCGAGGTCAGCAAACCTTTGTGTGGTCCTCCCAAACCTGGATATCGTCCGATTGATTGTTGCAAGTAACAAATTTTAATAAAGTGCCTCGCATTGAGTTGATCTTTCTCTACACCCTCGCTGTGACTGTAATACTACATTCTGTACTCTCTCATTTCCTTCACTATGAACGGTATGCTTTGGCTATATAGTGCGCCAGAAACAATACTTTTCACTGTATACTAGGGAGAGGGAGGAGGAGGTGAAAGAACAGTAGAGATGATGTCTGGAGGTCAGGAATAATTATCATGAACGCACTTCACTGGTCCCCGGTGCCATCTACTTCTGTCCTGCACCGTCATCCTCTTCTACCTGCCATAGTTCTGTCCAAAAAAAAAGGTCCTCAAGATAAAGAGTTAACCCCGGGCAGGGTTTTAACAGACACCAGCTTACTCTGGAGGCCTTAAAAAATATTGGCTGTTGGGACCCAATTTTGGGATTCCGGTCTCCTCTCCCGAGACTGGCGGGTTTTGCCACGATGTTTTGGGAAGATAGCCTACACCTTGCGCCCCTTCCATTGGCCCATTCCATCACTAATTTGGACATCCCCTTCCCACTCTACCCAAAACAAAGGAGATTGTCATCAACTTCAGGAAGCGTAAAGGAGAACTTGCCCCCTGTCGACATCAACAGGGACGAAGTAGAGATGGTTGAGAGAGCTTCAAGTTTTTTAGGTGTCCAGATCACCAACGACCTGTCCTGGTCCCCCGATGCTGACACTATAGTTAAGAAAGCCCCACCAACACCTCTACTTTCTCAGAAGACTAAGGAAATCTGGTAAGTCCACTACGACTCTCACCAACCTTAGAAAGCATTCTTTCTGGTTGTATCACAGCTCGGTCTGGGCTCCTGCTCTGCCCAAGACCACAAAGAAACTACGAAAGGTTGTGAATGTAGCCCCAGTCCATCACACAAACCAGCCTCCCATCCATTAGGTCTGTCTACACTTCCTTCTGCCTTGGCAAAGTAGCCGGTATAATTAAGGATCCCACACACCCCGGACATTCTCTCTTCCACCTTCTTCCATTGGGGAAAAGATACAAAAGTCTGAGGTCCCGTACCGACCGACTCAAGAACAGCTTCTTCCCTGCTGCTGTCAGACTTTTGAATGGACCTACCTCGCATTGAGTTGATCTTTCTCTACACCCTCGCTGTGACCGTAACACTACATTCTGTACTCTCTCCTTTCCTTCACTATGAGCGGTATGCTTTGCCTATATAGTATGCAAGAAACAATACTTTTCACTGTATGCTAATACATGTGACAATAATAAATCAAATCAGTTCTGGACCATCCTCTGACGAGTTATTCTGTTTTTATTAAGGCTGCTCCAAACTCAGTCAGAGATTGACAGTAAACCCTGGCCTGGTGATACAATATTGAGTTAGTGAATACACTTTGACACGTTCTCTGTTGTTTTAGATGTTAAAGATGAATCGCAGACAAAGTGGGAAGGTGAGCAGACAAATGGGACAGTGATTACTGACGCCTGCCCCCAGCAGAACATCTTCCTGAGCTGCAGGTGAGTACAGACACTCCTTTCCACCATCACTGCAGGTTCCACCCAGGGAAGCTTGGAGAAACTAGACCAGGAACAACACTGTGCATTTAGATAGCGCCTTTCACCATGAGACCTCCAATGCTGCGTCCCAGAATTAGATCTGACAAAACGTGGCATTGAGTTAAATAAAGCGATGTTGGGACAGGAGATCAAAGGGTAATTTTAACGGGGGACGGGGGATAGACAGTGGAGGGGTTTAGGGAGAGTCATATAGTGCAGAACAGGCCCTTTGGCCCATCGACAGAGAGAATTCCAGAGCTTTGGGCCCAGGCAGCTGGAGGCACAGCCGCCAGTGATGGAGTGATGAATGTTAAGATTGTGATATACATCAGTCTATTCAACGAGCAGTGATAATGTGATATTGTGTCACTGAGTGATATAGAACTGGAATGGCTGAGTTTCGTTCTTGTATCTGGCCTTCTCTGTGGAACATAGAACAAAGAACACTACAGCACAAACAGGCCCTTCGGCCCACAAATTGCACTGATCATATCCATACCTACCAAGCCATAGACCTATCTGTAACTCCCAATCCCATTAAATCCCATATACTCATCCAGAAGTCTTTTAAAAGACCCCAGCGAGTTCGCCTCCACCACCACCAACGGCAGCCGATTCCACTCACTCACCACCCTCTGAGTGAAAAACTTACCCCTAACATCTCCTCAGTATCTACTCCCCAGCACCTTAAACCTGTGTCCTCTCGTAGCAACCATTTCAGCCCTGGAAAATAGCCTCCGAGAATCCACCCTATCTATTCCTCTCAACATTTTATAAACCTCTATCAGGTTCGCCTCTCAACCTTCGTCTCTCCAGGGAGAAGAGTCCCAGCTCCCTCAACCTATCTTCATAAGGCATGCCTCCCAATCCAGGCAACATCCTTGTAAATCTCCTCTGCACCCTCTCAATAGCTTCCACATCCTTCCTGTAGTGAGGCGACCAGAACTGCGCACAGTACTCCAAGTGGGGTCTGACAAGGGTCTTATAAAGTTGCAACATTACCTCCCGACTCCTAAACTCAATCCCTCGATTAATGAAGGCCAGTACACTATACGCCTTCTTGACCACCTCCTCCACCTGCGAGGCCGATTTAAGAGTCCTGTGGACCCGGACCCCAAGATCCTTCTGCTCCTCAACACTACTAAGACTCCTACCCTTGATATTGTATTCCTTCATGTCGGGAGATGTCGAGATGTTCATCAGCTCTGCCAGGACAGGGTTCCTGCTCCCAGTCGCTGTCCGGTGAAGTGGGTGAACATTAATTGGTGGTGGCACCAGTTGAACAGGTGAATCAGAAACCAAAAAGGCTGGAAAATCTCTTGAGGTTTGACAGCATCTGTGGGGAGAGAATAGAGCCCATGTCTCGAGCCTGGACAAGATCGGGAATGGAGGAGTGGAAAAATGGACGTGAGAAAGAAGGATGATAAAAATGGATGAACGAGATTAAATGGAACAGAATAAACTAAATGGAAATGGGGTGAAGGTGGAGGGGAGAGTTCAGGCTCTGAAGTTGTTGAACTGAATGTTCAGTCCGGGAGGCTGTAAAGTGAAGATGAGGCGCTGTTCCTCCAATCTGTGTTGGCTCTCTCTAATGTAGAGTAGACCACAGTGGGAGCAGTGAATACAATAGACCAGATTGAAGGAGGTGCCTGTGAAGTGCTGCTTCACCTGAAAGGGGTGCTCAGGACCTGGGACAGTGAGCAGGGAGGAGGTAAACATTTCTACAATGGGAGGGGCAGGGGGTGAGATGTCGGGTGTGATGGAGGAGTGAACCAGGGTGTCCCGGAGAGAATGGTCCCTGTGGAATACTGACAGGGGGGTGAAGGGAAGATGTGTTGAGTGACATTGTGCTGGAGTTGGTGGAAATGGCAGAGGATGATGCTTTGAATGTGGAGACTGGTGGGTGAAAAGTGAGGAACAGAGGGACCCTATCCCAGTTCTGGGAGGAAAGGTGACAGCAGTGGCCTGGGGAATGGTTGAGAGCCTTGTCAACCACAGTGGGTGGAAAACCATGATTGAGGAAGAAGGAAGACAGATCGGCAGCACTATTTTGGAAAGTGGCATCATCAGAACGGATGTGGCGGAGGTGAAGGAACTGAGAGAGTGGGACGGGGTCCTTACAGGATGTGGGGGTGTGTAGAGCTGGAGTCGAGGTAGTTGTGGGAGTCGGTGGGTTTGTAATGGATACTGGTGGACAGTTTATCACCAGAAATGGAGACAGAGAGGTCAAGGAAGGGAAGAGAAGTGTCAGAGATGGACCATGTGAAAGTGAGAGAGAAATTGGAAGTAAAATCAATAACATTTTTCAGGTCCAGACGAGAGCATGAAGCAACACCGAAATAGTCATCAATATATGGCTAAAGGAGTTGTGGGCAGAGTGCAGAGTAGGACTGGAACAAGGAATGCTCCACATAACCCATAAAGAGACAGGCATAACTGGGAGCCGTGTGGGTGCCCAGAGCCACACCTTTTATTTGGAAGAAGGGAGACAAGTTAAAGGAGAAATTGTTGGGTGAGAACCAATTCGGTCAGACTGAGGAGGGGGGGTGGTGAATGGGAAACATTTTCTTACAGTGTTAAAATTCCACTTAAAATACAGTTAGCAACCATAAAGATACTTGCTGTAAAGAGTGTAGACAATCTTGAAGCTTTCAGAGAGATTTTGAGTTTTGG
The DNA here is from genome assembly GCA_037974335.1 of Prionace glauca. NCBI lineage: Eukaryota > Metazoa > Chordata > Chondrichthyes > Carcharhiniformes > Carcharhinidae > Prionace > Prionace glauca. The sequence goes on from CM075723.1 coordinate 154,073,995, forward strand.
AGCAACTTGTAGACCTCTATCTTTAAACAAACTCTCGCCAGAACTGAAAGCTGTTTCTCTGCTCCAAACCTAGCTCCTCCCATTAACCACATTATCACATGACCCTGTCAATTAACCTAATCAAAAACCCCAGGGAAAAAAATCTTCATCTATAAACAAAAATCCATTAGCTCTATCCTAATCAAAATGATGGGACAAAAAATTATTCTGCTCTCCCAGCATCTGCGCTAAATGTTGCCAGATGCACTGGTCATGTAGAAAAAGGATGAACTTTAAACATTCCCCTTAAAAAGCAAAAAGAAATATACCTATAGATGGATAAGAACTGCCTACGATCATCATGTAGTATTACATAGGACATAGAAAAACTACAGCACAAACAGGCCCTTCGGCCCACAAGTTGCGCAGATCATATCTCTACCTACTAGGCTTACCTATAACCCTCAATCCTATTAAGTTCCATGTACTCATCCAGAAGTCTCTTAAAAGATCCTCGAATTTGTCTCCACCACCACCGACAGCAGCCGATTCCACTCACTCACCACCCTCTGAGTGAAAAACTTACCCCTAACATCTCCTCTGTACCTGCTCCCCAGCATCTTAAATCTGTGTCCTCTCGTAGCGACCATTTCAGCCCTGGGAAAAATCTGAGAATCCACCTGATCGATACCTCTCAACATCTTATAAACTTCTATCAGGTCGCCTTTCATCCTTCGTCTCTCCAGGGAGAAGAGTCCCAGCTCCCTCAACCTATCTTCATAAGGCATGCCTCCCAGTCCAGGCAACATCCTTGTAAATCTCCTTTGTACCCTCTCAATAGCCTCCCCATCCTTCCTGTAGTGAGGCGACCAGAACTGAGCAATGACATAGCATGTTCAGGACAGAAACCAATCAGTTGGTGCAGAGATAAACCTCCTCCCACCCTTAACTTTATCCCAGACTAACACCACGTCCTTCTATTCCTCTCTCCCTCGTTTGTTTATCCAGCTTTTCCTGAAATGTATTGATACTCTTCACCTCAATCACTCCCTGTGGCAGCGAGTTCCACATCCTAACCGAGAGGGTTCTCCTGAATTTTAGAACATAGAACATAGAACATAGAACATAGAACATTACAGCGCAGAACAGGCCCTTCGGCCCACGATGTTGCGCCGACCAGTTACAAAACAATGACCCACTAGCCTAAACCAATCCCTTTTCATCCATAAACCTATCCACAGATCTTTTAAACGCCCCCAAACTAGGTGCATTTACAACTGCAGCTGGCAGGGCATTCCAGTCCCTCACCACCCTCTGGGTAAAGAACCTACCCCTGACATCTGTCCTATAACTACCCCCCCTTAATTTAAAATCGTGCCCCCTCGTGTTAGCTTTCTCCATCCTAGGAAAAAGGCTATCACTATCTACCCTGTCTAAACCTCTAATCATCTTATATGTTTCAATGAGATCCCCTCTTAGCCGCCTTCTTTCCAGCGAAAACAACCCCAAATCTCTCAATCTCTCCTCATAGGATCTCCCCTCCATACCAGGCAACATCCTGGTAAACCTCCTCTGCACCCTCTCCAAAGCCTCTACATCCTTCTTGTAATGTGGGGACCAGAACTGCACACAAAACTCCAAGTGCGGCCGCACCAGAGATGTGTACAGTTGCATCATGACGCTACGACTCCTAAATTCAATCCCCCTACCAATAAACGCCAAAACTCCGTATGCCTTCTTAACAACTTTATCTACTTGATTCCCAACTTTCAGGGATCTATGTACACATACACCTAGATCCCTCTGCTCCTCCACACTATTCAAAGTCCTCCCGTTAGCCCTATACTCAACACATCTGTTATTCCTACCGAAATGAATTACCTCACACTTCTCCACATTAAACTCCATTCGCCACCTCTCAGCCCAGCTCTGCAACCTTTCTAAGTCATCCTGCAAACTATGACACCCTTCCTCACAATCTACCACACCTCCGACTTTGGTGTCATCAGCAAACTTACTAATCCACCCAACTATACCCTCATCCAGATCATTAATAAAAATTACAAACAGCAGTGGCCCCAAAACAGATCCCTGAGGCACACCACTTGTAACCGAACTCCATGACGAATATTTCCCATCAACCACCACTCTCTGTCTCCTATCTGCTAGCCAATTCCTGATCCAATTACCTAGATCACCCCCAATCCCATACATCTGAATTTTCTGCAGAAGCCTACCATGGTGAACCTTATCAAACGCCTTGCTAAAATCCATATACACCACATCAACTGCCTTACCCCTATCCACCTCTTTGGTCACTTTCTCAAAGAACTCGATAAGGTTAGTAAGGCATGACCTACCCGCTACAAAACCATGCTGACTATCTCTAATCAACTCATTACTTTCCAAATAACTATAAATCCTGTCTCTAATAATCCTTTCCAAAACCTTACCCACCACAGAAGTAAGACTCACCGGTCTATAATTCCCAGGGAAGTCCCTTCTCCCCTTCTTAAACAATGGGACAACATTTGCTGTCCTCCAATCTTCTGGTACTATACCAGAGACTAACGACGACCTGAAGATCAGAGCCAGAGGCTCCGCAATCACCCCTCTTGCCTCCCAAAGAATCCTAGGGTAAATCCCATCTGGACCAGGGGACTTATCTATTTTCAAACCCTCTAAAATATCCAGCACATCCCCCGTATCAACTGCAATACTATCTATTTCACACCCCTGCACCCCAGTGTCCTCCTCAGCTACATTCCTGTCCCTTTGCGTGAACACCGAAGAGAAATATTGGTTCAACGCCTCTCCAATCTCCTCCGGTTCCACACACAACTTCCCTCTACTGTCTGTAACTGGCCCTAATCTTGTCCTAACCAACCTTCTGTTTTGGATTTATTAATGATTATTTGAACTTTATGGCACCTAGTTTTGGTCTCCCCACAAGTATTACAACCTTTCAGTTCTGGTGTCACTCTCGTAGGTCATTTGTTTGCACACGGAGCTCAAACTGGACACCACACTGCACGGTCCGGTACAGGTTTTATATAAACTCTCTGCTTTGGTATTTTATCCATTGACAGAACTGAGCACCCACTCTCTCCCCTCCACCTTCGCCCCATTTCCATTGATTTTTATTTCTTCTTCTCATCTCATTCATCCATTTTTAATCATCGTTCTTTCTCTCTCCCATTTTCCCACTTCTCCATTCCTGATTCACCCAGACTGAAACGTTGGACTCTATTCTCTCCCGGTGTGGAGATGACGGCGTTGGACTGGGGTGAACACAGTAAGCAGTCTCACAACACCACGTTAAAGTCCAACAGGTTTATTTGGTGGCAAAAGCCACGAGCTTTCGGAGCGCTGCCCCTTGGTCAGGTGAGTGGGAAATCTGTTCACAAACAGGGCTTATAGAGACACAAACTCAAAATTAATGTGCCTGGCTTAGTGCAGTTTATAATTTTGTGGAGAAATGGTGGAAGTTTAAAAAAAGTATGACCACAAATGACAAAATCATATCAAATTGAGTTTGTGAACAGCTACCCCCCTCACCTGATGAAGGGGCAGTGCTCCGAAAGCTCGTGGCTTTTGCTACCAAATAAACCTGTTGGACTTTAACCTGGTGCTGTGAGACTTCTTACTCTATCCTCTCCTCACCGACGCTGTCAGACCTGCAGAGAGTTTCCAGCATTTTCTGTTTCTGATCCATCCGTTCAGTTAGCCTCACTGCGTGGTTTTCGTTGCTTCTTGTCATGGTGTGTGAACCTTTATTCTTGTCGACTTGTTGCAGTGGTGATGATGTGATTAAGGTCTGGGATCTGCACGGTTCCCTGCTGATTGACTTTGTTCTGGATCACACCCTCACCTTTGCGAGTTTCCTCAATAACCGGGGCGACATCCTGATTGGCTTCAAGAATCACATCTTCCTGATACCTCACAAAAAACTGATGATCGACAGCAAAGATTATGTGTCCGATACTTCAGCGGAAGGTACTCTCCTAATCCCAGGGGGGGAATGGGAGGGAGGGAATGGGAGGGGAGAATTGGAGGGGGGGAATGGGAGGGGGGAATGGGAGGCGGGGAATGGGAGGGGGGGAATGGGAGGGGGGAATAGGAGGGGGGGAATGGGGGGGGAATGGGAGGCGGGGAATGGGAGGGGAGAATTGGAGGGGGGGAATGAGAGGGGGGGAATGGGAGGGGAGAATTGGAGGGGGGGAATGGGAGGGGAGAATGGGAGGGGGGGAATGGGAGGGGGGAATGGGAGGGGGGAATGGGAGGGGAGAATTGGAGGGGGGGAATGGGAGGGGGGAATAGGAGGGGGGGAATGGGGGGGAGAATGGGAGGGGGGAATGGGAGGGGGGAATGGGAGGGGGGGAATGGGATGGGGGAATGGGAGGGGGGAATGGGATGGGGGGAATGGGAGGGGAGAATGGGAGGGGGGAATGGGAGGGGGAGAAATGTAGGGGGGGAATGGGAGGGGGGGAATGGGAGGGGAGAATTGGAGGGGGGAATGGGAGGGGGGGAATTGGAGGGGGGGAATGGGAGGGGGGGAATGGGAGGGGAGAATTGGAGGGGGGAATGGGAGGGGGGAACGGGAGGGGGGAACGGGAGGGGGGAACGGGAAGGGGGAACGGGAAGGGGGAACGGGAGGGGGGGAACGGGAGGGGGGGAACGGGAGGGGGGGAATGGGAGGGAGGAATGGGAGGGGGGAGGAACTTCACGCTGGGTCTGTTGGGGAGTGAAATTAGGAGAAATTATTTCAGCGAAGATGAGAGGGACGGCATGGTGGCAGAATGTTAGCACTGTGGCCAGGGTCCCAGGGTCAATTCCAGCCTCGGGTCACTGTCTGTGTGGAGTCTGCACATTCCCCCCGTGTCTGCGTGGGTTTTCCTCTGGGTACTCCCGTTTCCTCCCACAGTCTGAAAGACGTGCTGGTTAGGGTGCATTGGCCGTGCTACATTCTCCCTCAGTGTACCTGAACAGGCGCCGGAGTGTGGTGACCAGGGAGTTTTGGCAATGCGGTGGCACTGTATGGTTAGCGCTGCTTCTCACAGCATCACAGACCCAGGTTCGATGCAGCACTCAGTCCATATCTCTCTATTCCCTCCCGATTCATGCACCCATTCCAGATGAACATTGCTAATGTACCTCCTCTGGCAGCGCGTTCCAGGCACCCACCATTCTCCTTCACACATCTCCTTTGAACTTTCTCCCTCTCAGCTAGAACCTGTGCCCCCCCGTGTAATTGACACTTCTACCCTGGGAAAAAAGCCTCTGACTCTCCACCCTGTTTGTGCCTCTCGTCATTTTGTAGACCAGGTCTCCCCCTCAGCCTCTGTCTTTCCAGTGAAAACAATCCCACTTTGGTCAATCTCTCCCCGTATCCGACCCCCTCGAGAGCAGGACACATCCTGGTGAACCTTCTCTTGCCCTTGCTCCAAACCTTCCACTTCACGGACGGAGGGGCTGGATAGCCTCCATCATCCCGAGGACAGGAATTCAGGGGCTGGCTGTCACAGAGTAGCAGGAAGGGGGTAGGTCACGGGTCAGGGAATGTCAGGGTGGTTCACACAGCTGGACTGAGAGAGGGACCCGGTCTCTAACCCGGGAATTGGTCACGGCCGGACACCGGGGCGGGATTCCACACTTTCCCGTCACTCACCCGGCTGCTGTCTGTCTTCCCAACTATAGAATCCGAGATTTATGAGGATCCAGCCATTAAATATGAATTGGAGGATTCTGTCTTGCGGCAAACTGTATCAAAACTGGACATGAATTCCTATTTGGTAGGTCAGAGCTTCTCTGGGTGATTTTAGTTTGATTTCCAAGATGAAACTCGTCGGAATGTTGGGCTGATTTTCCCATTCGTTTATTCTTAGGATGAGAGCCAGTGACCAAGGCAACTTTTACTGTCTCTTCCCAGTAACTCTCACAAGGCGGCTTTGACCCTTGTTAATAAATGCCCAGAGGGCAGTTGCTGTGGGCATGGAGTTAGTACAGACCGCTCATGGGGAAAGGCGGCAGTTTTCAATCCTTACGGGGTACGAGTGAATGATACGGGGGTTTTATAACAATCAGACAGGCTCCATTGTTACTTCCTTAACAGACGCGGCACTGTACCCATCATGGAGGGGTTTTTTTTTATTCGTTCATGGGACAAGGGCGTCGCTGGCTGGCCAGCATTTATTGCCCACCCCTCGTTGCCCTTGGAGAGTTGAGAGTAAACCACATTGCTGAGGCTCAGGACTCGCACGTAAACCAGACCAGGAAGGACAGCAGATTTCCTTCCCTAAAGGACATGAGATGGGTTTTTCCAGCAATGGTTTCATGGTCATCAGTGGACTCTTAATTCCAGATGTTTTTTACTTAAGTCAAATTTCACCATCTGCCGTGGTGGGAATTTGAACCCGGGTTCCCAGATCAGCAATTGAGCGATAATACCACTCAGTCATTGCCTTCCCCTGTTTGATGGGGGGAGAGTGTAGAGGGAGCTTTACTCTGTATCTAACCCCGTGCTGTACCTGTCCTGGGAGTGTTTGATGGGGGATAGTGTAGAGGGAGCTTCACTCTGTATCTAACCCCATGCTGTACCTGTCCTGGGAGTGTTTGATGGGGGACAGTGTAGAGGGAGCTTTACTCTGTATCTAACCCCGTGCTGTACCTGTCCTGGGAGTGTTTGATGGGGACAGTGTAGAGGGAGCTTTACTCTGTATCTAACCCCGTGCTGTACCTGTCCTGGGAGTGTTTGATGGGGGGACAGTGTAGAGGGAGCTTTACTCTGTATCTAACCCCGTGCTGTACCTGTCCTGGGAGTGTTTGATGGGGGGACAGTGTAGAGGGAGCTTTACTCTGTATCTAACCCCGTGCTGTACCTGTCCTGGGAGTGTTTGATGGGGATAGTGTAGAGGGAGCTTTACTCCGTATCTAACCCCGTGCTGTACCTGTCCTGGGAGTGTTTGATGGGGACAGTGTAGAGGGAGCTTTACTCTGTATCTAACCCCGTGCTGTACCTGTCCTGGGAGTGTTTGATGGGGGGACAGTGTAGAGGGAGCTTTACTCTGTATCTAACCCCGTGCTGTACCTTTCCTGGGAGTGTTTGATGGGGACAGTGTAGAGGGAGCTTTACTCCGTATCTAACCCCGTGCTGTACCTGTCCTGGGAGTGTTTGATAGTGTACCATCCAAATCTCTATTTGGATGGTACACTATTGTCCAACACTAATATCTCTTAGCAGGATTCACAGTTTGGGAAAATGCTTCTCCTCACGGAGCTCATCTGGATTTGAGGTAATGCAAAAGAGTTCGACCCACCCTTCCCTTCCATTGTTGAGCCCCTTAATGATGGCAGCCGACTGTCTCACACTGGGACAACAGTCACTGCCGACTGTCTCACACTGGGACAACAGTCACTGCCGACTGTCTCACACTGGGACAACAGTCACTGCCGACTGTCTCACACTGGGACAACAGTCACTGCCGACTGTCTCACACTGGGGCAACAGTCACTGCCGACTGTCTCACACTGGGACAACAGTCACTGCCGACTGTCTCACACTGGGACAACAGTCACTGCCGACTGTCGCACACTGGGACAACAGTCACTGCCGACTGTCGCACACTGGGACAACAGTCACTGCCGACTGTCTCACACTGGGACAACAGTCACTGCCGACTGTCTCACACTGGGACAACAGTCACTGCCGACTGTCTCCCACTGGGACAACAGTCACTGCCGACTGTCTCACACTGGGACAACAGTCACTGCCGACTGTCTCACACTGGGACAACAGTCACTGCCGACTGTCTCACACTGGGGCAACAGTCACTGCCGACTGTCTCACACTGGGACAACAGTCACTGCCGACTGTCTCACACTGGGACAACAGTCACTGCCGACTGTCACACACTGGGACAACAGTCACTGCCGACTGTTGCACACTGGGACAACAGTCACTGCCGACTGTCTCACACTGGGACAACAGTCACTGCCGACTGTCTCACACTGGGACAACAGTCACTGCCGACTGTCTCCCACTGGGACAACAGTCACTGCCGACTGTCTCACACTGGGACAACAGTCACTGCCGACTGTCTCACACTGGGACAACAGTCACTGCCGACTGTCTCACACTGGGACAACAGTCACTGCCGACTGTCTCACACTGGGACAACAGTCACTGCCGACTGTCTCACACTGGGACAACAGTCACTGCCGACTGTCTCACACTGGGGCAACAGTCACTGCCGACTGTCTCACACTGGGGCAACAGTCACTGCCGACTGTCTCACACTGGGGCAACAGTCACTGCCGACTGTCTCACACTGGGGCAACAGTCACTGCCGACTGTCTCACACTGGGGCAACAGTCACTGCCGACTGTCTCACACTGGGACAACAGTCACTGCCGACTGTCTCACACTGGGACAACAGTCACTGCCGACTGTCTCACACTGGGACAACAGTCACTGCCGACTGTCTCACACTGGGACAACAGTCACTGCCGACTGTCTCACACTGGGACAACAGTCACTGCCGACTGTCTCACACTGGGACAACAGTCACTGCCGACTGTCTCACACTGGGACAACAGTCACTGCCGACTGTCTCACACTGGGACAACAGTCACTGCCGACTGTCTCACACTGGGGCAACAGTCACTGCCGACTGTCTCACACTGGGACAACAGTCACTGCCGACTGTCTCACACTGGGGCAACAGTCACTGCCGACTGTCTCACACTGGGACAACAGTCACTGCCGACTGTCTCACACTGGGACAACAGTCACTGCCGACTGTCTCACACTGGGACAACAGTCACTGCCGACTATCTCACACTGGGACAACAGTCACTGCCGACTGTCTCACACTGGGACAACAGTCACTGCCGACTGTCTCACACTGGGACAACAGTCACTGCCGACTGTCTCACACTGGGACAACAGTCACTGCCGACTGTCTCACACTGGGACAACAGTCACTGCCGACTGTCTCACACTGGGACAACAGTCACTGCCGACTGTCTCACACTGGGACAACAGTCACTGCCGACTGTCTCACACTGGGGGAGGGGGTGGGGAGGGGCCGGGATGGTGTGGGGTGGGAGGGGATGGGGAGGGGAGTCGGGGGCTGTTGGAAACCAATGGTTTAATTTTCTAAAAGGTTCAGGGACTATTGTCGGGTGAAACTAAAACTAGGAGACATAATAACGGGGAGCAGATTTAGGGCTGAGTTGAGGAGGAACGTCTTCACACAAAGGGTTGTGAATCTGTGGAATTCCCTGCCCAGTTGAGGCTCCCTCATTGAATGTTTTTAAGGCAAGGATATAAATATATAAAAAGGAAGAGGCTGGCTAGGGTGAACGTTGGTCCTTTAGAGGATGAGAAAGGGGACCTAGTGGTAGGGGATGGGGATATGGCTCAGGTATTGAATAACTTTTTTGTTTCCGTCTTCACGGAATAATTTGCCGGGTGTTAGCGATGGAAAGGTGGTAGGACTGGAGGATCTTAATGACATTACTGTTACTAGAGAGGTGGTGCTCGACAGACTGGAGGGGCTGATTGTGGACAAGTCCCCAGGACCGGATGGAATGCATCCGAGGTTTCTGAAAGAAATGGCGGAGGTTATAGTGGATGCCTTGGTGGTTATTTTCCAGACATCGCTGGATTCCGGGGAAGTACCGGAAGATTGGAAAACGGCTAATGTTACGCCGTTGTTTAAGAAGGGTGCCAGGCAAAAGGCAGGGAATTATAGGCCGGTTAGTTTAACGTCTGTGGTAGGTAAAATGTTAGAATCCGTCATTAAAGAGGAAATTGCGAGGCATCTTGAAGGGAATTGCTTGATAGAGCAGACGCAGCACGGTTTCATTAAAGGGAAGTCGTGTCTGACAAATTTACTGGAGTTCTATGAGGATGTGTCTAGCCCGGTGGATAGAGGAGAGCCGGTGGATGTGGTCTTTCTGGATTTTCAGATGACGTTTGACAAAGTACCTCATAAGAGGTTATTGCAGAAGGTCAGGGGACTTGGAGTTGGGGGTAGGGTGTTAGCGTGGATAGAGGATTGGTTGTCAAATAGGAGGCAGAGAGTGGGGGTCAACGGGTGCTATTCGGATTGGCGGATGGTGACTAGTGGAGTGCCCCAGGGGTCGGTGCTGGGGCCTCAGCTTTTTACCATTTATATAGATGATCTGGAGGAGGGAACCGAGTGTAAGGTGTCGAAATTTGCGGATAACACCAAGATTGGGGTAACGGCAAAATGTGCAGAGGGTGTGGAGAGTCTGCAGAAGGATTTAGATAGGCTGGGCGAATGGGCCAGGAAATGGCAAATGGAATTTAATGTTGGCAAGTGTGAGGTGGTCCACTTTGGAAGGAAGAATGGTAGGAAGGACTATTACTTACGTGGCGAAAAACTGCAGCAGGCGACGGTGCAGAGGGACCTCGGGGTCCTTGTGCATGAGTCGCAAAAACCCAGCTTGCAGGTGCAGCAGGTGGTCAGGAAGGCGAATGGGATGCTGGCCTTCATAGCGAGGGGGATTGAATATAAAAGTAGGGAGGTCTTGCTGCAGCTGTATAGGGCATTGGTGAGGCCGCAGCTGGAGTACTGTGTGCAGTTTTGGGCGCCGCACCTGCGCAAAGATATTTTGGCCTTGGAGGGAGTGCAGAGGAGGTTTACTAGGCTGATACCGGAGTTGAGGGGATTGAGCTATGAGGAGAGGCTGAATAAACTGGGCTTGTACTCGTTAGAGTTTAGAAGAATGAGGGGAGATCTCATTGAGACGTATAAGATGATGAATGGGATGGATAGGATAGAGGTGGAGAGACTCTTCCCGCTCAGAAAAGACAGTAGGACTAGGGGGCACAGCCTCAAGATAAAGGGGAGGCAGTTTAGAACGGAGTTGAGGAGGAACTTCTTCACTCAAAGGGTGGTGAATCTCTGGAATTCTCTGCCCGTTGAAGTGGTGGAGGCTGCCTCGCTAAATATTTTTAAGAAACGGGTTGATGGGTTTTTGATAAGAGAAGGGATTAAGGGTTATGGGGAGAGGGCGGGAAGGTGGAACTGAGCCACGACAGATCAGCCATGATCTTATTGAATGGCGGGGCAGGCTCGAAGGGCCAGATGGCCTACTCCTGCTCCTATTTCTTATGTTCTTATGTTATGTTCTTAATGTTTGAACAGTGAAGGAATTAAGGATTATGGTGAGCGGGCGGGTAAGTGGAGCTGAGTCCATGAAAAGATCAGCCATGATCTTATTGAATGGTGGGGCAGGCTCGAGGGGCCAGATGGCCTACTCCTGCTCCTGGTTCTTATGTTCTTATTTCTCATGACCAATTCCCAGCTGGGAAGTTGTTTGTGATGGAGCTTTCCCGGAATGTCTCACTGCCAGTGGCTGCGGTGATCCGGAGCCTTTGAATCACCAATCAATTGGTTACTTTAACAAACTCTTTATCTTTTCAGATTCCCTTCAAGCATTTGGATTTTCACAATAGTGAGGCTGTTTTGGAAAGCTCCAAAGAGGAATTGGATCTGCAAATTACAAAGTCTGTAAGTGGGATTTACCGGACTAGTGCTCCTGAGTCTCAGAGATTTTCCCTGGTCCCCACGGGGTCAAAATTTAAACAAAAACTTCCAAAACGGAATCCGGGTTCTGTTGCCACTCCGAGACCGTAGGGTGTATTGCAGCTGTTGAAGGTGGGACACAATAATCCTCGGAATTCCAAATCTTTTCCCAGAAACTGGACTTCCTTTTGAGAAAACAGAACAATGGCATGGATCCTTTCACAGAGAGAAACTCCTGGCAGGAGAATGAATCAGCAAATGGTGAAAGTGGCAATGCTGGTAACTGGGGCGGTGCAGGTGGAGAGAGATCACTGCCCTCTCATTGCCTTCCCAATGTAACGTGAGACCCTGCGGTTCCCCAGAGAGTATACAGGCCTGATGCACAGTCTCTGGGGTGAATGAAAGAACCAGGAGCAGGAGTCGGCCATCTGGCCCCTCGAGCCTGCCCCGCCATTCAATAAGATCATGGCTGATCTTTTTCATGGACTCAGCTCCACTTACCCGCCCGCTCACCATAACCCTTAATTCCTTTACTGTTCAAAAATCTATCTATCCTTGCCTTAAAAACATTCAATGAGTGAGTCTCAACTGGGCAGCGAATTTCACAGATTCACAACCCTTTGGGTGAAGAAGTTCCTCCTCAACTCAGTCCTAAATCTGCTCCCCCTTATTTTGAGGCTATGTCCCCTAGTTCTAGTTTCATCCACCAGTGGAGACAACTTCCCTGCTTCTATCTTATCTATTCCCTTCATAATCTTATACGTTTCGATAAGATCTCCCCTCATTCTTCTGAATTCCAATGAGTATAGCCCCAGTTTACTCAGTCTCTCCTCATAAGGTGATACTGACCCAGCCTCTACTTCCATAGGCAAAGGAGAAGGAGAGGCCATTTGGCCCCTCAGGTCTGCTGTACCATTCAGTAAGATCATGGCTGGTCTGTGAAATAACGTCACTTCCCTGCCCTTATTTCCCTTAGTGCTGGAATATCTCCACGTGCATTATAACCACTGAGTATCCACAGCCCTCTGAGGGTCAGTGCTGAGGGAGTGCCGCACTGTCAGAGGGTCAGTGCTGAGGGAGTGCCGCACTGTCAGAGGGTCAGTGCTGAGGGAGTGCCGCACTGTCAGAGGGTCAGTGTTGAGGGAGTGCCGCACTGTCAGAGGGTCAGTGCTGAGGGAGTGCCGCACTGTCAGAGGGTCAGTGCTGAGGGAGTGCCGCACTATCAGAGGGTCAGTACTGAGGGAGTGCCGCACTGTCAGAGGGTCAGTGCTGAGGGAGTGCCGCACTGTCAGAGGGTCAGTGCTGAGGGAGTGCCGCACTGTCAGAGGGTCAGTGCTGAGGGAGTGCCGCGCTGTCAGAGGGTCAGTGCTGAGGGAGTGCTGCACTGTCAGAGGGTCAGTACTGAGGGAGTGCCGCGCTGTCAGAGGGTCAGTGCTGAGGGAGTGTCGCACTGTCAGAGGGTCAGTGCTGAGGGAGTGCCGCACTGTCAGAGGGTCAGTGCTGAGGGAGTGTCGCACTGTCAGAGGGTCAGTGCTGAGGGAGTGCCGCACTGTCAGAGGGTCAGTGCTGAGGGAGTGCCGCACTGTCAGAGGGTCAGTGCTGAGGGAGTGCTGCACTGTCAGAGGGTCAGTCGTGAGGGAATGCCGCACTGTCAGAGGGTCAGTACTGAAAGAGTGCCGCACTGTCAGAGGGTCAGGGCTGAGGGAGTGCTGCACTGTCAGAGGGTCAGTAGTGAGGGAGTGCCGCACTGTCAGTGGGTCAGTGCTGAGGGAGTGCCGCATTGTCAGAGGGTCAGTGCTGAGGGAGTGCCGCACTGTCAGAGGGTCAGTGCTGAGGGAGTGCCGCATTGTCAGAGGGTCAGTGCTGAGGGAGTGCCGCACTGTCAGAGGGTCAGTGCTGAGGGAGTGCCGCACTGTCAGAGGGTCAGTGCTGAGGGAGTGCCGCACTGTCAGAGGATCAGTGCTGAGGGAGTGCTGCACTGTCAGAGGGTCAGTAGTGAGGGAATGCCGCACTGTCAGAGGGTCAGTGCTGAGGGAGTGCCGCACTGTCAGAGGGTCAGTACTGAGAGAGTGCCGCACTGTCAGAGGGTCAGGGCTGAGGGAGTGCCGCACTGTCAGAGGGTCAGGGCTGAGGGAGTGCCGCACTGTCAGAGGGTCAGTGCTGAGGGAGTGCCGCACTGTCAGAGGGTCAGTGCTGACGGAGTGCCGCACTGTCAGAGGGTCAGTATTGAGGGAGTGCCGCACTGTCAGAGGGTCAGTACTGAGGGAGTGCCGCACTGTCAGAGGGTCAGTGCTGAGGGAGTGCCGCACTGTCAGAGGGTCAGTGCTGAGGGAGTGTCGCACTGTCAGAGGATCAGTGCTGAGGGAGCGCCGCACTGTCAGAGGGTCAGTGCTGAGGGAGTGCCGCACTGTCAGAGGGTCAGTGCTGAGGGAGTGCCGCACTGTCAGAGGGTCAGTGCTGACGGAGTGCCGCACTGTCAGAGGGTCAGTGCTGAGGGAGTGCCGCACTGTCAGAGGGTCAGTGCTGAGGGAGTGCCGCACTGTCAGAGGGTCAGTACTGAGGGAGTGCCGCACTGTCAGAGGGTCAGTGCTGAGGGAGTGCCGCACTGTCAGAGGGTCAGTACTGAGGGAGTGCCGCACTGTCAGAGGGTCAGTACTGAGGGAGTGCCGCACTGTCAGAGGGTCAGTGCTGACGGAGTGCCGCACTGTCAGAGGGTCAGTGCTGAGGGAGTGCCGCACTGTCAGAGGGTCAGTACTGAGGGAGTGCCGCACTGTCAGAGGGTCAGTGCTGAGGGAGTGCCGCACTGTCAGAGGGTCAGTACTGAGGGAGTGCCGCACTGTCAGAGGGTCAGTACTGAGGGAGTGCCGCACTGTCAGAGGGTCAGTACTGAGGGAGTGCCGCACTGTCAGAGGGTCAGTATTGAGGGAGTGCCGCACTGTCAGAGGGTCAGTACTGAGGGAGTGCCGCACTGTCAGAGGGTCAGTGCTGAGGGAGTGCCGCACTGTCAGAGGGTCAGTGCTGAGGGAGTGCCGCACTGTCAGAGGGTCAGTGCTGAGGGAGTGCCGCACTGTCAGAGGGTCAGTATTGAGGGAGTGCCGCACTGTCAGAGGGTCAGTACTGAGGGAGTGCCGCACTGTCAGAGGGTCAGTGCTGAGGGAGTGCCGCACTGTCAGAGGGTCAGTGCTGAGGGAGTGCCGCACTGTCAGAGGGTCAGTGCTGAGGGAGTGCCGCACTGTCAGAGGGTCAGTGCTGAGGGAGTGCCCCACTGTCAGAGGGTCAATATTTAGTGATACTGACCCAGCAGTGATTGACATGTGGCCATCAAGGTATTTCTGAGTAGTTCTGATATAAAATTTGAAGGGAAAGTTCTTGAGGGATTTATGACGTGAATTAAATGAAGAGAAACCAGACATCTTCCTAACAAACCATTTCACTTTCCAGCCATGGCGTGAGTACGCACCGGCATCCACTGGAATCTATAACTCCCCAGCCAGCTCGGTCCTATCGCTGGAGATCTGTCAGCTGGAACCAGAACACAGGCTGGACCATGGAGAAGGTGAGAGACTCTGTCCACACGCTGGACTGGCTGAAATGGCCTCAGGCAGCTCCCGGCTGGGAGCCAGGCAGGGTTCAGCATCGCGCTTGTCCACGGCAATTGACAAATGCCGAGGCCTCAATCTTCCCGCCTCAGGCTGAGCCATCACTGGATTCCGAGATTTCCTCTCGGAATGTTAGAAATAGGCGGAAACCTACCAGCCCATCGATCCGGTCCTTTAATCCAAACGGATCGGCATCGGAACTTCATTTACCTGCCTCCATTCCTGAACCTGTAATACACTGACAAACAAAAACGGATTCATCCCTGATGTCAGAATTTCATTTGCACTTTACTCTGTATCTAACCCCGTGCTGTACCTGTCCTGGGAGTGTTTGATGGGGGTCAGTGTAGAGGGAGCTTTACTCTGTATCTGACCCCGTGCTGTACCTGTCCTGGGAGTGTTTGATGGGGGACAGTGTAGAGGGAGCTTTACTCTGTATCTAACCCCGTGCTGTACCTGTCCTGGGAGTGTTTGATGGGGGACAGTGTCGAGGGAGCTTTACTCTGTATCTAACCCCGTGCTGTACCTGTCCTGGGAGTGTTTGATGGGGGTCAGTGTAGAGGGAGCTTTACTCTGTATCAAACCCCATGCTGTACCTGTCCTGGGAGTGTTTGATGGGGGGACAGTGGAGAGGGAGCTTTACTCTGTATCTAACCCCGTGCTGTACCTGTCCTGGGAGTGTTTGATGGGGACAGTGTAGAGGGAGCTTTACTCTGTATCTAACCCCGTGCTGTACCTGTCCTGGGAGTGTTTGATGGGGGACAGTGTAGAGGGAGCTTTACTCTGTATCTAACCCCGTGCTGTACCTGTCCTGGGAGTGTTTGATGGGGGACAGTGTAGAGGGAGCTTTACTCTGTATCTAACCCCGTGCTGTACCTGTCCTGGGAGTGTTTGATGGGGGGACAGTGTAGAGGGAGCTTTACACTGTATCTAACCCTGTGCTGTACCTGTCCTGGGAGTGTTTGATGGGAACAGTGTAGAGGGAGCTTTACTCTGTATCTAACCCCGTGCTGTACCTGTCCTGGGAGAGTTTGATGGGAACAGTGTAGAGGGAGCTTTACTCTGTATCTAACCCTGTGCTGTATCTGTCCTGGGAGTGTTTGATGGGGGTCAGTGTAGAGGGAGCTTTACTCTGTATCTAACCCTGTGCTGTACCTGTCCCGGGAGAGTATGATGGGGGGACAGTGTAGAGGGAGCTTTACTCTGTATCTAACCCCGTGCTGTATCTGTCCTGGGAGTGTTTGATGGGGGAACAGTGTAGAGGGGGCTTTACTCTGTATCTAACCCCGTGCTGTAACTATCCTGAGAGTGTTTGATGGGGGACAGTGTAGAGGGAGCTTTACTCTGTATCTAACCCCGTACTGTACCTGTCCTGGGACTGTTTGATGGGAACAGTGTAGAGGGAGCTTTACTCTGTATCTAACCCCGTGCTGTACCTGTCCTGGGAGTGTTTAATGGGGGGGCAGTGTAGAGAGAGCTTTACTCTGTATCTAACCCCGTGCTGTACCTGTCCTGGGATTGTTTGATGGGGGACAACGTAGAGGGAGCTATACTTTAAATCTAACCCCATGCTGTACCTGTCCTGGGAGTGTTTGATGGGGGACAGTGTATAGGGAGCTTTACTCTGTATCTAACCCCGTGCTGTACCTGTCCTGGGAGTGTTTGATGGAAACAGTGCAGAGAGAGCTTTACTCTGTATCTAACCCCGTGCTGTACCTGTCCTGGGAGTGTTTGATGGGAACAGTATAGAGAGAGCTTTACTCGGTATCTAACCCCATGCTGTACCTGTCCTGGGAGTGTTTGATGGAGGGACAGTGTAGAGGGAGCATTACTCTGTATCTAACCCTGTGCTGTACCTGTCCTGGGAGTATTTGACGGGGGGACAGTGTAGAGGGAGCTTTACTCTGTATCTAACCCTGTGCTGTACCTGTCCTGGGAGTGTTTGATGGGGGACAGTGTAGAGGGAGCTTTACTCTGTATCTAACCGTGTGCTGTACCTGTCCTGGGAGTGTTTGATGGGGGGACAGTGTACAGGGAGCTTTACTCTGTAACTAACTCCGTGCTGTACCTGTCCTGGTTGTGTTTGATGGGGGGGACAGTGTAGAGGGAGCTTTACTCTGTATCTAACCCCGTGCTGTACCTGTCCTGGGAGTGTTTGATGGGGGACAGTGTAGAGGGAGTTTACTCTGTATCTAACCCCATGCTGTACCTGTCCTGGGAGTGTTTGATGGGGGGACAGTGTAGAGGGAGCTTTACTCTGTATCTAACCGTGTGCTGTACCTGTCCTGGGAGTGTTTGATGGCGGACAGTGTAGAGGGAGCTTTACTCTGTATCTGACTCTGTGCTGTTCCTGTCCTGGGAGTGTTTGATGGGGGACAGTGTAGAGGGAGCATTACTCTGTATCTAACCCTGTGCTGTACCTGTCCTGGGAGTGTTTGATGGGGGGACAGTGTAGAGGGAGCTTTACTCTGTATCTAACCCTGTGCTGTACCTGTCCTGGGAGTGTTTGATGGGGGACAGTGTAGAGGGAGCTTTACTCTGTATCTAACCCCGTGCTGTACCTGTCCTGGGAGTGTTTGATGGGGGGACAGTGTAGATGGAGCTTTACTCTGTATCTAACCCCGTGCTGTACCTGTCCTGGCAGTGTTTGATGGGGGGACAGTGTAGAGGGAGCTTTACTCTGTATCTAACTCCGTGCTGTCCCTGTCCTGGGAGTGTTTGATGGGGGACAGTGTAGAGGGAGCTTTATTCTGTATCTAACCCTGTGCTGTACCTGTCCTGGGAGTGTTAGATGGGGACAGTGTAGAGAGAGCTTTACTCTGTATCTAACCCCATGCTGTACCTGTCCTGGGAGTGTTTGATGGGGGACAGTGTAGGGGGAGCTTTACTCTGTACCTAACCCCGTGCTGTACCTGTCCTGGGAGTGTTTGATGGGGACAGTGTAGAGGGAGCTTTACTCTGTACCTAACCCCGTGCTGTACCTGTCCTGGGAGTGTTTGATGGGGACAGTGTAGAGGGAGCTTTACTCTGTATCTAACCCCGTGCTGTACCTGTCCTGGGAGTGTTTGATGGGAACAGTGTAGAGAGAGCTTTACTCGGTATCTAACCCCATGCTGTACCTGTCCTGGGAGTGTTTGATGGAGGGACAGTGTAGAGGGAGCATTACTCTGTATCTAACCCTGTGCTGTACCTGTCCTGGGAGTGTTTGATGGGGGGACAGTGTAGAGGGAGCTTTACTCTGTATCTAACCCTGTGCTGTACCTGTCCTGGGAGTGTTTGATGGGGGACAGTGTAGAGGGAGCTTTACTCTGTATCTAACCGTGTGCTGTACCTGTCCTGGGAGTGTTTGATGGGGGGACAGTGTACAGGGAGCTTTACTCTGTAACTAACTCCGTGCTGTACCTGTCCTGGGTGTGTTTGATGGGGGGGACAGTGTAGAGGGAGCTTTACTCTGTATCTAACCCCGTGCTGTACCTGTCCTGGGAGTGTTTGATGGGGGACAGTGTAGAGGGAGTTTACTCTGTATCTAACCCCATGCTGTACCTGTCCTGGGAGTGTTTGATGGGGGGACAGTGTAGAGGGAGCTTTACTCTGTATCTAACCGTGTGCTGTACCTGTCCTGGGAGTGTTTGATGGCGGACAGTGTAGAGGGAGCTTTACTCTGTATCTGACTCTGTGCTGTTCCTGTCCTGGGAGTGTTTGATGGGGGACAGTGTAGAGGGAGCATTACTCTGTATCTAACCCTGTGCTGTACCTGTCCTGGGAGTGTTTGATGGGGGACAGTGTAGGGGGAGCTTTACTCTGTACCTAACCCCGTGCTGTACCTGTCCTGGGAGTGTTTGATGGGGACAGTGTAGAGGGAGCTTTACTCTGTACCTAACCCCGTGCTGTACCTGTCCTGGGAGTGTTTGATGGGGACAGTGTAGAGGGAGCTTTACTCTGTATCTAACCCCGTGCTGTACCTGTCCTGGGAGTGTTTGATGGGGACAGTGTAGAGGGAGCTTTACTCTGTATCTATCCCCGTACTGTACGTGTCCTGGGAGTGTTTGATGGGGGACAGTGTAGAGGGAGCTTTACTCTGTATCTAACCCCGTGCTGTACCTGTCCTGGGAGTGTTTGATGGGGACAGTGTAGAGAGAGCTTTACTCTGTATCTAACCCTGTGCTGTACCTGTCCTGGGAGTGTTTGATGGGGGACAGTGTAGAGGGAGCTTTACTCTGTATCTAACCCCGTGCTGTACCTGTCCTGGGAGTGTTTGATGGGGACAGTGTAGAGGGAGCTTTACTCTGTACCTAACCCCGTGCTGTACCTGTCCTGGGAGTGTTTGATGGGGACAGTGTAGAGGGAGCTTTACTCAGTACCTAACCCCGTGCTGTACCTGTCCTGGGAGTGTTTGATGGGGACAGTGTAGAGGGAGCTTTACTCTGTATCTAACCCCGTGCTGTACCTGTCCTGGGAGTGTTTGATGGGGACAGTGTAGAGGGAGCTTTACTCTGTATCTATCCCCGTACTGTACCTGTCCTGGGAGTGTTTGATGGGGGACAGTGTAGAGGGAGCTTTACTCTGTATCTAACCCCGTGCTGTCCCTGTCCTGGGAGTGTTTGATGGGGGACAGTGTCGAGGGAGCTTTACTCTGTATCTAACCCCGTGCTGTACCTGTCCTGGGAGTGTTTGATGGGGGACAGTGTAGAGGGAGCTTTACTCTTTATCTAACCCCATGCTGTACCTGTCCTGGGAGTGTTTGATGGGGGACAGTGTAGAGGGAGCTTTACTCTGTATCTAATCCCGTGCTGTACCTGTCCTGGGAGTGTTTGCTGGGGGACAGTGTAGAGGGAACTTTACTCTGTATCTAACCCCGTGCTGTACCTGTCCTGGGAGTGTTTGATGGGGGACAGTGTAGAGGGAGCTTTACTCTGTAACTAACCCCGTGCTGTACCTGTCCTGGGAGTGTTTGATGGGGGGATGGGGGACAGTGTAGAGGGAGCTTTACTCTGTATCTAACCCCGTGCTGTACCTGTCCTGGGAGTGTTTGATGGGGACAGTGTAGAGGGAGCTTTACTCTGTATCTAACTCCGTGCTGTACCTGTCCTGGGAGTGTTTGATGGGGACAGTGTAGAGGGAGCTTTACTCTGTATCTAACCCCGTGCTGTACCTGTCCTGGGAGTGTTTGATGGGGGAACAGTGTAGAGGGAGCTTTACTCTGTATCTAACCCCGTGCTGTACCTGTCCTGGGAGTGTTTGATGGGGGACAGTGTAGAGGGAGCTTTACTCTGTATCTAACCCCGTGCTGTACCTGTCCTGGGAGTGTTTGATGGGGACAGTGTAGAGGGAGCTTTACTTTGTATGTATTTTCTTTCAACTTCATATATTGTCCCCCATCGCATTGCCAGTTGATTATTTATGGGGATTTGGGGCAGGCTGACTGTCGTATTGACTCCGATACATGCTGTTCAGTTACACTTTGTCTTGTCTGACAGGTGATCGGTGGATGTTCCAGCCCAGTGACGAGTGTGTAAATCTGCTGCAGTGTGTTGACTGCAAGTGGTTGGTTCCCCAGCTCGGTGAATCACCTGTTAGCAGCCCACAAATAATTGACCTGGATTTGTTAGAGAGTGAGGTAAGTGGATCGGAATTGAGCGGAGTGCCCATTCCATTGTCGCAACAAAGCACACAGGGTCCGCAGCACGGACCCCCGGTGTGGACTTAGAGGGTCCACTGTGTAACTTTACCCTGCCGCCCCTTTCTCTGTGAACCCTCAGTTATTCTCTCACTGACCACAGGAGGCAGCGTTTGACAGTGGCTCCTTTCACTGCATGTGGAGTTATTCAGTAGAGGGTTACATCGACACAGAAACAGGCCACTCTGCCCATCTAGTACATGCTGGTGTTCATGCTGCACTTGAATCTTCTCCCAGCTTTTCTGATCTACATAGCAGCAGGGACTGTTCTGCTTGGAGAGGAGAAGGTTGCAAGTCGATTTGATTGAGATGTTGAGAATTGTGACGTATCTGGTGTTTGGGGACAGATCAGAAACTCCAGGATGTGTTTATGAAGTTAGCCTAGATCCCAGTTCTTTTAGATTTTGGTGATTAAGGTGATAATAATGTGTTTCGCTCCAGGTAAGATCCACTGGGAAGCTTTTATTAAAACAAACGACACAATTCAAAGATGACAAAAAGAATTAGGATAACTTTTACCAATTGAAATACTTAAACATGACAAGTTATAACTCGTGATGTAAGCAGTATTCTCATGGACATAAATACCACTTCAGAATCAGCACAAAACACGTGAGTACATTTCCAGACTTTTAACCCCTCTGAACAGATACAGACACCTTCCCTGCGACTGCCATACAGCAGTTTGCAAAGAAAGATCATTCTTCATACAGCAGAAGCTCAGAGAAAGACAAGTTCCGGGCTCGAATCCTCAGAGACACACCACAGAACTATTTCTACTCTTCATAGCTTCCAAGCAGCAACTGAGCATATTTCTCTAGCACCACCCAGCCACACGATTTTATTGTCAATCAACCTAATCAGACCCTACTCTGCAAAACCCCGGGGGGAAACATTGAAATAACAGAACATTAGTCCAGATTAAAAAATCACTGCAGCAATAAACAGGACAACAGGAACAGCTGAGGACAGATACACTGACACTGATACTTAGAACCACCTGCTAAAAAAAAATTGCACAAGAAACATGACGCAAATACGTTTCTTAAAGGCACAGTATCATCATAGAGGTCAGGGTAAAGAGGAGGGAACCGTTCCCATTGATGGAAGGGTCGAAAATGGAAGAGAACAGATTTCTGATAATTGGCGAAAGAAGAATTGGCAACACAAAACTATTTCACACAGCGAGTGGTTAGGATCTGGAAGGTACTGTCCAAGAGTGTGGTGTAGACAGATTCACACAGCGAGTGGTTAGGGTCTGGAATGTACTGTCTGAGAGTGTGGTAGAGACAGATTCACACAGCGAGTGGTTAGGGTCTGGAATGTACTGTCTGAGAGTGTGGTAGAGACAGATTCACACAGCGAGTGGTTAGGATCTGGAAAGCACTGTCTGAGAGTGTGGTGGAGACAGATTCACAAAGTGAGTGGTTAGGATCTGGAATGTACTGTCTGAGAGTGTGGTAGAGACAGATTCCCACAGCGAGTGGTTAGGATCTGGAATGTACTGTCTGAGAGTGTGGTGGGGACAGATTCACACAGCGAGTGGTTAGGATCTGGAATGTACTGTCTGAGAGTGTGGTGGGGACAGATTCACACAGTGAGTGGTTAGGATCTGGAATGTACTGTCTGAGAGTGTGGTGGGGACAGATTCACACAGCGAGTGGTTAGGATCTGGAATGTACTGTCTGAGAGTGTGGTGGAGATAGATTCACACAGCGAGTGGTTAGGATCTGGAATGTACTGTCTGAGAGTGTGGTGGAGACAGATTCACACAGCGAGTGGTTAGGATCTGGAATGTACTGTCTGAGAGTGTGGTGGAGACAGATTCACAAAGTGAGTGGTTAGGATCTGGAATGTACTGTCTGAGAGTGTGGTAGAGACAGATTCCCACAGCGAGTGGTTAGGATCTGGAATGTACTGTCTGAGAGTGTGGTGGGGACAGATTCACACAGCGAGTGGTTAGGATCTGGAATGTACTGTCTGAGAGTGTGGTGGGGACAGATTCACACAGCGAGTGGTTAGGATCTGGAATGTACTGTCTGAGAGTGTGGTGGAGACAGATTCACACAGCGAGTGGTTAGGATCTGGAATGTACTGTCTGAGAGTGTGGTGGAGACAGATTCACACAGCGAGTGGTTAGGATCTGGAATGTACTGTCTGAGAGTGTGGTGGAGACAGATTCACACAGCGAGTGGTTAGGATCTGGAATGTACTGTCTGAGAGTGTGGTGGAGACAGATTCACACAGCGAGTAGTGAGGGTCTGGAATGCACTGTCTGAGAGTGTGGTGGAGGAGGTTCAGTTGAGCCTTTCAAAGAGAATTAGACTCTTATTAAAAAAGGAAGAATTTGTTGGATAATCGGCAGAAGGTGGGGGAATGGGTACTGGATGAATTGTTCATTTAGGGAGCTGGTACAGACGTGATAGGCCAAATCCTGCACTGCACCAATTGTGTTCTATCGGCACTGTCTGCTTTGAACATAAGAACATAAGAAATAGGAGCAGGAGTAGGCTATCTGGCCCTTCGAGCCTGCCCCGCCATTCAATAAGATCATGGCTGATCTGTCGTGACTCAGCTCCACATTCCCGCCCTCTCCCCATAACCCTTAATCCCTTCTCTTATCAAAAACCCATCAACCCGTTTCTTAAAAATATTTAGCGAGGCAGCCTCCACCACTTCAACGGGCAGAGAATTCCAGAGATTCACCACCCTTTGAGTGAAGAAGTTCCTCCTCAACTCCGTTCTAAACCGCACCCCCTTTATCTTGAGGCTGTGCCCCCTAGTCCTACTGTCTTTTTTGAGCGGGAAGAGTCTCTCCACCTCTATCCTATCCATCCCATTCATCATCTTATACGTCTCAATGAGATCTCCCCTCATTCTTCTAAACTCTAACGAATACAAGCCTAGTCTATTTAGTCTCTCTTCAGAGGCCAACCTCCTCATCTCCGGTATCTGGTGCTTTGAAATCTAAAGAGTTGTGAATGACGCTGACCATTGTGTAAAGATCAGCAAACATCCCCACACCAGGATGGGATGGTAATTCATGGAGTCAATGCTCCACAGGTTAGAGGGTGGAGAAGAAGGAGTAAAGTCAAGAACAAACCCTGGAATCAGTGAAGGGTGAATCTGGGACCAGCCCTGACTCAGCAGGAGAGCCTCCCCAGCTTCACTCCAGAGACTCACACTCTATACTCCAGGCTGACAGCACTTCCGAGGGAGTGCCACACTGTCAGAGGGTCAGTGCTGAGGGAGTGCCGCACTGTCAGAGGGTCAGTGCTGAGGGAGTGCCGCACTGTCAGAGGGTCAGTGCTGAGGGAGTGCCGCACTGTCAGAGGGTCAGTACTGAGGGAGTGCCGCACTGTCAGAGGGTCAGTGCTGAGGGAGTGCCACACTGTCAGAGGGTCAGTGCTGAGGGAGTGCCGCACTGTCAGAGGGTCAGTGCTGAGGGAGTGCCGCACTGTCAGAGGGTCAGTGCTGAGGGAGTGCCGCACTGTCAGAGGGTCAGTGCTGAGGGAATGCCGCACTGTCAGAGGGTCAGTGCTGAGGGAGTGCCGCACTGTCAGAGGGTCAGTGCTGAGGGAGTGCCGCACTGTCAGAGGGTCTGCACTGAGGGAGTGCCGCACTGTCAGAGGGTCAGTGCTGAGGGAGTGCCGCACTGTCAGAGAGTCAGTGCTGAGGGAGTGCCGCACTGTCAGAGGGTCTGCACTGAGGGAGTGCCGCACTGTCAGAGGGTCAGTACTGAGGGAGTGCCGCACTGTCAGAGGGACAGTGCTGAGGGAGTGCCGCACTGTCAGAGAGTCAGTGCTGAGGGAGTGCCGCACTGTCAGAGGGTCAGTACTGAGGAAGTGCCGCACTGTCAGAGGGTCTGCACTGAGGAAGTGCCGCACTGTCAGAGGGTCTGCACTGAGGGAGTGCCGCACTGTCAGAGGGTCAGTGCTGAGGGAGTGCCGCACTGTCAGAGGGTTAGTGCTGAGGGAGTGCCGCACTGTCAGAGGGTCAGTGCTGTGGGAGTGCCACACTGTCAGAGGGTCAGTGCTGAGGGAGTGCCGCACTGTCAGACGGTCTGCACTGAGGGAGTGCCGCACTGTCAGAGGGTCAGTGCTGAGGGAGTGCCGCACTGTCAGGGGGTCAGTGCTGAGGGAGTGCCGCACTGTCAGAGGGTCAGTGCTGAGGGAGTGCCACACTGTCAGAGGGTCAGTGCTGAGGGAGTGCCGCACTGTCAGAGGGTCAGTACTGAGGGAGTGCCGCACTGTCAGAGGGTCAATGCTGAGGGAGTGCCACACTGTCAGAGGGTCAGTGCTGAGGGAGTGCCGCACTGTCAGAGGATCAGTGCTGAGGGAGTGCCGCACTGTCAGAGGGTCAGTGCTGAGGGAGTGCCGCACTGTCAGAGGGTCAGTGCTGAGGGAGTGCCGCACTGTCAGAGGGTCAGTGCTGAGGGAGTGCCGCACTGTCAGAGAGTCAGTGCTGAGGGAGTGCCGCACTGTCAGAGGGTCAGTGCTGAGGGAGTGCCGCACTGTCAGAGGGTCAGTGCTGAGGGAGTGCCGCACTGTCAGAGGGTCAGTGCTGAGGGAGTGCCGCACTGTCAGAGGGTCAGTACTGAGGGAGTGCCGCACTGTCAGAGGGTCAGTGCTGAGGGAGTGCCGCACTGTCAGAGGGTCAGTGCTGAGGGAGTGCCGCACTGTCAGAGGGTCAGTGCTGAGGGAGTGCCGCACTGTCAGAGGGTCAGTGCTGAGGGAGTGCCGCACTGTCAGAGGATCAGTGCTGAGTGAGTGCCGCACTGTCAGAGGGTCAGTGCTGAGGGAGTGCCGCACTGTCAGAGGGTCAGTGCTGAGGGAGTGCCGCACTGTCAGAGGGTCTGCACTGAGGGAGTGCTGCACTGTCAGAGGGACAGTGCTGAGGGAGTGCTGCACTGTCGGAGGGTCAGTACTGAGGGAGTGCCGCACTGTCAGAGGGTCAGTGCTGAGGGAGTGCCGCACTGTCAGAGGGTCAGTACTGAGGGAGTGCCGCAATGTCAGAGGGTCAGCACTGAGGGAGTGCCGCACTGTCAGAGGGTCAGTGCTGAGGGAGTGCCGCACTGTCAGAGAGTCAGTGCTGAGGGAGTGCCGCACTGTCAGAGGGTCTGCACTGAGGGAGTGCCGCACTGTCAGAGGGTCAGTGCTGAGGGAGTGCCGCACTGTCAGAGGGTCTGCACTGAGGGAGTGCTGCACTGTCATAGGGTCAGTACTGAGGGAATGCCGCACTGTCAGAGGGTCAGTGCTGAGGGATCGCCGCACTGTCAGAGGGTCAGTACTGAGGGAGTGCCGCACTGTCAGAGGGTCAGTGCTGAGGGAGTGCCGCACTGTCAGAGGGTCAGTGCTGAGGGAGTGCCGCGCTGTCAGAGGGTCAGTGCTGAGGGAGCGCCGCACTGTCAGAGGGTCAGTACTGAGGGAGTGCCGCACTGTCAGAGGGTCAGTGCTGAGGGAGTGCCGCACTGTCAGAGGGTCAGTACTGAGGGAGCGCCGCACTGTCACAGGGTCAGTGCTGAGGGAGTGCCGCACTGTCAGAGGGTCAGTGCTGAGGGAGTGCCGCACTGTCAGAGGGTCAGTGCTGAGGGAGTGCCGCACTGTCAGAGGGTCAGTGCTGAGGGAGTGCCGCACTGTCAGAGGGTCAGTGCTGAGGGAGTGCCGCACTGTCAGAGGGTCAGTGCTGAGGGAGTGCCGCACTGTCAGAGGGTCAGTGCTGAGGGAGTGCCGCACTGTCAGAGGGTCAGTGCTGAGGGAGTGCCGCACTGTCAGAGGGTCAGTGCTGAGGGAGTGCCGCACTGTCAGAGGGTCAGTGCTGAGGGAATGCCGCACTGTCAGAGAGTCAGTGCTGAAGGAGTGCCGCACTGTCAGAGGGTCAGTGCTGAGGGAATGCCGCACTGTCAGAGAGTCAGTGCTGAGGGAGTGCCGCACTGTCAGAGGGTCAGTGCTGAGGGAGTGCCGCACTGTCAGAGGGTCAGTGCTGAGGGAGTGCCGCACTGTCAGAGGGTCAGTGCTGAGGGAGTGCCGCACTGTCAGAGGGTCAGTGCTGAGGGAGTGCCGCACTGTCAGAGGGTCAGTGCTGAGGGAGTGCCGCACTGTCAGAGGGTCAGTGCTGAGGGAGTGCCGCACTGTCAGAGGGTCAGTGCTGAGGGAGTGCCGCACTGTCAGAGAGTCAGTGCTGAAGGAGCGCCGCACTGTCAGAGGGTCAGTGCTGAGGGAGCGCCGCACTGTCAGAGGGTCAGTGCTGAGGGAGCGCCGCACTGTCAGAGGGTCAGTGCTGAGGGAGCGCCGCACTGTCAGAGGGTCAGTGCTGAGGGAGCGCCGCACTGTCAGAGGGTCAGTGCTGAGGGAGTGCCGCACTGTCAGAGGGTCAGTGCTGAGGGAGTGCCGCACTGTCAGAGGGTCAGTGCTGAGGGAGTGCCGCACTGTCAGAGGGTCAGTGCTGAGGGAGTGCCGCACTGTCAGAGGGTCAGTGCTGAGGGAATGCCGCACTGTCAGAGAGTCAGTGCTGAAGGAGTGCCGCACTGTCAGAGGGTCAGTGCTGTGGGAGTGCCGCACTGTCAGAGGGTCAGTGCTGAGGGATTGCCGCTCTGTCAGAGGGTCAGTGCTGAGGGAATGCCGCACTGTCAGAGAGTCAGTGCTGAAGGAGTGCCGCACTGTCAGAGGGTCAGTGCTGAGGGAGTGGCGCTCTGTCAGAGGGTCAGTGCTGAGGGAGTGCCGCACGGTCAGAGGGTCAGTGCTGAGGGAGTGCCGCACTGTCAGAGGGTCAGTGCTGAGGGAGTGCCGCACTGTCAGAGGGTCAGTGCTGAGGGAGTGCCGCACTGTCAGAGGGTCAGTGCTGAGGGAGTGCCGCTCTGTCAGAGGGTCAGTGCTGAGGGAATGCCGCACTGTCAGAGGGTCAGTGCTGAGGGAGTGCCGCACTGTCACAGGGTCGGTGCTGAGGGAGTGCTGCACTGTCAGAAGGTCAGTACTGAGGGAGTGCTGCACTGTCAGAGGGTCAGTGCTGAGGGAGCGCCGCACTGTCAGAGGGTCAGTGCTGAGGGAGTGCCGCACTGTCAGAGGGTCAGTGCTGCCGGAGTGCCGCACTGTCAGAGGGTCAGTGCTGTGGGAGTGCCGCTCTGTCAGAGGGTCAGTGCTGAGGGACTGCCGCACTGTCAGAGGGTCAGTGCTGAGAGAGTGCCGCACTGTCACAGGGTCGGTGTTGAGGGAGTGCTGCACTGTCAGAGGGTCAGTACTGAGGGAGTGCCGCACTGTCAGAGGGTCAGTGCTGAGGGAGTGCCGCACTGTCAGAGGGTCAGTGCTGAGGGAATGCCGCACTGTCAGAGGGTCAGTGCTGAGGGAATGCCGCACTGTCAGAGGGTCGGTGCTGAGGGAGTGCCGCACTGTCACAGGGTCGGTGCTGAGGGAGTGCCGCACTGTCACAGGGTCAGTGCTGAGGGAGTGCCGCACTGTCACAGGGTCGGTGCTGAGCGAGTGCTGCACCGTCAGTGGGTCAGTACTGAGGGAGTGCCGCACCGTCAGAGGGTCAGTGCTGAGGGAATGCCGCACTGTCAGAGAGTCAGTGCTGAGGGAGTGCCGCACTGTCAGAGGGTCAGTGCTGAGGGAGTGCCGCACTGTCAGAGGGTCAGTGCTGAGGGAATGCCGCACTGTCAGAGAGTCAGTGCTGAAGGAGTGCCGCACTGTCAGAGGGTCAGTGCTGAGGGAGTGCCGGTCTGTCAGAGGGTCAGTGCTGAGGGAATGCCGCAGTGTCAGAGGGTCAGTGCTGAGGGAGTGCCGCACTGTCACAGGGTCGGTGCTGAGGGAGTGCCGCTCTGTCAGAGGGTCAGTGCTGAGGGAATGCCGCACTGTCAGAGGGTCAGTGCTGAGGGAATGCCGCACTGTCAGAGAGTCAGTGCTGAAGGAGTGCCGCACTGTCAGAGGGTCAGTGCTGAGGGAGTGGCGCACTGTCAGAGGGTCAGTGCTGAGGGAGTGCCGCTCTGTCAGAGGGTCAGTGCTGAGGGAATGCCGCACTGTCAGAGGGTCAGTACTGAGGGAGTGCCGCACTGTCAGAGGGTCAGTACTGAGGGAGTGCCGCACTGTCAGAGGGTCAGTGCTGAGGGAGTGCCGCTCTGTCAGAGGGTCAGTGCTGAGGGAATGCCGCACTGTCAGAGGGTCAGTACTGAGGGAGTGCCGCACTGTCAGAGGGTCAGTACTGAGGGAGTGGCGCACTGTCAGAGGGTCAGTGCTGAGAGGTGGTGTGGTAATGTTTCTGAGTTTATCTCATGTTTTTGGTAGAAGGATCTGGTTAGAAATCTTCCTGGATTATTTTCTAATATTATTGGTGCGAAAGTATGCTGCGGTCTCCCCATGGGCCCACAGTGGGTCACGAACTGCTGCCTGAGAATCACTGGTTCATCTTATTGCTAGTTGTGGGATCCTGCTGTGTACAAAATGGCTGCCGGGTTTCCTCCATTCCAAAAGCTATTCCAGTTCAGAAATGTATCTGTTTGGTTTTGCAGCATTTTGGATCCCTCGGAATTTGTGCGTGGCAATCCAATCTTTGTTCCCCTCCTCTCCCTCCCCCCTCGTTCCTTCTCCTCCCTCCCTTCACTCCCTCCTTTCCTCCCTCCTCCTTGCCCCCCCCATCCTCCTTCCCTCCCTCCCCTCTGTCCTTTCCCTCATTCCCTCCCTCCCTCACCTCCTCCCTCCCCTCCTTCGTTCCCCCTCTCCCCTCCCTCCTGTCTCTCCCTCCCTCCCCTCCCCTTTCGTCCCTCCCCCCCCCCCCCCCCCTCGTTCCCTCGCCCTCCCTGTGATTACATAAGAACATAAGAAATAGGAGCAGGAGTAGGCCATCTGGCCCTTCGAGCCTGCCCCGCCATTCAATAAGATCATGGTTGATCTGTCGTGGCTCAGTTCCACCTTCCCGCCCTCTCCCCATAACCCTTAATCCCCTCTCTTATCAAAAACCCATCAACCCGTTTCTTAAAAATATTTAGCGAGGCAGCCTCCACCACTTCAACGGGCAGAGAATTCCAGAGATTCACCACCCTTTGAGTGAAGAAGTTCCTCCTCAACTCCGTTCTAAACCGCCCCCCTTTTATCTTGAGGCTGTGCCCCCTAGTCCTACTGTCTTTTTTGAGCGGGAAGAGTCTCTCCACCTCTATCCCATCCATCCCATTCATCATCTTATATGTCTCAATGAGATCTCCCCTCATTCTTCTAAACTCTAACGAATACAAGCCTAGTTTATTCAGCCTCTCCTCATAGCTCAATCCCCTCAACTTGTTTATTCATGCCTCTGTGTTGTTGTTAGGATACGCTGCTCCAGGTCCTCCAGGAAAGCCTGGACACTGAGAGCGTCAGCAGTTCCGTTGAAGACTTCAGGAAGCAGTTACACATCAGCAGGGCAACCGTGTCTGTGCACCAACTGCAGCCTCCCTCACCCGAGAAGGAATTATCACTCACCAACAGTTGGGAACTGGCAAGAAGAGGTAGGAATTACTTGTGTGAAAAGGTGCTTCACCCACCCTGATATGTCACACTGTGATAACAAAGTTACTGGCTCATCACAATCACCCATCTCTCCCAATCAACCTACACCACTCAAACATGAGGTCAGTAACCTCTCCCACCCTGGGGGAATGGTTTTATGAACTCTTGGCCCTGTGTGCGATTAGAAACCCCAAGGTACATTATGAAGCTCGTCTCGACCCCAACCTTTCTCATTTTGGCATTCGGGTGAGGAAAAGGTGTTCAAAGAAGTCACAGACTTCTACAGTGCAGAAAGAGGCCATTCGGCCCTTCAAGTCTGCACCGACCATAATCCCACCCAGGCCCTATCTCCTCACTCCACGTATTTACCCTAAGTAGCCTCCCTGACATTAAGGAGCAACTTAGCATGGCCAATCCACCTAATTCACCCATCTTTGGACTGTGGGAGGAAACCGGAGCATCCAGAGGAAACCCATGCAGACACGAGGAGAATAAGAACATAAGAACATAAGAAATAGGAGCAGGAGTAGGCCATCTGGCCCCTCGAGCCTGCCCCGCCATTCAATAAGATCATGGCTGATCTGTCGTGGTTCAGTTCCACTTTCCCGCCCTCTCCCCATAACCCTTAATCCCCTCTCTTATCAAAAACCCATCAACCCACGTCTTAAAAATATTTACCACTTCAACGGGCAGAGAATTCCAGAGATTCACTACCCCTTGAGTGAAGAAGTTCCTCCTCAACTCCGTTCTAAACCACCCCCCTTTTATCTTGAGGCTGTGCCCCCTAGTCCTACTGTCTTTTTTGAGCGGGAAGAGTCTCTCCACCTCTATCCTATCCATCCCATTCATCATCTTATACGTCTCAATGAGATCTCCCCTCATTCTTCTAAACTCCAACGAGTACAAGCCCAGTTTATTCAGCCTCTCCTCATAGTTCAACCCCCTCAACTCCGGTATCAGCCTAGTAAACCTCCTCTGCACTCCCTCCAAGGCCAAAATATCTTTGCGCAGGTACGGCGCCCAAAACTGCACACAGTACTCCAGCTGCAGCCTCACCAATGCCCTATACAGCTGCAGCAAGACCTCCCTACTTTGATATTCAATCCCCCTCGCTATGAAGGCCAGCATCCCATTCGCCTTCCTGACCACCTGCTGCACCTGCAAGCTGGGTTTTTGCGACTCATGCACAAGGACCCTGAGGTCCCTCTGCACCGTCGCCTGCTGCAGTTTTTCTCCCCATAAGTAATAGTCCTTCCTACCATTATTCCTACCAAAGTGGACCACCTCACACTTGCCAACATTAAATTCCATTTGCCATTTCCTGGCCCATTCGCCCAGCCTACCTAGATCCTTCTGTAGACTCCACAGACAGTGACTCGAGGCTTTGAATTGAACCCAGGTCTCTGGTGCTGAGAGGCAGCAGTGCTCATCACTGTGTCACTGTGCCACCCCAGGTTTCTCTTCAGGTCTGATTCTATTGATCCACTAGGAAGCTTTTACTAAAACAAACTTTATTTAATAACACTGTTCAAACATAACAAAAAGAATTAGCATAACTTTTATTAGTTGAAATATTTTCACATGACAAGGTATAATTCTTAACTGTTAGCTATCTCTATAGTTCCAATTTAAGCAATATCCCCATAGACATAAATTTCTGTTGTGATGATACTGTGCCTTTAAGAAATGTACTTGAGCCATGTTCTTGTGTAGCCATTTTGTCCATAACCAGCATCCTGTACTGTTGCTGCTGCAGCATAATTACTTATAATGACTAGAATGTTGGTTTTAATCTGAACGAATGCTGTTCTGCTGATTCCCCCTGGGATTTTGTAGAGTGGGGCTTGATTGGGATGATTGGCAGGTATGGTCATGTGACGGGGAAACTGGCCTTACACGGAATATTCAAACTTAGATGCTTTGGACTTGAGGGCGAGAGAGAAAGAGAAATGCCTCTCTTTTCCCCTCTTTAAAGTTGGAGACTGGAATCTGGCAGGAGATAAATTTGTTTCTTGAAGATTCTGCAATATGAGAGTGGGTCTTCCTCTGAGACTTGCTGTTTTGAAAGCTGTAGAGAGAGAGGTATCTCTTTGTGTCTCTGAAGTCTGGAGACTGGGAGCTGCCTGAGATTAAGATTACTTCTCTGAAGTTCTGAGAATATATCCTTCTCTGGAACCTGCTGTTAGGATTTCTGTCCTGAAGTGTTAAAATGCTAATAATCCAGCATCATGTGAGCATACTTGTTTTTGTGCTAACTAATTCTGAAAAAATGTGTATGTCTGTGGGGTATTGCTTTAAACTGGAACAACAGAGATAGCTAGCTCTGAAGGATTGCATTTTTGTCATGTCTAACTATTGAAAATGGTAAAGGTTATTCTAATTTTGTTGTATTGTTACTGTGTTCTTAAATAAACTTTGTTTTGATAAAAGCTTCCTACTGGGCACTTGAGTCACACCTTATGTTCACCCTAATGCCAAGATCAAATGTAAAAGTTTAACTGCAAAATATACTTTGGAGATTCTACTCTGGGCCTCAAACACACTCAGTTAGCACAAAGAAAAGGTTCATGTGGATGCTGGGTTTCCAGCCTTTTAACCACTCTGGACAGAGACACAGAAAGACACCAGTCTCCTGACTCTCATACAGCAGCCTGCAGGGAAAGATCTAACTTCAAACAGCAGAGCCTCAGAGAAAGAAGCCTACTTCCTGGTAGATCCCAGTCTCCCAATCCAGAGAAGGAAAATGAGCTACTTCTCTGGAAGGGCTCTCAGCGACCTCTGACTTGGTTTCTCTGTGTAAGCTTAGTCCTGCCCCATCACATGATTCTTTCTGCCAGTCAGCCCCACTCTGAAACCATTCCTAGGGGTAAACACTACAATAACAGAACCACCTTCACCCAGGCTGAAACCCTAACAATTAGGATAAATTATGTTGCTGCAGTATCAATGTGGGCTGACAGTTAAACACGAAGTGGCACCAGCTGAAAAGAACAGACTGCCAAAAAAAAATAAATCCTGCACAAGAAACATGACACAAATACATTTAAAGACACTGTATCGTCACAGGCCCAAAGTCCCTCCATTGGTTACACTGTGATTTTTCCTCCGATACTGGCGGTGTCATAGTCCCAGACACAATCAGCCTCAGTCACAAATGACGAGAACATCCAGACCACAAGAGGTAGGAGTACAAGTAGGCCATTTGTTCCATCGATTCTGCTCAGCCATTCACTGATCTTTACAATGATCAGCTTTCCCGCCTTATCCCCATATCCCTTGGTTTCCATCCATACAGCCATTCCCAAGTCTCCCAGTGCGGTACCGTGGAGCTGCTACAACGTCGGGTCATAGGCTCACAGATGTTTACAGCAGGGAAACAGGCCATTCAGCCCAACTTGTCCATGCTGCCCTTTTTTTAACCTCTAAGCTAGCCCCAATTGCCCGCATTTGGCCCGTATCCCTCTATACCCATCGTACCCATGTAACTGTCTAAAAGACAAAATTGTACCCGCCTCTACTACTGCCTCGGGCAGCTTGTTCCAGACACTCACCATCCTCTGTGTGAAACAATTGCCCCTCTGGACACTTTTGGATCTCTCCCCTCTCACCTTAAACCTCTGCCCTCTAGTTTTAGACTCCCCTACCTTTGGGGAAAAGATATTGACTATCCAGCTGATCTGTGCCCCTCATTATTTTACAGACCTCTATAAGATCACCCCTCAGCCTCCTACGCTCCAGAGAAATAAGTCCCAGTCTATCCAACCTCTCCTTATAACTCAATCCATCAAATCCTGGTAGCATCCTGATAAATCTTTTCTGCACTCTTTCCAGTTTACTCTATAATAGGGTGACCAAAATTGCACACATATTCCAAGTGTGGCCTTACCAATGTCTTGTACAACTTCAACAAGTCATCCCAACTCCTGTATTCAATGTTCTGACCAATGAAACCAAGCATGCCGAATGCCTTCTTCACCACTCTGTCCACCTGTGACTCCACTTTCAAGGAGCTATGAACGTGTACCCCCAGATCTATTTGTTCTGTAACTCTCCCCAACGCCCTACCATTAACTGAGTAAGTCCTGCCCTGGTTCAATCGACCAAAATTCATCACCTCGTATTTGTCTAAATTAAACTCCATCTGCCATTCGTCAGCCCACTGGTCCAATTGATCAAGATCCCATTGCAATTGGAGATAACTTTCTTCACTGCCCACTATGCCACTAATCTTGGTGTCATCTGCAAACTTACTAACCATGCCTCCTATATTCTCATCCAAATCATTAATATAAATGACAAATAACAGTGGGCCCAGCACTGATCCCTGAGGCACACTGCTGATCACAGGCCTCCAGTTTGAAAAACAACTCTCTACAACCACCCTCGGTCAAGAAGCCAATTTTGTATCCATTTAGATACCTCACCCTGGATCCTGTGAGATTTAATTCCATGCAACAATCTACCATGCGGTACCTCTCCCTTTACACTGTCCCCATCAAACACTCCCAGGACAGGTACAGCACGGGGTTAGATACAGAGTAAAGCTCCCTCTACACTGTGCCCATCAAACACTCCCAGGACAGGTACAGCACGGGATTAGATACAGAGTAAAGCTCCCTCTACACTGTCCCCATCAAACACTCCCAGGACAGGTACAGCACGGGGTTAGATACAGAGTAAAGCTCCCTCTACACTGTCCCCCATCAAACACTGCCAGGACAGGTACAGCACGGGGTTAGATACAGAGTAAAGCTCCCTCTACACTGTCCCCCATCAAACACTGCCAGGACAGGTACAGCACGGGGTTAGATACAGAGTAAAGCTCCCTCTACACTGTGCCCATCAAACACTCCCAGGACAGGTACAGCACGGGGTTAGATACAGAGTAAAGCTCCCTCTACACTGTCCCCATCAAACACTCCCAGGACAGGTACAGCACGGGGTTAGATACAGAGTAAAGCTCCCTCGACACTGTCCCCCATCAAACACTCCCAGGACAGGTACAGCACGGGGTTAGATACAGAGTAAAGCTCCCTCTACACTGTCCCCATCAAACACTCCCAGGACGCTGATAAGAGAATAAAGTTGTTTGAAGGGGTGGTTATGCCTATTGTGCTGGACATTACGACAGCAAGCGTGGCAATGGCTATCTCATGGGTTATCTCACTGGCTCTCACTGGCTATCTCACTGACTATTTCATGACTCTCACTGGGGTTTCAATTTGTACCGTGTTTCTGATCTCTGATTTGCTTTTCTTGAGCAGGTTTGAAATTGGATCGTTTTACCCAGGAGCAGCAGTTGGGGTCTGGAAAGGTATGCGGCATTAATGTGTCTGCTTCTGATTGGCCGTCAGTAACTAGTGGGGTTCCGCAGGGATCTGTACTGGGACCCCCAACTGTTCACAATTTGTATTAATGATTTGGAAGAGGGAATGTACTATAAATGTATTATCTCCAAATTTACAGATGGGTGGGAGGGTGAGCTGTGGGGAGGATTCAGAGATACTTCAGTGTGATTTGGACAGGCTGAGTGTGTGGGTATCTGCGTGGCAGATGCAGCGTAATGTGGATAAATGTGAGGTTATCCACTTTGGTAGCAATAACAGGAAGACAGATTATTACTTGAATGGGTGTAAATTGAGAGAGGCGGATACTCAGTGAGACTTTGGTGTCCTCGTGTATCAGTTGCTGAAAGTAAGCGCACAGATACAGCAGACAGTAAAGAGGGTGAATGGTAAGAGAAGGGATTAAGGGTTATGGGGAGAGGGCGGGAAGGTGAAGCTGAGTCACGACAGATCAGCCATGATCTTATTGAATGGCGGGGCAGGCTCGAAGGGCCAGATGGCCTACTCCTGCTCCTATTTCTTATGTTCTTATGTATGTTAACCTTCATAGTGAGAGGGTTTGAGTATAGGGAAAGGGGTGTTTTGCTACAATTGTATAAAGTGTTGGTGAGAACACACTGGAGTATTGTGTACAGTTTTGGTGTCCTTATCTGAGGAGGGATGTCCTTGCTATAGAGGGAGCACAGCAAAGGTTTACCAGGCAGATTCCTGGGATGGCAGGTCTGTCATATGAGGAGGTTAGGATTATATTCACTGGAGTTTAGAAGAGTGAGTGGGATCACATAGAAACTTATAAAATTCTAACAGGGTTAGACAGGGTAGATGCAGAAAGAATGTTCTCAGCGGTGGGGGAGCCCAGAACTAGAATCATAGAATCCCTACAGTGAGGAAGGAGGCCATTTGGCCCATCAAGTCTACACCAACAATAATCCCACCCAGGCCCGATCCCCACAACCCCATGCAGGTACCCTGCTAACCCCCATAACACTAAGGGGCAATTTAGCACAGCCAATCAACCTAACCCACAGATCTTTGGACTGTGGGAGGAAACCAGAACACCCAGAGGAAACCCAAGCAGACACGGGGAGAATGTGCAAACTCAGCACACGCACAGACAAATTGAATTCCAGCCTTCAATTCTGAGGCCGGAATTGAACCTGAGTCCCTGGCGCTGTGAGGCAGCTGTGGTGTCTCTGTGCCTCCCCAGGATCATAGTTTAAGGATAAAGGGATAAATATCTTTCCTCATATGGCCTTTCAGAACTGAGGTGAGGAGAAATTTCTTCGCCCGGAATGTGTGGAACTCGGGCTCACGGGAAATGGCAGTTGCGAAAGTAGTTGAGGCCAAAATGTTGTCTGATTTCAGGAATAAATTCGATATTGCTCTTGGGGCTAAAGGGATCCAGGGAAACGTGGGGGTGGGGAGAAGAGGTCAGGATATTGAATTCAAAGATCAGCCATGTTGAAAGTGAATGGCAGAGCAGGTATATAAGCATTGCTCAGCGTCTAGCAAAGCTTAACTCAGGGCCCGGAGGATAATTTGCAAACGTTTGTGCTGTAATGTTCTATGTTCTATGTCACAGTAAGTTTATACACGGAGGATTGTCATGTCCTTGGGTCGGACGCTGTTGGAACACATTCCTGAGGTGAAAGCTATCGGCCAATCTGGTGGCTGGTAGAGCAGTTCCTGGTGGCCATTTTGGGTCCTCTGTGGGCCAGCTTTTTGCCTGAGGGGAAGTTGAGGGATTTGGAGGCGGGGGTGTTGAGGAGGAAGGGCAGCAGTGACCTCACTGAAGGGGGCTATAGGAATGATGCATCTCCTTTTCCTGATGAATGGAACAGGACCCGGTTTTCAGGGGAGGGACGGGGTTTCGGCTAAGTCCTACCCCACCCCCGCCAGTTTCGGCTAAGTCCTACCCCACCAGTGAAGTTGGCACTGGTTACCTTCCAACAATCCCAGCTGTATCCTTGACCCCTTCCCCATCCCCTGAATCACAGACGTCCATTGTAGGGAAGGAGAATATGAACGGGTTTTATAGGGTGAGGTTGTGGTAAAGAAAATGAGTGAGTGTGGTATTGGAATGGAAAGACTCACCATTTGTATTCTTGTATTTTCTTTAGCGAGGGGCCGCCTTGGCCTTCTTCCTGGATATCTATAACAACAAAGAGGCTATCAGTAAGCAGATGAGGAGGAGACGGCGATCCAACTTCAAAGGGAAACCCCTCTCGCACCCCAAGGAAAAGTGGGAATATTGGGACAAACCCAAGGTGAGAGCCAGGACTCCTGTGTAAGTGTCTATCCCCCTCGTGCCAGCCCAGAGTGACTGAGCCAACATCAATATCACACATGACTGAATGGAGCAGAAGTAGGCCACTTGGCCCCTCTAGCCCTCTCTGCTATCCCCCATTGGCACTCATCCTGTTGAGCTGTGATGGCTCCTGGTTAAACTTTGACCTTTCCTCATGTGGCCTCACCAGTCCAATCATATCGATCGCAGACAAAGTGATTGGCGATCACACCTTTGCATCACTCCTTCGGCATCTATTTATCCCTGGAAAATCTTTCTCCCAATTCACAAACCTACAGCACTTCCAAAAATTCCACATCAGTTAAGCCTCCACTCTCCACCACAGCGAGCAGTCACTGATTCCCGCACTGAGGGGATATAGCTCTAAATAAATTGAGGGGTGGTAATTATAGGATGGATGTCAGAGGTAGGTTCTTTACTCAGAGGGTAGTGAGGGCATGGAATGCCCTGCCAGCAGCAGTTGTGGACTCGCCAACTTTAAGGGCATTCAAATGGTCAGTGGATAGGCATATGGATAACATTGGAATAGTTTAGGTTAGAGGGTCATTAGATTGGTTCCACTGGTCGGTGCAACATCGAGGGCCGAAGGGCCTCTACTGCGCTGGAATGTTCTATGTTCTCTCCCTCCCCTCAATCGTCAATGTCCCAGACTCCAATATCGCCCCTCACTCAGAATGTTCCCCGTCACAACCCCCCCCGAAATCATTGCTATGCCCCAGACTCCATTCAAACTTTCACCTTTGCCACTGTGTCCAAACAACACTTATTAAATCACAAATCACAGTCTCTGTGACTAAAATATCCTCCTCCAGGACGTCTGACTAGGAAATGGAGATAGTTTAGGCAAATTGTATTTATATTTGTGGGCGTCAGGAATAAGTTCTGGCTTTAAGGTTTCATTTCTGTTCCTGCAGTTGTGTGTTAAGGAGACCGGAGTTTTAGTTCTACTTTAAAAGATGCCTGAGTTTTCCTGAGGGTTTATAAGTTTTAAAGTGGAAAAAAAATCACAGAATCCTACAGTGCAGCAGGAGGACATTCTGCCCATCGAGTGTGGACTGACCACAATCCCATCCGGGCCCTATCCCCAAACCCCGTGCATTTACCCTCACCCCGACATCAAGGGTCGATTTACCACGGCCAATCCACCAAACCTTTGAAGTGCGGGAGGACATCCACACAGACACGGGGAGAACGTGCACAGACGGTGACCCCCCCCTCCGAAGCCGGGAATCGAACCCGGGTCTCTGGCGCGGTGCTAACCCACTGTGTCACCCCAACTCAAACTACGCGGCTGCCTGGGTAACCAGCAGCCCAGAGACAGCAAAAGCAGCCTCAGCTCAGCCGGAAGTTGTGTTTGGAACAGGCAGGACAATGCAGAAGATCCGGAGGCAAGTCCCAAATTAAAGGGAAACGTTCCAAAAGACCGGGGAGAGGCAGGAAAACGCCCCGAGGTGACAGCTAAGGCAAGGAAAGAAGGAGAAAGACACTGGAACTGATCCTGTGCAGTTCAGACTGAGGAGTAGAGAGTCCAGAGAACATTAGAATATAAGGTAGATTTAGTAACTTGTGTTGTCCTTACAAATCGGTGTCTGTTTGTAAAAGTGTAGTGGGGTGAAGGAATAGTGTAAAATAGTTAACCTTCCCTTCTTTTATTCTCTTTTTCAGTAGGCTCCCTTGTTTCAAAAGAAAAAATAAATAAACACAAGGATTGTTAAAGTCAGCTTGCACCCTGGGACCTGGGCTGTGGAATTGTAACACTCTCCGTTACCCAGCCGGCGGTGACATAGAACATAGAACCCTACAGTGCAGAAACAGGCCCTTCGGCCCATCGAGTCTGCACCGAACACAATCCCACCCAGACCCTATCCCCATATCCCTACACATTTTACCTGCGAATCCCTCTAACCTACACATCCCAGGATACTAAGGGGCAATTTTAGCATAGCCAATGAACCTAACCCGCACATCTTTGGACTGTGGGAGGAAACCGGAGCACCCGGAGAAAACCCACGCAGACACGAGGAGAATGTGCAAACTCCACACAGGCAGTGACCCGAGCCGGGAATCGAACCCAGGACCCTGGAGCTGTGAAGCAGCAGTGCTAACCACGGTGCTACCGTGCCGCCCAGGTGACTGCTTTCACCGGCTTCCATTCTCATCAGCCGAATCGTGGCCACCAATGACTCCTCTTCCTGCTCCTTCACTGGCAACCCCTGAGATCTACCCTGGTCCCTTCCCCTTCTCACCCACCCATAGGTGATACCATCAGAAAACACAGTCCCGTGTGTACTCCATGAGGTCCCCATTCTGTCTCACCACCACCATCCTATTAGCTTTTATTGGTAGAGGGATTGAGTTTCGGAGCCGTGAGGTCATGTTGCAGCTGTACAAAACTCTGGTGCGGCCGCACTTGGAGTATTGCGTACAGTTCTGGTCGCCGCATTATAAGAAAGATGTGGAGGCATGGGAAAGGGTGCAGAGGAGGTTTACCAGGATGTTGCCTGGTATGGTGGGGAGGTCTTATGAGGAAAGGCTGAGGGACTTGAGGTTATTTTTGTTGGAGAGAAGGTTACGAGGTGACCTGATTGAGGCATACAGGATGATCAAAGGATTGGACAGGGTGGACAGTGAGAGCCTTTTTCCTCGGATGGTGATGGCTAACACGAGGGGACGTAGCTTTAAATTGAGGGGTGGTAATTATAGGACGGATGTCAGAGGTAGGTTCTTTACTCAGAGGGTAGTAAGGGTGTGGAATGCCCTGCCTGCAGCAGTTGTGGACTTGCCAACTTTAAGGGTGTTCAAATGGTCAGTGGATAGGTATATGGATAACATTGGAATAGTTTAGGTTAGAGGGTCATTAGATTGGTCCCACTGGTCGGCGCAACATCGAGGGCCGAAGGGCCTGTACTGCGCTGGAATGTTCTATCCCTCAAACACCAGACTGCTTATCAGATGTCCAGTCACTGGATGAAGATAAACTTCCCGCAGTTAAACACCGGGAGGACCAAAGTGACTGTTTTCAGCCCCCGCTCCAAATTCTGTTCCCGACCCACCACCTCCATCCCTCTCCCTGGCAACTGCTGTATCAGACTGTGTG
This sequence comes from Prionace glauca, assembly GCA_037974335.1. NCBI lineage: Eukaryota > Metazoa > Chordata > Chondrichthyes > Carcharhiniformes > Carcharhinidae > Prionace > Prionace glauca. Next base: position 154,115,031 of record CM075723.1, read on the forward strand.
CCACCTGGGTGTTGGAATGTCCCTTGGCGAAGCCGTGAGGTTGGCTGTGTGGAGTATGAGCTCCCTGATTGAGGCAATGATTGTCGATCCAGTCAGAGAGTATGGTGTGTGTACAGGTTGTACACAGACCGAACACTCCGGATTCTGACTCTGTCCCTGAAACATTCCGAGGAGTGCGGACAAGTCTGTAAATAAAGGGAATGTGACGAGGGGCAGCACCCGCTGAGGGAGTATTTCAGGTGTCATATTTGCAGTGTGAACTTCCCACACCTCCTTTGTTTTAATCGGTCCACCACAGGCGTCGAGCCTTCAGCTGCCTGAGGTACCAAACTCTGGAATTCTCTCCCTCAATCTCCCTCCCGCTCGACCCATCTCCGCTCCTCCTAAGAAGCACCTCAAAGTCTCTGAGCAAGTTTGCGATCATGTTTCTGAATATCTCCTGCTGTGTTAACATGCCTGTCCAAGGAATCTCAGCTTGTTTTCTCTACACATTAGGTGCTATGTAAATGCATCATGTTTACGCAGTGGACTGACTGAATGTATTCTCCTCACTGTTTAGGGACCGAAGACAAAATCATTGGAGGCTGGTGAGCACAACATTAAGGGACAATATTATCCTCGATGTAGATATGTGGAGCAGGGAACATCTCTGGGGTGGGGGGCTACCTGCCCAGGTCAGGGGGGAGGTGTGTTTGAGATCATCTGGGTCAAAACTCACAGTGATTTCATCTTCAGGGCAAAGGTGGCAGATATTGTTCAAATAGACATTGAAGGTATAAAATATTCATTGGGCTAAACCCACTGTTTAAACTCTACTTCTCTCTACTGAGATTGCCAAATGTACTGATTGTTTCCGGCACATTCTATTTTTTTTCTTAAATTAGTGTAGAGGGAGCTTTACTCTGTATCTAACCCCGTGCTGTACCTGTCCTGGGAGTGTTTGATGGGGGGACAGTGTAGAGGGAGCTTTACTCTGTATCTAACCCCGTGCTGTACTTGTCCTGGGAGTGTTTGATGGGGTGACAGTGTAGAGGGAGCTTTACTCTGTATCTAACCCCGTGCTGTACCTGTCCTGGGAGTGTTTGATGGGGGGACAGTGTAGAGGGAGCTTTAATCTGTATCTAATCCCGTGCTGTACCTGTCCTGGGAATGTTTGATGGGGACAGTGTAGAGGGAGCTTTACTCTGTATCTAATCCCGTGCTGTACCTATCCTGGAAGTGTTTGATGGGGGGACAGTGTAGAGGGAGCTTTACTCTGTATCTAACCCCGTGCTGTACCTGTCCTGGGAGTGTTTGATGGGGACAGTGTAGAGGGAACTTTACTCTGTATCTAACCCCATGCTGTACCTGTCCTGGGAGTGTTTGATGGGGACAGTGTAGATAGAGGGAGCTTTACTCTGTATCTAACCCCGTGCTGTACCTGTCCTGGGAGTGTTTGATGGGGGACAGTGTAGAGGGAGCTTTACTCTGTATCTAACCCCGTGCTGTACCTGTCCTGGGAGTGTTTGATGGGGGACAGTGTAGAGGGAGCTTTATTCTGTATCTAACCCCTGCTGTACCTGTTTGTGAACATTCTGGAGTGGATTAATGAACATTCTAGAGTGGATTAGTGAATGTTCTGGAATGGATTAGTGAACGTTCTGGAGTGGATTAGTGCACATTCTGGAATGGATTAGTGAACGTTCTGGAGTGGATTAGTGAACATGCTGGAATGGATTAGTGAACGTTCTGGAGTGGATTAGTGAACATTCTGGAATGGATTAATGAACATTCTGGAGTGGATTAGCTAACATTCTGGAATGGATTAGAGAACGTTCTGGAGTGGATTAGTGAACATGCTGGAATGGATTAATGAATGTTCTGGAATGGATTAGTGAACATTCTGGAACGGTTTAGTGAATGTTCTGGAATGGATTAGTGAACGTTCTGGAGTGGATTAGTGAATGTTCTGGAGTGAATTAGCGAAAGTTCTGGAATGGATTGGCGAACATTCTGGAATGGATGAGCGATCATTCTGGGGTGGATTCGCGAACATTCTGGAGTGGATTAGTGAACGTTCTGGAGTGGATTAGTGAACGTTCTGGAGTGGATTAGTGAACATTCTGGAGTGGATTAGTGAACGTTCTGGAATGGATTAGTGAACGTTCTGGAGTGGATTAGTGAACGTTCTGGAATGGATTAGCGAACATTCTGGAGTGGACTAGTGAACGTTCTGGAATGGATTAGTGAACGTTCTGGAGTGGATTAGTGAACATTCTGGAGTGGATTAGTGAACATTCTGGAGTGGATTAGTGAACATTCTGGAGTGGATTCGTGAATATGATTGGTTTTTTTTAATGACAATCAGTAATGGTTTCATTTGAATGTGACCATTTGCTGTTCTGGAACTATCCCTTGGCTCCTTGCATTTCTCGCCCAGTTTAAATCCCACTGTCCCACCTCAATCCCCTCTGTGTTTGACAAACACTTGAAGAGGAAACTCTGTAGGAAAGAGCAGTGGGAATTGGGACAAATGGGATAGTTTTTTCATAGATCTCGCATGGGGCTGAATGGTCATCACCTGTCCCAGAGGCTGCTCTGGTTTAATAAAGGTTCACCAGGCTCATGATGGTTCTGGAATGTTCCCCGTAATTTGCAAATTTCAGTCACAATGAAGCTGACCTGAATGTTACTGTTCTCTCTCTGTAGAATTGGGGCAGTCACGTATCGGTCTGGGCGATAGACATCGTCAGGTAAGAATCAGGACTAAAGGAGTGGGAGAACCTGGGAGAGGGGGAGAGTGGGGGACCTGGAGAGTGGCGGAGGGGAGGGACCTGGAAGAGTGGGGGAGGGGGGGACCTGGAAGAGTGGGGGAGGGGGGGACCTGGAAGAGTGGGGGACCTGGAGGAATGGGAGAGTGGGAGGCTGAGAGACTGGGAGAATCAAAATGACTCAACAACACAGCCAGTAAAAAGAAAAAACATAGTTGCATTTGTATCACATTGGGACAGTGTAGAGGAAACTTTACTCTGTATCTAACCCCGTGCTGTACCTGTCCTGGGAGTGTTTGATGGGGACAGTGTAGAGGGAGCTTTACTCTGTATCTAACCCCGTGCTGTACCTGTCCTGGGAGTGTTTGATGGGGGGACAGTGTAGAGGGAGCTTTACTCTGTATCTAACCCCGTGCTGTACCTGTCCTGGGAGTGTTTGATGGGGGGACAGTGTAGAGGGAGCTTTACTCTGTATCTAACCCCATGCTGTATCTGTCCTGGGAGTGTTTGATGGGGGACAGTGTAGAGGGAGCTTTACTCTGTATCTAACCCCGTGCTGTACCTGTCCTGGGAGTGTTTGATGGGGGGACAGTGTAGAGGGAGCTTTACTCTGTATCTAACCCCGTGCTGTACCTGTCCTGGGAGTGTTTGATGGGGGGACAGTGTAGAGGGAGCTTTACTCTGTATCTAACCCCGTGCTGTACCTGTCCTGGGAGTGTTTGATGGGGGGACAGTGTAGAGGGAGCTTTACTCTGTATCTAACCCCATGCTGTACCTGTCCTGGGAGTGTTTGATGGGGACAGTGTTGAGGGAGCTTTACTCTGTATCTAACCCCATGTTGTACCTGTCCTGGGAGTGTTTGATGGGGGGACAGTGTAGAGGGAGCTTTACTCTGTATCTAACCCTATGCTGTACCTGTCCTGGGAGTGTTTGATGGAGGGACAGTGTAGAGGGAGCTTTACTCTGTGTCTAACCCCGTGCTGTACCTGTCCTGGGAGTGTTTGATGGGGGGACAGTGTAGAGGGAGCTTTACTCTGTATCTAACCCCATGCTGTACCTGTCCTGGGAGTGTTTGATGGGGGGACAGTGTAGAGGGAGCTTTACTCTGTATCTAACCCTATGCTGTACCTGTCCTGGGAGTGTTTGATGGAGGGACAGTGTAGAGGGAGCTTTACTCTGTATCTAACCCCGTGCTGTACCTGTCCTGGGAGTGTTTGATGGGGGGACAGTGTAGAGGGAGCTTTACTCTGTATCTAACCCCGTGCTGTACCTGTCCTGGGAGTGTTTGATGGGGGACAGTGTAGAGGGAGCTTTACTCTGTATCTAACCCCGTGCTGTATCTGTCCTGGGAGTGTTTGAGGGGTCCCTGCATTCTCTGGCACTGATATGCATTAATGAGAATACAATTCTCTTGGCACAGAGCTATAGTGTTCAGCGATGCCTGGTTTTGTGCCCATTGTATGTATTATTGCTCTTTCCTGCAGGAACTCCAAGAACAGCACAGGTGAGGGAGATGGATAACGGTGAGATGTGGAGTTTCTGACTGAATTCTGAAAAATAATTATCCTGCATTTATCTGTGTTTTGCAACTTATTACTTCCCCAAATGTTTTACAGCCAATTAATTACTTTTTGAAGAGTAGATACGGTTGCGGTCGTGAGAACGCAGTAGTGCACAGCAAGATCCCAGAAACAGCAATGTGACGATGAGCGGAGAATTTGTTTTGTTGTCTCTTGGTGCTGGGTTATCCGTTGACTGGGGTGAATTGTCCCCTGATCCTCTGCCGGGGGTTCTTTGTCACCCACCCTTGTGGCTTGTCTGTTTGAGGGCGATTCTGACTGTATTTCCCTGGTACCCGCACATCTTGCCAGTCTCTTCATGTCTGAAGGACCGTGGAGGACGGCTGGCTGTTATCAGACAAAATCAGGCCATTCAGCCCATTGAGAGCCGGCCAGTTTCTGCTCGCCCTGCTCCATTTAACCTCACTCCCCGAACCTATCGAAGGACCTGGGGGCGCCGTCAAGTGGCACAGAATCACGACTGTGCAGAGAGGCGCCCTTCGGCCCATCAGGCATGTACTGCCTTTCTGAAAGAGCATCTTACCCAGGCTCCACCCACGTACATTTTATTTATTCGTGTCACAAGTGGGCTTACATTAACACTGCAATGAAGTTACTGTGAAATTCCCCTCGTCGCCGCACCCCTGGCACCTGTTCAGGTCGATGCACCCCAACTGGCACGTCTTTCAGAACGTGGGAGGAAACCGGAGCACCCGGAGGAAACCCACGCAGACACGGGGAGAATGTGCAGACTCCGCACAGACAGTGACCCGAGCCGGGAATCGAACCCGGGTCCCTGGCTCTGCGAGGCAGCGGTGCTGACCCACTGTGTGCCACCCCGTCTTATCTCGCCGGCAAATTGAGAGGGAGGTTGTTCTTCTCACCAGGGGCTCTGAGTAAAGAGGGAGAAACTCCCCTGTCTCTGTTACGGTGCCTGGCCTCGGTGAGGGAGCCCTGCAGCAGTTGCTGATGCCCGGCAGCAGGTGGCAGTGCCTACCAGGATATAGCGGCAATGAGGCACGTTACACAGACAGTAACCAGCGCACCGTGTGGGGGGGGGGGGGGGGGGAGGGGGAGAGAGTGCTGAATGAGGAAATTGGCAGCCAGTTCTTGCACAGCAAGATCCCATTTTAGTGCTGTGACCCGTTCGGGGGTTTTTTAAACTGAATTTGGTTGATTTGTGAGGGGCGCGGACAGAGTGGATAGTCAGAAGCTGTTCCCCAGGGTGCACGAGTCAATTACTCGGGGGGGGGGGGGGAGAGGTTTAAGGTGCGAGGGGCAAGGTTTATAGGAGATGTACGAGGCAGATTTTTTACACAGAGGGGGGTGGGTGTCTGGAACTCGCTGTCGAGGGGGAGGGAGTGGAAGCGGATACAATAGTGAGGTTTAAGGGGCGTCTGGACAAATATATGAATAGGATGGGAATAGAGGGATAGGGTCCCCGGGAGGGGAGGGGGTTTTAGTTCAGTCGGGGGGCAGCACGGTCGGTGCAGGCTTGGAGGGGCCGAAGGGCCTGTTCCTGGGCTGGAATTTTCTTTGTATAAATATAGGGACAAACCCCACCATCAACCCATGGCTGTGGGACCCTCTCCAATCAAACTGAGAGATCCAAAAAATAGTACAACAGTGAGGCTCTCCCTCAGTACTGACCCTCTGACAGTGCGGCTCTCCCTCAGCACTGACCCTCTGACAGTGCGGCACTCCCTCAGCACTGACCCTCTGACAGTGCGGCTCTCCCTCAGCACTGACCCTCTGACAGTGCGGCACTCCCTCAGCACTGACCCTCTGACAGTGCGGCACTCCCTCAGCACTGACCCTCTGACAGTGCGGCACTCCCTCAGCACTGACCCTCTGACAGTGCGGCTCTCCCTCAGCACTGACCCTCTGACAGTGCGGCACTCCCTCAGCACTGACCCTCTGACAGAGCGGCACTCCCTCAGTACTGACCCTCTGACAGTGCGGCACTCCCTCGGCACTGACCCTCTGACAGTGCGGCACTCCCTCAGTACTGACCCTCTGACAGTGCGGCTCTCCCTCAGCACTGACCCTCTGACAGTGCGGCACTCCCTCAGCACTGACCCTCTGACAGTGCGGCACTCCCTCAGCACTGACCCTCTGACAGTGCGGCACTCCCTCAGCACTGACCCTCTGACAGTGCGGCTCTCCCTCAGCACTGACCTTCTGACAGTGCGGCACTCCCTCAGCACTGACCCTCTGACAGTGTGGCACTCCCTCAGCACTGACCCTCTGACAGTGCGGCACTCCCTCAGCACTGACCCTCTGACAGTGCGGCACTCCCTCAGCATTGACCCTCTGACAGTGCGGCACTCCCTCAGCACTGACCCTCTGACAGTGCGGCACTCCCTCAGCACTGACCCTCTGACAGTGCGGCACTCCCTCAGCACTGACCCTCTGACAGTGCGGCACTCCCTCAGCACTGACCCTCTGACAGTGCGGCACTCCCTCAGCACTGACCCTCTGACAGTGCGGCACTCCCTCAGCACTGACCCTCTGACAGTGCGCACTCCCTCAGCATTGACCCTCTGACAGTGCGGCACTCCCTCAGCACTGACCCTCTGACAGTGAGGCACTCCCTCAGTACTGACCATCTGACAGTGCGGCACTCCCTCAGCACTGATCCTCTGACAGTGCGACGCTCCCTCAGCACTGACCCTCTGACAGTGCGGCACTCCCTCAGCACTGACCCTCTGACAGGGCGGCACTCCCTCAGCACTGACCCTCTGACAGTGCGGCACTCCCTCAGTACTGACCATCTGACAGTGCGGCACTCCCTCAGCACTGATCCTCTGACAGTGCGACGCTCCCTCAGCACTGACCCACTGACAGTGCGGCACTCCCTCAGCACTGACCCTCTGACAGTGCGGCACTCCCTCAGCACTGACCCTCTGACAGTGCGGCACTCCCTCAGTACTGACCCTCTGACAGTGCGGCACTCCCTCAGCACTGACCCTCTGACAGTGCGGCACTCCCTCAGTACTGACCATCTGACAGTGCGGCACTCCCTCAGCACTGATCCTCTGACAGTGCGGCACTCCCTCAGCACTGACCCTCTGACAGTGCGGCACTCCCTCAGCACTGACCCTCTGACAGTGCGGGCACTCCCTCAGCACTGACCCTCTGACAGTGCGGCACTCCCTCAGCACTGACCCTCTGACAGTGCGGCACTCCCTCAGTACTGACCCTCTGACAGTGCGGCACTCCCTCAGCACTGACCCTCTGACAGTGCGGCGCTCCCTCAGCACTGACCCTCTGACAGTGCGGCACTCCCTCAGCACTGACCCTCTGACAGTGCGGCACTGCCTCAGCACTGACCCTCTGACAGTGCGGCACTCCCTCAGCACTGACCCCCTGACAGTGTGGCACTCCCTCAGTACTGACCCTCTGACAGTGCGGCACTGCCTTGGTACATTAGTCGGAGTGCCAGCCTGGATGGGGTGCTGAATTCTGGGTGTGATGCAGGGAGGTATCACTCTGTGGAAGGAACCCCACCCATTGAGCTAGACCTGGCGGGGCTCCCAGGTTAGAGGCAGCTGTTTCCAGGTATGTGAGAGAGCAGGTGTCACTAAACCCCAAAGAAAATACAGACTCACTAACATTCCACATCAAACACAGGTTCCACAAGCTGAGTTAGTTTTGCAAGGTGTTGGTTACACATTAAATCTGAATTACAGGCTGCAAATCAACACTGTGGATAATTATTGCCTCTTTACAATATAACATGGCAATTCCAGTCTCTTTGAATCCATTGTATTGATAATCCATTCACTTTATCTCAGTGCCTGCCATGGCTGTGAGGGGTGACGTTCCCTCCCCCTCTCCCCCTGAGGGAGTGCCGCACTGTCAGAGGGTCAGTGCAGAGGGAGTGCCGCACTGTCAGAGGGTCAGTGCAGAGGGAGTGCCGCACTGTCAGAGGGTCAGTGCTGAGGGAGTGCCGCACTGTCAGAGGGTCAGTGCTGAGGGAGTGCCGCACTGTCAGAGGGTCAGTGCTGAGGGAGTGCCGCGCTGTCAGAGGGTCAGTGCTGAGGGTGAGTGCCGCACTGTCAGAGGGTCAGTGCTGAGGGAGTGCCGCGCTGTCAGAGGGTCAGTGCTGAGGGAGTGCCGCACTGTCAGAGGGTCAGTGCTGAGGGAGTGCCGCACTGTCAGAGGGTCAGTGCTGAGAGAGTGCCGCACTGTCAGAGGGTCAGTGCTGAGGGAGTGCCGCACTGTCAGAGGGTCAGTGCTGAGGGAGTGCCGCACTGTCAGAGGGTCAGTGCTGAGGGAATGCCGCCCTGTCAGAGGGTCAGTGCTGAGGGAGTGCCGCACTGTCAGAGGGTCAGTGCTGAGGGAGCGCCGCACTGTTGGAGGGTCAGTGCTGAGGGAGTGCCGCACTGTCAGAGGGTCAGTGCTGAGGGAGCGCCGCCCTGTCAGAGGGTCAGTGCTGAGGGAGTGCCGCACTGTCAGAGGGTCAGTGCTGAGGGAGTGCCGCCCTGTCAGAGGGTCAGTACTGAGGGAGCGCCGCCCTGTCAGAGGGTCAGTGCTGAGGGAGTGCCGCACTGTCAGAGGGTCAGTGCTGAGGGAGTGCCGCCCTGTCAGAGGGTCAGTACTGAGGGAGTGCCGCACTGTCAGAGGGTCAGTGCTGAGGGAGTGCCGTACTGTCAGAGGGTCAGTGCTGAGGGAGTGCCGCACTGTCAGAGGGTCAGTGCTGAGGGAGTGCCGCCCTGTCAGAGGGTCAGTACTGAGGGAGTGCCGCACTGTCAGAGGGTCAGTGCTGAGGGAGTGCCGTACTGTCAGAGGGTCAGTGCTGAGGGAGTGCCGCACTGTCAGAGGGTCAGTGCTGAGGGAGTGCCGCCCTGTCAGAGGGTCAGTACTGAGGGAGTGCCGCACTGTCAGAGGGTCAGTGCTGAGGGAGTGCCGCACTGTCAGAGGGTCAGTGCTGAGGGAGTGCCGCCCTGTCAGAGGGTCAGTACTGAGGGAGTGCCGCACTGTCAGAGGGTCAGTGCTGAGGGAGTGCCGCACTGTCAGAGGGTCAGTACTGAGGGAGTGCCGCACTGTCAGAGGGTCAGTGCTGAGGGAGTGCCGCACTGTCAGAGGGTCAGTGCTGAGGGAGTGCCGCACTGTCAGAGGGTCAGTGCTGAGGGGGTGCCGCACTGTCAGAGGGTCAGTGCTGAGGGAGTGCCGCCACCGTCAGAGGGTCAGTGCTGAGGAGTGCCGCACTGTCAGAGGGTCAGTGCTGACCTCTGTACCCCAGTGAGAGTCAGCACCTTCACCGCAGCGGAACCAGAGAATCCCATTGGTTAAAAACGGCCAGAGAATTCCAGCCACGACATAATTGGATTTCCGGAAGGGATTGGATAAGTTGCCATATCGAAGGTTCCTGCGGAAAACCTCAGCTCCTGGTGTGTGTGGGGTGGGGTGGGGGGACGGCGGGGCGGGTTGGGGTGGGGGAGGTGGGGTGTGGGAGATAACATATCGGCAGAGATGGAAGATCGGAACAGCACAGACAATATCATCACTGGGTCCTTTTCTGTTCAGCAGGACATGTCCCCCGGGGATCTGTGCTGGGTCCCAAAACATTTTACAACTCAAATCAATGGCTTCCAGAAGGGCAGCTGAATTTGCCGCTGACTCAAAGATAGACAGGGAAGTCTGTTGTGAGGAGGACATTAATCGTTTGCAGATGGATATTTGTCGGTTGTGTGAGTGGGCAAAAATCTGGCAGGCGGAGAAAAACGTGAGTTGTGACGTTTGCAGGACACGGAGAGGCAGAGTGACCTGGGTGCTACCGTGCCTGAGCCACAGAATGTTAAATCCTGCAGGTGCAGCAGAGAAATGAGGAGAAGGGAATGGAATCACTTCTTACACCAGGGATTGAATGTGGATAGTCAGGGTGTTCTGGGTGAGTTAGGCACAGGTGGGAGCACACCGAGAAAACTGAGTTTTGGTCTCCTCATTCAAGGAAGGATGTAAATGCCTTGGAGGAGGTTCAGATTCAGCTCACTGGATTGATACTCACTGGTGTGCAGTTTTGGGCGCCGCACCTGCGCAAGGATGTTTTGGCCCTGGAGGGAGTGCAGAGGAGGTTTACTCGGCTGATACCGGAGTTGAGGGGGTTGAGCTATGAGGAGAGGCTGAATAAACTGGGCTTGTACTCGTTAGAGTTTAGAAGAATGAGGGGAGATCTCATTGAGACGTATAAGATGATGAATGGGATGGATAGGATAGAGGTGGAGAGACTCTTCCCGCTCAAAAAAGACAGTAGGACTAGGGGGCACAGCCTCAAGATAAAGGGGAGGCGGTTTAGAACGGAGTTGAGGAGGAACTTCTTCACTCAAAGGGTGGTGAATCTCTGGAATTCTCTGCCCGTTGAAGTGGTGGAGGCTGCCTCGCTAAATATTTTTAAGAAACGGGTAGATGGGTTTTTGATAAGAGAAGGGATTAAGGGTTATGGGGAGAGGGCGGGAAGGTGGAACTGAGTCACAACAGATCAGCCATGATCTTATTGAATGGCGGGGCAGGCTCGAAGGGCCGGATGGCCTACTCCTGCTCCTATTTCTTATGTTCTTAAAATCGAATGGAAATATACTGAACACAACCAGATCAGCCATGGTCGAGTGGAATGGGCAGAGCAGGGTCAAGGGTTGAATATTGTGAATAAACTCACCGACCGAATGTCCACAAGCCCCAGAGAATTCTGAAGTGGAGAAATCTCCCCTCCTCTGAACGTTTATCCTGAGGTCGTGTCCCCTCATTCCCAAATCTCTGACCAGGAAAACCGGTCGGTTAGCTCTACCCTTCACAGAGGGGGAGGGGGGAGGGGGGGAATGGGGCACAGGGGGTGGGGGGGTTGCAGGGAGAAATGTGAACAGAGTCTATGTGTTATTTGGATTACTTTTCTCTTTCTACCAAACAGATCAATGATAGCAGACTGGATCAGCCTGGAGTTACAGAGGTAACTATAGAGATAACCACTTTGATAAAGGGTCAGCTGGACTCATAGAACATAGAACATTACAGCACAAACAGGCCCTTCGGCCCTCGAGTTGCGCCGATCACATCAACCCCACCAATCTATAGACCTATCTATAACCCCCAATCCCATTAAACCCCATATACTCATCCAGAAGTCTTTTAAAAGACCCCAGCGAGTTCGCCTCCACCACCGATGACGGCAGCCGATTCCATTCACTCACCACCCTCTGAGTGAAAAACTTACCCTAACATCACCTCTGTACTTCCCTCCCCGCACCTTAAATCTGTGTCCTCTCGTAGCGACCATTTCAACCCAGGGAAATAGCCTCTGAGAGTCCACCCTATCTATTCCTCTCAACATTTTATAAACTTCTATCAGGTCGCCTCTCAACCTTCGCCTCTCCAGGGAAAAGAGTCCCAGCTCCCTCAACCTATCTTCATAAGGCATGCCTCCCAGTCCAGGCAACATCCTTGTAAATCTCCTCTGCACCCTTTCAATAGCTTCTACATCTTTCCTATAGTGAGGCGACCAGAACTGCGCACAGTACTCCAAATGAGGCCTGACGAGGGTCCTGTAAAGTTGCAGCATTACCTCCCGACTCCTAAACTCAATCCCTCGATTAATGAAGGCCAGTACACCATACGCCTTCTTGACCACCTCCTCCACCTGCGAGGCCGATTTAAGAGTCCTGTGGACCCGGACCCTGAGATCCTTCTGCTCTTCAACGCTACTAAGACTCCTGCCCTTAATAGTGTACTCGTTCATCCCGTTGGTTCTGCCGAAATGGACGACTACATATTTGTCCGCGTTGAAGTCCATCTGCCACTTCTCCGCCCAATCCTGCATCCTATCTATGTCCTGCTGCAACTTTTGACATCCTTCCAGACCATCCACAACACCGCCGACCTTCGTGTCATCAGCGAACTTGCTAACCCATCCCTCCACTTCCTCATCCAGGTCATTTATGAAAATGACAAACAGCAAGGGTCCCAGAACAGATCCCTGGGGCACCCCACTGGTGACTGACCTCCATTCCGAAAAAGACCCATCCACAACCACTCTCTGCCTTCTGCAGGCAAGCCAGTTCTGGATCCACAAGGCCAAAGGCCCTTGGATCCCATACCCTCTCACCTTCTCAAGAAGTCTTGCATGGGGGACTTTATCAAAAGCCTTGCTGAAGTCCATGTACACTACGTCCACGGCACTTCCTTCGTCAATGTGTTCAGTCACATTATCGAAGAACTCAACTAGGCTCGTAAGGCACGACCTGCCCTTGACAAATCCATGCTGACTATTCCTGATCATGTCAAACCTCTCCAAATGCTCGTAAATCTTGTCCCTCAGAAGCCTCTCCATCAGCTTACCAACCACTGAGGTCAGACTCACCGGTCGGTAATTTCCCGGGCTATCTCTGTTCCCTTTCTTGAAAATAGGGACTACATCCGCAATCCTCCAATCTTCCGGAACCGCTCCCGTCTCCATTGACGACGCAAAGATCATCGCCAAGGGCTCTGCAATCACTTCCCTGGCCTCCCACAGTATCCTGGGGTACATCCCATCTGGTCCCGGCGACTTATCTATTTTGATAGAATTCAAAAGTTCTAACACATCCTCCTCTTTAATGTCCACGTACTCAATCTTTTCCACCTGCTGCAAGTCCATAGCAAGATCTCCCAAATCAGCTTCCACTGTGAATACTGAGGCAAAGTACTCATTAAGCACCTCCGCCATTTCTTCTGGTTCTACACAGACCTTTCCCCCTTCACCTTTTATAGGTCCTATCCCTTCTCTTCTTATCCTTTTACCTTTCACATACTTATAGAAGGCCTTGGGATTTTCCTTAATCTTACCCGCCAAGGTATTCTCATGACCCCTTCTGGCTCTCCTAATTTCCCTTTTAACCTCCTTTCTACAGTCCTTATATTCTTCAAGATCCTTAACCTCTCCTAGTTCCCTGAACCTTTTGTACACCTTCCTTTTCCTCCTGACTCGAAACATCAGCTCTTTTCTCTCCTTACAGATATTTCCAGACCTGCTGAGATTTTCCAGCATTTTCTCTCTTGATAAGGATTTTCCACACGGGCTGAGCGGGGTTGGGTGACAGAGGGTCTGTGGGTCAATAGACCCCCCCCGTGGAGAGGTACTCCGCCATAAAACCAAGCAGAGTTCCTGCCCCTGCACTTTGGTGAGAGGTTCTCAGACCTGGCAGACGGCACTCTCTCTGCGCTGTAGCACTCTCTCTGCACTGCAGCACTCCCTCTGCATTGCAGCACTCACTCTGCACTGCAGCACTCCCTCTGCACTGCAACACTCCCTCTGCATTGCAACACTCTCTCTGCACTGCAGCACTCCCTCTGTATTGCAACACTCCCTCTGCACTGCAGCACTCACTCTGCACTGCAGCACTCCCTCTGCATTGCAGCTCTCCCTCTGCACTGCAGCTCTCCCTCTGCACTGCAACACTCCCTCTGCACTGCAGCTCTCCCTCTGCACTGCAGCACTCCCTCTGCACTGCAGCGCTCCCTCTGCACTGCAGCACTCCCTCTGCACTGCCCTGTAGCTCTCCCTCTGCACTGCAGCTCTCCCTCTGCACTGCAGCACTCCCTATGCACTGCAGCTCTCCCTCTGCACTGCAGCGCTCCCTCTGCACTGCAGCACTCCCTCTGCACTGCAGCACTCCCTCTGCACTGCAGCGCTCCCTCTGCACTGCAGCACTCCCTCTGCACTGCAGCTCTCCATCTGCACTGCAGCTCCCCCTCTGCACTGCAGCTCTCCCTCTGCACTGCAGCACTCCCTCTGCACTGCAGCACTCCCTCTGCACTGCAGCTCTCCCTCTGCACTGCAGCTCTCCCTCTGCACTGCAGCGCTCCCTCTGCACTGCAGCGCTCCCTCTGCACTGCAGCACTCCCTCTGCACTGCAGCACTCCCTCTGCACTGCAGCTCTCCCTCTGCACTGCAGCTCTCCCTCTGCACTGCAGCTCTCCCTCTGCACTGCAGCACTCCCTCTGCACTGCAGCACTCCCTCTGCACTGCAGCACTCCCTCTGCACTGCAGCGCTCCCTCTGCACTGCAGCTCTCCCTCTGCATTGCAACACTCCCTCTGCACTGCAGCACTCACTCTGCACTGCAGCACTCCCTCTGCATTGCAACACTCCCTCTGCACTGCAGCACTCCCTCTGCACTGCAGCGTTCCCTCTGCACTGCAGCTCTCCCTCTGCACTGCAGCTCTCCCTCTGCACTGCAGTGCTCCCTCTGCACTGCAGCACTCCTTCTGCACTGCAGCGCTCCCTCTGCCCTGCAGCGCTCCCTCTGCACTGCAGCGCTCCCTCTGCACTGCAGCTCTCCCTCTGCACTGCAGCTCTCCCTCTGCACTGCAGCGCTCCCTCTGCACTGCAGCGCTCCCTCTGCACTGCAGCGCTCCCTCTGCACTGCAGCTCTCCCTCTGCACTGCAGCTCTCCCTCTGCACTGCAGCTCTCCCTCTGCTCTGCATCGCTCCCTCTGCACTGCAGCTCTTCCTCTGCACTACAGCGCTCCCTCTGCACTGCAGCGCTCCCTCTGCACTGCAGCGCTCCCACTGCACTGCAGCTCTCCCCTCTGCACTGCAGCTCTCCCTCTGCACTGCAGCTCTCCCTCTGCACTGCAGCTCTCCCTCTGCACTGCAGCTCTCCCTCTGCTCTGCAGCGCTCCCTCTGCACTGCAGCTCTCCCTCTGCACTACAGCGCTCCCTCTGCACTGCAGCGCTCCCTCTGCACTGCAGCGCTCCCTCTGCACTGCAGCTCTCCCTCTGCACTGCAGCTCTCCCTCTGCTCTGCAGCGCTCCCTCTGCACTGCAGCTCTCCCTCTGCACTGCAGCACTCCCTCTGCACTGCAGCGCTCCCTCTGCACTGCAGCGCTCCCTCTGCACTGCAGCTCTCCCTCTGCACTGCAGCTCTCCCTCTGCACTGCAGCTCTCCCTCTGCTCTGCAGCGCTCCCTCTGCACTGCAGCACTCCCTCTGCATTGCAACACTCTCTCTGCACTGCAGCACTCCCTCTGCATTGCAACACTCCCTCTGCACTGCAGCACTCACTCTGCACTGCAGCACTCCCTCTGCATTGCAACACTCCCTCTGCACTGCAGCACTCCCTCTGCACTGCAGCGCTCCCTCTGCACTGCAGCTCTCCCTCTGCACTGCAGCTCTCCCTCTGCACTGCAGCTCTCCCTCTGCACTGCAGCTCTCCCTCTGCACTGCAGTGCTCCTCTGCACTGCAGCACTCCCTCTGCACTGCAGCACTCCCTCTGCCCTGCAGCGCTCCCTCTGCATTGCAGAGCTCCCTCTGCACTGCAGCTCTCCCTCTGCACTGCAGCTCTCCCTCTGCACTGCAGCTCTCCCTCTGCACTGCAGCACTCCCTCTGCACTGCAGCGCTCCATCTGCACTGCAGCGCTCCCTCTGCACTGCAGCTCTCCCTCTGCACTGCAGCTCTCCCTCTGCACTGCAGCTCTCCCTCTGCTCTGCAGCGCTCCCTCTGCACTGCAGCTCTCCCTCTGCACTACAGCGCTCTCTCTGCCCTGCAGCGCTCCCTCTGCACTGCAGCTCTCCCTCTGCACTGCAGCGCTCCCTCTGCATTGCAACACTCCCTCTGCACTGCAGCACTCACTCTGCACTGCAGCACTCCCTCTGCATTGCAGCACTCCCTCTGCACTGCAGCACTCACTCTGCACTGCAGCACTCCCTCTGCATTGCAACACTCCCTCTGCACTGCAGCACTCCCTCTGCACTGCAGCACTCCCTCTGCACTGCAGCACTCCCTCTGCACTGCAGCTCTCCCTCTGCACTGCAGCTCTCCCTCTGCACTGCAGCTCTCCCTCTGCACTGCAGCATTCCCTCTGCACTGCAGCTCTCCCTCTGCATTGCAGCGCTCCCTCTGCACTGCAGCACTCCCTCTGCACTGTAGCGCTCCCTCTGCACTGCAGCGCTCCCTCTGCACTGCAGCGCTCCCTCTGCACTGCAGCGCTCCCTCTGCACTGCAGCGCTCCCTCTGCACTGCAGCTCTCCCTCTGCACTGCAGCTCTCCCACGGCACTGCAGCTCCCCCTCTGCACTGCAGCTCTCCCTCTGCACTGCAGCACTCCCTCTGCACTGCAGCACTCCCTCTGCACTGCAGCACTCCCTCTGCACTGCAGCGCTCCCTCTGCACTGCAGCGCTCCCTCTGCACTGCAGCTCTCCCTCTGCACTGCAGCTCTCCCTCTACACTGCAGCACTCCCTCTGCACTGCAGCGCTCCCTCTGCACTGCAGCGCTCCCTCTGCACTGCAGCGCTCCCTCTGCACTGCAGCTCTCCCTCTGCACTGCAGCTCTCCCTCTGCACTGCAGCGCTCCCTCTGCACTGCAGCGCTCCCTCTGCACTGCAGCTCTCCCTCTGCACTGCAGCACTCCCTCTGCACTGCAGCACTCCCTCTGCACTGCAGCTCTCCCTCTGCACTGCAGCACTCCCTCTGCACTGCAGCACTCCCTCTGCACTGGCAGCTCTCCCTCTGCACTGCAGCGCTTCCTCTGCACTGCAGCTCTCCCTCTGCACTGCAGCACTCCCTCTGCACTGCAGCTCTCCCTCTGCACTGCAGCTCTCCCTCTGCACTGCAGCTCTCCCTCTGCACTGCAGCGCTCCCTCTGCACTGCAGCGCTCCCTCTGTCTCTGTGGGGCGAGCAGTGTGGGGGGAGGTGTGGGGGGGTGAGCAGTGTGGGGGGGGAGTGCGGGGGTGAGCAGTGTGGGGGGGGATTGGGGGGGTGAGCAGTGTGGGGGGAGGTGTGGGGGGGTGAGCAGTATGGGGGGGGAAGTGGGGGGTGGGCAGTGTGGGGGGGAAGTGGGGGGTGCGCAGTGTGGGGGGGGAGTGGGGGGGTGAGCAGTGTGGGGGGGAAGTGGGGGGGTGAGCAGTGTGGGGGGGGTGAGCAGTGTGGGGGGGGGAGTGGGGAGGTGAGAAGTGTGGGGGGGGAGTGGGGGGTGAGCAGTGTGGGGGGGAGTGGGTGGTGAGCAGTGTGGGGGGAAGTGGGGGGTGAGCAGTGTGGGGGGGGAGTGGGGGGGTGAATAGTGTGGGGGGGAAGTGGGGGGTGAGCAGTGTGGGGGGGAAGTGGGGGGTGAGCAGTGTGGGGGGGGAGTGGGGGGTGAATAGTGTGGGGGGGAAGTGGGGGGTGAGCAGTGTGGGGGGGGGAAGTGGGGGGTGTGAGCAGTGTGGGGGGGGGGAGTGGGGGGGTTGAGCAGTGTGGGGGGGGAGTGGGGGGGTGAGCAGTGTGGGGGGGGGAGTGGGTGGTGAGCAGTGTGGGGGGGGAGTGGGGGGTGAGTAGTGTGGGGGGAAGTGGGGGGTGAGCAGTGTGGGGGGGGGGATTGGGGGGGTTGAGCAGTGTGGGGGGGAAGTGGGGGGTGAGCAGTGTGTCCGGGGGGAGTGGGGGGGTGAGTAGTGTGGGGGGGAAGTGGGGGGTGAGCAGTGTGGGGGGGGAGTGGGGGGGTGAGCAGTGTGGGGGGGAAGTGGGGGTGAGCAGTGTGGGGGGGGTGTGGGGGGTTGAGCAGTGTGGTGGGGGGGTGAGCAGTGTGGGGGGGTGAGCAGTGTGGGGGGTGTAGTGGGGGGGTAGTGGGGGGTGAGCAGTGTGGTGGGGGAGTGGGTGGTGAGCAGTGTGGGGGGGGAGTGGGGGGTGAGCAGTGTGGGGGGGGAGTGGGGGGGTTGAGCAGTGGGGGGGGAATGGGGGGGTGAGCAGTGTGGGGGGGAAGTGGGGGGTGAGCAGTGTGGGGGGGGAGTGGGGGGGTGAGCAGTGTGGGGGGGGAGTGGGGGGGTGAGCAGTGTGGGGGGGGAAGGGGGGGTGAGCAGTGTGGGGGGGGAGTGGGGGGGTGAGAGTGTGGGGGGGGTGGGGGGTGAGCAGTGTGGGGGGGAGTGGGGGGGTGAGCAGTGTGGGGGGGAGTGGGGGGGTGAGCATTGTGGGGGGGAGTGGGGGGGTGAGCAGTGTGGGGGGGGAAGTGGGGGGGTGAGCAGTGTGGGGGGGGGAGTGGGGGGGTGAGCAGTGTGGGGGGGGGAGTGGGGGGGTGAGCAGTGTGGGGGGGGGAGTGGGGGGGTGAGCAGTGTGGGGGGGGGGAGTGGGGGGTGAGCAGTGTGGGGGGGGGGGGGGGGGGGGGGGGGGGGGGGGGGGGGGGGGTGAGCAGTGTGGGGGGGGAGTGGGGGGGTGAGCAGTGTGGGGGGGAAGTGGGGGGTGAGCAGTGTGGGGGGGGAGTGGGGGGTGAGCAGTGTGGGGGGGGGAGTGGGGGGGTGAGCAGTGTGGGGGGGAAGTGGGGGGTGAGCAGTGTGGGGGGGGAGTGGGGGGTGAGCAGTGTGGGGGGGGAGTGGGGGGGGTTGAGCAGTGTGGTGGGGGGGAGTGGGGGGGTGAGCAGTGTGGGGGGGTGAGCAGTGTTGGGGGGAAGTGGGGGGGCGAGCAGTGTGGGTGGGGGGGTGAGCAGTGTGGGGGGGAGTGGGGGGGTGAGCAGTGTGGGGGGGAGTGGGGGGTGAGCAGTGTGGGGGGGTGAGCAGTGTATGGGGGGGGAGTGGGGGGGTGAGCAGTGTGGGGGAGGAGGGGGGGTGAGCAGTGTTGGGGGGGGAAGTGGGGGGGTGAGCAGTGTGGGGGGAGGAGGGGGGGGGTGAGCAGTTGTGGGGGGGAAGTGGGGGGTGAGCAGTGTGGGGGGGGAGTGGGGGGGTGAGCAGTGTGGGGGGGGAGTGGGGGGTGAGCAGTGTGGGGGGGGAGTGGGGGGGTGAGCAGTGTGGGGGGGGGAGTGGGGGGGTGAGCAGTGTGGGGGGGGAGTGGTGGGGTGAGCATTGTGGGGGGGGAGTGGGGGGTGAGCAGTGTGGGGGGGGGAGTGGGAGGTGAGCAGTGTGGTGGGGGTGAGCAATGTGGGGGGGAGTGGGGGGGAGCAGTGTGGGGGGGGAGTGGGGGGGTGAGCAGTGTGGGGGGGGAGTGGGGGGGTGAGCAGTGTGGGGGGGGAGTGGGGTGTGAGCAGTGTGGGGGGGGGAGTGGGGGGGGTGAGCAGTGTGGGGGGGAAGTGGGGGGGTGAGCAAGTGTGGGGGGCAGTGGGGGGTGAGCAGTGTGGGGGGGGAGTGGGGGGGTGAGCAGTGTGGGGGGAGAGTGGGGGGGTGAGCAGTGCTGGGGGGGAAGTGGGGGGGTGAGCAGTGTGGGGGGGGAGTGGGGGGTGAGCAGTGTGGGGGGGAGTGGGGGGTGTGAGCAGTGTGGGGGGGAGTGGGGGGGTGAGCAGTGTGGGGGGAGAAGTGGGGGGGTGAGCAGTGCTGGGGGGGAGTGGGGGGGTGAGCAGTGTGGGGGAGGGAGTGGGGGGTGAGCAGTGTGGTGGGGGGAGAGGTGGGGGGTGAGCAGTGTGGGGGGGAGTGGGGGGGGGAGTGGGGGGGGGGAGTGGGGGGGGGAGTGGGGGGGGAGTGGGGGGGTGGGGTGTGGGGGGGGGGGGGGGAGTGGGGGGGGGCTGTGGGGGGGGGGAGTGGGGGGAGCGTGTGGGGGGTGCAGTGGGGGGGTGAGCAGTGGGGGGGGGAGTGGGGGGGGTGAGCAGTGGTGGGGGGTAGTGGTGAGCGGAGTGTTGGGGGGGAGTGGGAGCAGTGTGCGGGGGTGTGGGGGGGGAGTGGTGCCTGTGGGGGGGGGGGGGGGTGCAGTGGGGGGGTGGGGGGAGCAGTTGGGGGGGGAGTGGGGGGTGAGCAGTGTTGGGGGGGGAGTGGGGGGGTGAGCAGTGTGGGGGGGGAGTGGGAGGGTGAGCCGTGTGGGGGGGGGAGTGGTGTGGTGAGCAAGTGGGGGGTGAGCAGTGTTGGGGGGGGAGTGGGGTGTTGAGCAGTGTGGGGGGGGTGTGAGCAGTGTGGGGGGTGGAGTGGGGGGGGGTGAGCAGTGTGGGGGGGGGAGTGGGGGGTGAGCAGTGTGGGGGGGGAGTGGGGGGGTGAGCAGTGTGGGGGGGGTGAGCAGTGTGGGGGGGAGTGGGGGGGGTGAGCAGTGTGGGGGGGTGGGTGGGGGGGTGAGCAGTGTGGGGGGTAGTGGGGGTGGTGAGCAGTGTGGGGGGGGGGAGTGGGGTGGTGAGCAGTGTGGGGGGGGGTGAGCAGTGTGGGGGGGGGAGTGGGGTGGTGAGCAGTGTGGGGGGGTGAGCAGTGTGGTGGGGGGAGTGGGGTGGTGAGCAGTGTGGGGGGGGGGTGAGCAGTGTGGGGGAGGGAGTGGGGGTGTGAGCAGTGTGGGGGAGGTGGGGGGGGCAATGGGGAAAGATCACGATACGGGGAAGGATGAAAGGGACGGAGAGGGGAGCCGGGGACACAGAATGTTAATGAATGAAAATGGAAGGAGAGGCTGGGGAGTAACTTTGTGGAGAGACAGTGTCAGTGTTTGCACAGAGTGAGAATTGTGTTTGTGTCACTAGGAGGGAGGTACAGAAGGTGGAGAGGCTGAAACGCCAATCAATGAACGAGAAACGCCGCCAACTGCAGGAAATCCAACGCATCAAGAAGCAGCGCAGCCTCCCTAGACACGAGAACTGTAACCATCCACAAGCTGCACCCCAGGGTAAGGAGCCACTTCCTCTCTGTCTGTCTCTCCCCCACTCTGTCTCTCTCTCTGTTTGTCTCTCCCCCACTCTGTCTCTCTCTCTGTTTGTCTCTCCCCCACTCTGTCTCTCTCTCTCTTTCTATCTCTCTCTCTCTGTCTTTCATTCTGTCTCTCTCTCTCTCTCTGTGTCTCTCTCTTTCTCTCTCTCTCTCTCTCATTCTGTCTCTCTGTCTCTTGCTTTGTCTCTCACTCCTGTGCACATACACACTCTTCACTCCACACAGTGTTTTGAAATCAGACACAAACTCTGCTTTTTAAACTGTTTTTTGATACTTTCCATCCTCTGTCTTATCCATGTGAGAAGAATGATCCTCACTCTGTGACCCTCGGAATGCCAACAACTACAGGATTGCTTTGGAGTTATAATTAATCTTGCACGGGTCACTGTTGGGAGCAAGAAACCCAGTGAAAATTAAATGCAGGTTGACTTAGCACGATTCTCTCCTGTTGTATAAATTGTGATTGTTTGACATTTGGTCTTTGTCTTTGTTCTGATGAGTGCAAGATGAAAAACTTCAGCAACATGTCTCTTTTCAGCGATATTTTTCTATTCCCTTTTCTACTCGTCTCATTTGGAGACTCTCTGATCTATTTCCCCCAATTACTTCCTGTGTTGACAAGTTTCACACTCTGTGTATTCGGAAAGAAATATCTCCTTAATCCCCAGTTGAATTTTTGAAGAAGTGTCTCCAGTTTCTGGTCCCTATTTTGGATTCATCCGCAAGTGGAACATTTCCTCCATATCTACCCCGCCAAACACCTTCACCATTTCAAATACCTGCTATCAGGTCAGGTGTGAGTGTTCTCTTGTCTAAAGAAACATGGAAACAAGGAGAAGACAGAGGCCATTCTTTGAGCTTGCATCTCCATTCATTAGATCATGGCTGATCATCCAACTCAACGGCCTGATCCCACCTCCCCCATATCCTTTGATCCCTTCACCCTGGGTTCCATATTTAACTGCTCCAATGTTTTGGCATCAACTACTTCCTGTGGTAATGAGTTCCACAAGTTCACCAAACTTTGAGTGAAGAAATATCTCCTCATCTCCGTCCTAAACGGTTTACCCTGTATTCTCAGATTGTGACCCCTGGTTCTGGACTCCCCCACCACCGGGAACATCCTTCCTGCATTTACCCAGAGCAGTCCAATTAGAATTTTGTAAGTTTCTGTGAGATTCCTAACCATCTTAGTCTCTCCTCATGTGACAAACCTGCCATCCCAAGAATCAGCCTGATAAACATTTGCTACACTCCCGCAATAGCAAGGACATCCTTCTTCCTTTAATAGTCTCTTCAAACTGCCAATCACACAGTGAGCACGTGA